>CM075733.1:77340069-77750069 GCA_037974335.1 Prionace glauca | reverse complement strand
GACTTTTTTGTTTAGAGGAGGGAGGCAAATACTGAAGTAGTGTTTGGGGTTTAACTGTCCCTTAACAGCTCCTTCCCAAACCACTTTTTGGAAGCACTGACCACCTGATGCAAATCTTCCCCGCAATAGCCAATTAGCATCATCAGTTTGTCCCACCTTGCCTCAATAACTCATTCATCCCAGGAATCTGTTAAATGAACCTTTCTGAACTGCTTCTTATGCCATTATATCCTTTTCCTAGTAAGGGGTCCAAAACCGTATACGTTGTGTTTCACCAACACCTTATGCAATTGTAGCAAACTTTGCCGAGTTTTATATTCCATTACCTTTACAATAAATGACAACAATTCAATTGCAGGGTGGTTTTCAGTTCAGTGCTTTCCATCTGGAGGTGAAATTGTCAAGCTTTGTAATTATTAGTGTTAGGCTTAATGCAGTGTGCTAATGTTATGGCATCAGTACAGAAACCCCAAAGTATATTATGTAGCCGGACTAAATCCCAACATTTTTTTTCTACTTTGGTATTAACCTGAGGATAGGATGTTTCACTCCAGACATGATTCTTTTAACAGACGAGGTAGGAAGGACTATTACTTACGGGGCGAAAAACTGCAGCAGGCGACGGTGCAGAGGGACCTCGGGGTCCTTGTGCATGAGTCGCAAAAACCCAGCTTGCAGGTGCAGCAGGTGGTCAGGAAGGCAAATGGGATGCTGGCCTTCATAGCGAAGGGGATTGAATATAAAAGTAGGGAGGTCTTGCTGCAGCTGTATAGGGCATTGGTGAGGCCGCAGCTGGAGTACTGTGTGCAGTTTTGGGCGCCGCACCTGCGCAAGGATGTTTTGGCCCTGGAGGGAGTGCAGAGGAGGTTTACTCGGCTGATACCGGAGTTGAGGGGATTGAGCTATGAGGAGAGGCTGAATAAACTAGGCTTGTACTCGTTAGAGTTTAGAAGAATGAGGGGAGATCTCATTGAGACGTATAAGATGATAAATGGGATGGATAGGATAGAGGTGGAGAGACTGTTCCCGCTCAAAAAAGACAGTAGGACTAGGGGGCACAGCCTCAAGATAAAGGGGGGGCGGTTTAGAACAGAGTTGAGGAGGAACTTCTTCACTCAAAGGGTGGTGAATCTCTGGAATTCTCTGCCCGTTGAAGTAGTGGAGGCTGCCTCGCTAAATATTTTTAAGAAACGGGTTGATGGGTTTTTGATAAGAGAAGGGATTAAGGGTTATGGGGAGAGGGCGGGAAGGTGGAGCTGAGTCACGACAGATCAGCCATGATCTTATTGAATGGCGGGGCAGGCTCGAAGGGCCAGATGGCCTACTCCTGCTCCTATTTCTTATGTTCTTATGTTCTTATCTTACAGAAATGCTAGAATTCAAGTACAATACAAGACCTTGACTTAACTGTGTGTGTGACTGACAAATACCCAAACAGATACTGGCCTTTATCTGTGTGCTGGTCTTGGTAGCTGTCTGTGTAGTTTGGTCCTTTGCTCTGGTCTGACATTCTGGCTGTAGTCTCTCTTTCTTCCTTCTCGGGTGTGGTGGCTCTCCTCTTGCTGGCGATGTTCACCATTGTTGTAGCTCGTTCGTGGGATCAGACAGAGAGAGAGAGATAGATTCCTGGTTGTGCAGCATCCTTTTATACCCCATTTGGCTTCACGCCCTTTTTTTTTGGCCATTGCCAATCCATCGATCAGGACTTGATCACCCTGATCGATAAGAGTCCAATCAGGTGCTACCACACCGATCTCTGGGTGTGTCCCTGGCGGCCATGCCTGTATGTGTTGTAGGCATGATGCTCTCCATTCACCTGACGAAGAGGCTGCCCCCTCGAAAGCTTGCTTGCTTGTGAGAATATTATCATATAAATCGGTTGGACTAAAACCTGGTGTTGTCAGACTTTTTACTGTGTTGTAGGCACATAGGCCACATACCTTCCTCCTAAATAAGGATTCACGGTGCCTTTACGTCTGGCACACAACCCAGTGTGATCAGAAAGTCTCTTTCATCCTGGAGATGGCCCATATCCTGTGTATTCACTCATCAGGATTGTAGCCTGTTTGTCTCTGTCTTTAAACTGCAGCCTGTCAGTTTAGTTTCTTGCCCAGTTATCCCAGAGCGCTTTACAAAACGCCATTTTCGTTGGCCTGTTTGGCTACAGGTTAAATTTCATGGGATCCAAGATGAGGTGTCTAAATGGATACAAAATTGGCTTCTGGTGCTAGCAAGTTGAGGAACAGGGAGAGAGTGCAGATAAACATGTGGCTGCAAGGATCTTGGTCTCAGATAAAGCTCAGCACAACATCAAGAGCCTGTACTGTGCTGCACTGTTCTATGTTTCTATGTCAGGTTTTTCCTCTGGAGCATTGGAGGCAGACGGGTGATCTTATAGAGGGCTATAAATATTGAGGGGCATTGATCAGCTAGATAGTCAAAATCTTTTCCCAAAGTTACAGGAGTCTAACACTAGAGGGCATAGGTTTAAGGTGAGAGGGGAGAGATACAAGTGTCCAAAGGGGCAATTTTTCCCTACAGAAGGTGGTGAGTGTTTGGAACAATCTGCCAGAGGTAGTAGTAGAGGCAAGTACAATTTTGTCTTTTAAAAGCATTTAGACAATTATATGGGTAAAGTGAGTATAGAGGGACATAGACCAAATGCAGGCAATTGAGACTAGAATCATAGAATCCTACAGTGCAGAAAGAGGCCTTTCGGCCCATTGAGTCTACACCGACCACAAACCCACCCAGGCCCTACCCCCATATCACTACACATTTACCAACTAATCCCTCTAACCTAAGCATTCCCAGGACACTAAGGGACAATTTTAGCACGGCCAATCAACCTAACCTGCACATCTTTGGACTGTGGGAGGAAACTGGAGCACCCAGGGGAAACCCATGCAGACACGAGGAGAATGTGCAAACTCCACACAGACAGTGACCCGAGCCGGGAATCAAATCCAGGGTCCCTGGAGCTGTGAAGCAGCAGTGTTAACCACTGTGCTACCGTGCCACCCCAGCGACTAGCTTAGAAGTTTTAAAAAAAATATGGTGGCAGGGACAAGTTGAGCCAAAGGGCCTATTTCCATGCTGTAAACCTCTATGACTCTATGACCCACTGCTGAAACTTTTCCTTCATTTCCTTCAGTCTTATCTTATTCCACTAAAAATTAAATACTGCAGATGCTGGAAATCTGAAAGTGAAACAGAAAATGCGCAGCAGATCTGGCTGCATCTGTGGAGAGAGAAACAAAATTAATATTTTGGATTTAAATGATCCCTGTACACGTTCCTTCAATTCTGGTGTCTTCTTCTGTCAAATTTCCTTGTCAAATATTAGCAGCTGTGTCCTCAGCTGTATATCCCTTAAGCTCTGAACTACGCTCCCTAAACTCTCTAACTCTCTTTAAAACCTTCCTCTTTGACAAAGCTTTTGGTCACTTGTCCTAGTATCTCCTTAAATGGTTCGCTGTTAAATTTTGTTTGATTAGCAGTCCTGGCCCTGTGGGAAGCAGTTTTGTCTTTGAAGATTGCAAGTTCAACTTAAAATCTGGACTGATACTCAATACAATACCAAAGGAGTGCTGCACAGTCAGAAGTGCCATCTTTCTGAAGAGATTTTAAGCCTGTCCTTTGAGGTGGATGTGAAATATCAGTGGTGCTATCTTGAAGCTGGGGAACTCTTCCCCAATATGTATTCCTCAACAAACATAACTATTTATGGGACCTGCTATTATCTGGCTATTACGTTTAGGAAAATAGAATCCCGACAGAGCAGGTGGAGTCTGCACTGACTCTCTGAAAGAGCATCTTAACAAAGCCACCCCCCCTCCACCGCCCTACCCATGCATAACCTACCCTAACCTACCCTAATCCAACTAACTGTACACTTTTGGACTCTGGGAGGAAACTGGAGCACCCAAAGGAAACCCAGGGAGAACGCAGGGAGAACAATTTGCACTAATGAAAAGTAGAGCTTGTTCAAGGATCAAATACCGCATGTCCTTGATAGGTATGACCCTGGCAGTCAGGAAGGAAATGGCTGAGTGAGAGAACTATGGTTCACAAAGGAGGTTGAATGTCTTGTCAAGAGGAAAAAGGAAGTGTATGTAAGGATAGAACATAGAACCCTACAGTGCAGAAACAGGCCCTTCGGCCCATCGAGTCTGCACCGAACACAATCCCACCCAGACCCTATCCCCATATCCCTACACATTTACTTGCTAATCCCTCTAACCTACACATCCCAGGACACTAAGGGGCAATTTTAGCATAGCCAATGAACCTAACCCGCACATCTTTGGACTGTGGGAGGAAACCGGAGCACCCGGAGAAAACCCACGCAGACACGAGGAGAATGTGGGTGGCTTGAGGGTTCTTTTCCAGAGAAATTCAGTAGTCTGAGTACAGAAAATAATAAGGGCTAGTGGATAAGCATAAAAAAATTAATAAGGCCAATGGAATATTGGCCATTTCCTTGAGGGCTGAAATACAAGCAGAGTGGAAGTTAAATTTGTACTGACCCATCTGGGGGACTCAATCAGCTCTGCACCGGATCTCAAAGTATATTTGCCTTGGAAGGGATGTAGTGATAGCACAGTGGTTACACTGCTGCTTCATAGGTCCTGGGTTTGATTCCTGGCTCAGGTCGCTGTCTATGGAGTTTGCACATTCTCGTGTCTGCGTGGGTTTCTGCCAGGTACTCCGGTTTCCTCCTACAGTCCTCCACAGATGTGCAGGTTGGGTTGATTGGCCATGCTAAGAAATTGCCCCTTAGTGTCCAGGAATGCGTAGGTTAGGGATTAATGGGTATAATATGTAGGGATATGGGGATAGGGCCTGGGTGGGATTGTGGTCGGTGCAGACTTGATGGGCCAAAGGGCCTCTTTCTGCACTGTAGGGTTCTATGATTCTATGATTCTATGAATTACAAGGTAGCAACGAATGAGTTAAAAAAAGGGCTTAGGAGAGCTAGGAGGGGGCATGAGAAATCCTTGGCGGGTTGGATCAAGGAAAACATGAGGCTTTATACTCTTACCTGAGAAATAAAAGAATGACCAGGGTGAAGTTAGGGCTGGTCAAGGATAATAGTGGGAACTTGTGCATGGAGTCAGAAGAGACAGGTGAGGTGTTGAATGAATATTTTTCTTTGTTGTTCACTAAGGAGAGAGGCCATGTTTTTGAGGATGAGAGTATGATACAAGCTGATTGGATGGAGGAGGAAGATGTTCTGAGGGAAGATGTATTAGCAATGTTGAAAAACCTGAGGGTCGATAAGTTCCCTGGGCCAGATGGATCCGAGGATACTTTCGGAGGCTAGGGATGAGATTGCGGAGCCATTAGCTTTGATCTTTGAGTCCTCACTGTCCACGGGGATTGTGCCAGAGGACTGGAGAGTGGCGAATGTTGTTCCTCTCTTCAAGAAAGGAAATAGGAATGACCCTGGTAATTATAGGCCAGTTAGTCTCACTTAAGTGGTCAGTAAGCTTTTGGAAAAGGTCCTGAGGGATAGGATTTATGACCATTTGGAAAGATGCAGCTTAATCCGGGATAGCCAGCACAGATTTGTGAGGGGTAAGTCTTGCCTCACAAATTTGATTGAATTCTTTGAGGAGGTATGTAGATGAAAGTAGAGCAGTTGATGTCATATACATGTATTCTAGTAAGGCGTTTGATAAGGTTCTCCATGGTAGGCTCACGAAGAAAGTAAGGAGGTGTGGGATAGAAGGAAATTTGGCTGATTGGGTAAGTAACTGGCTGTCTCATAGAAGAGAGAGGGTGGTGGTGGAGGGAAAATTTTCAGACTGGAGGCCAGTTACCAGCGGTGTACCACAGGGGTCAGTGCTGGGTCCTCTGCTATTTGTGATATTTATCAATGACTTGGAAGAGGGGGCTGCAGGGTGGGTTAGTAAATTTGCTGATGACACCAAGATTGATGGAGTAGTGGATGAGGTGGAGGGCTGTTGTAGGCTGCAAAGAGACATTGATAGGATGCAGAGCTGGGCTGAAAAATGGCAGATGGAGTTTAGCCCTGATAACTGCAAGGTGATTAATTTTGGTAGGACAAACTTGAATGCGGATTACAGGGTCAACGGCAGAGTTCTAAGGAATGTGAAAGATCAGAGAGATCTTGGGGTTCATATCCACAGATCTCTGAAGGTTGCCACTCAAGTGGATAGAGCCATGAAGAAGGTTTATAATGTGTTAGCGTTTATTAACAGGGGGTTTGAGTTTAAGAGCCGTGGGGTTATGCTGCAACTATACAGGACCTTGGTGAGACCTCATTTGGAATATTGTGTACAGTTCTGGTCACCTCACTATAAGAAGGATGTGGAAGCATTGGAGAAAGTGCAGAGGAGATTTACCAGGATGCTGCCTGGTTTGGAGGGTAGGTCTTATGAGGAAAGATTTAGGGAACTGGGGCATTTCTCTTTAGAGCAGAGGAGGATGAGAGGTGACTTAACAGAGGTTTATAAGATGATGAGGGGGATTGATAGAGTGGACGTTCAGAGACTATTTCCTCGGGTGGATGTAGCTGTTACTAGGGGGGCATAACTATCAGGTTTATGGTGGGAGATATAGGAGGTAGTTCTTTACTCAGAGAGTGGTTGGGGTGTGGAATGCACTGCCTGATGTGATAGGGAAGTTGGACACTTTAGGAACTTTCAAGCAGTTATTGGATAGGCACATGGAGCACACCAGAATGATAGGCAATGGAATAGCTTGATCTTGAACAAAGAACAACACAGCACGGGAAACAGGCCCTTCGGCCCAACGAGCCCGCGCCGCCGTCCCATGGTCAGTGACCTATTCATGACTCTAGTCTATGCCTAATGTGTGAGGATCAGGGAGGTCCAATATAGGGACAATTTGTTTCCCAATCAATCAGCCTAAAAGCACATTTTTGGGATGTGGGAGGAAACCGGAGCACCCGGAGGAAACCCATGCAACCACGGGGAGAACGCGCAAACTCCCACGGACACAGGCCCAACTCCATGTGTCCGCACAGCAACAGAGATAGCCTCTGAGCTGCCATGATGCCCTCGAGATGGTCCAGTTTACGCACACCAACGACATGAAGCAGTAGGCAACTCCCAAAGCAATATCCAAGAGCAGCCCACCACAACCTGCCGCCCGCATGCCCCTTGCTGGACTTAAGTGCCTGTGGATAAAAATTTCATTATTAAAGACTCTATATCCCTGAGGCTAAAACTGACCCCAAGCCTACAATGCTTAGTAAGGCCTGCTATATCCCCCTATATGTAGACCACTCATGTGGCTGTCCAAGTGACTCTTGAACAACCCTAGCGTGCCTGCTTCCACCACCTTACTCGGCAGTGCATTCCACATCCCCACTACCCTTTGTGTGAAAAACTGCCCTCTAATATTAGTCTTATATCTAGCCCCCCTCATCCTAAGCCCGTGACCCCTCGTTCTATCCATTTCTAATAGCGGAAAAAGCTTACCACCATTTACTCTATCTATCCCCTTCATAATCTTATAAACCTCTATTAGATCCCCCCTCAGCCTACGTCTCTCAAGGGAAAACAGCCCAAGTGCGTTCAATCTTTCCTCGTAAGACAGCCCTTCCATACCAGGCAACATCCTGGTAAATCTCCTCTGCACTCTCTCCAGCATCTCTACATCCTTCCGGTAGTGCGGCGACCAGAACTGGACGCAGTACTCCAGGTGAGGCCTAACCAACGTTCTATACAACTGCAACATCAGACTCCTACTCTTATATTCTATACCCCTTCCTATGAAGGCTAACATGCCATACGCTTTCCTCATCACATTCTGCATATTCAAGATGGTGACAAAATAAGCAATAGAGAAATAAGGAGCGAGTGGTTGGAATCTGGAACACACTAGGTGAAATTCTCTGGCCTCCCCGAAGCTTCTTTTTTGTTGTAGGTGGTGGGATCATCTGGTCCTGCCACTGTCAGTGGTATTTCCCATTGACTGTACTATATACCATCGGGAAGCCTGTGGTAGGAGTACACTGTCAGCTGAACCAGAAAATCCCACCGACATTAACAGTTAGAAAGTTTGAGCCATTGTTTGAGAATGTGGTGGAGGCAGATTCAATCGAAGCTTTCAGGAAGGGATTGGGTTGTCTGAAAAGGAAGAATTTGGAGCGCTGCAGGGAGAAGGCTAGGACATGGCACTCAGCCAATTGCTGTTTTGGAGAGCTGGCACATACACATGGCTCCTCCTGTGCTGTAATGATTCCGCGATTCTACAAAATATTTAAACAACTGCATGCCAATAAAGTGTAGCTGAAATAATTGTGTTCTACTGGCAAATAGTGACCCTTGGCAACCTTTCTTGTGTTCCTCAAGCTAAGCATCTTTGGCAGTGAGTCAACTGAAACTCATTGTTACACCATGTTCTAGTGCCTATGATCCATTGCTTTGAGGGACAATCTTGTTCAAGTGCCTATACTGATTCCTGAATGCAGGGTATGTACATCCACCTTTGTCACAGCTTAAATTATCTTATTCCGCACACAAGACAAGAGGCAAATTGCTTATGTTTTCTGAAACAGAGCCATAGAATCCCTACAGTGCAGAAAGAGGCTAGCTGGCCCATCAAATCTGCAATGAGTCTTCAAAAGAGCATCCCACCCAGGCCTTCTCCTCCGCCCTATCCCCAGAACCCCACATACTTACCATGACTGATCAATCTAACCTACACACCTTGGGACACTAAGGGGTAATTTAGCATAGCCAATCCACTTTACCCATACATCTTTGGACTGTGGGAGGAAACCAGAATATCCGAAGGAAACCCATGCAGACATGGGGAGAATATGCAAACTTCACATAGACAATGATGGGCTTAGCTCCTGACTAATTCACAGCTTCAGTGGAAGGTTCACTATATCGGAGTGTTCCCCTGCAGTGTTGGGAATCTGAGGCAGAGAATGTGAATCTCCCCAGACCCCCAGCATCTGTGTAATATTTGCAGTCTAGAGGAATCGAAACATACCAAATCTCATTTCTTTCTCAGTAAAACTAGGGGAAATAGGGGTAATGTCACTGGACTAGTAATCCATCAACTCAGGCTAATGCTCTGGGAACATGGTACAAATCCCACCATGGCAGCTGGTGGAATTTCAATTCAATTCAGTGACCACAAAACTATCATTGGTTGCTGAAAAACTCAACTGATTCATTAAGAGAAAGAATTCTGACTTCCTTATTCTAGCTTGGCCTATATGTGGTTGTTTCTGGACTGAAATGATCTAGCAAGTCACTCAGTTCAAGGGCAATTAGGAATGTGCAAAAAATATTGGCCTTACCAGCAAAGTCCACATTTCAGGAAGGAATAAAGAAAAAAAATTGCAGTCCTGAAAATTTACCCTCCATAGCCTTCTGTGATAGAGAATTTGCCACTTTCTGATTGAAGGAAGTTCTCCTAATCTCGGCCTTAAATGGCCTACTCCATATCTTGAACTGTGACCCCTTGTTCTTGACTGCCCAGCCACCCTCCCCATCCCCCCCGCAGCCAGTGGAAACATCAATCTTGCATCCTGGTGAAACATTGATGTACTCCCTTTATGGGAAGTATATCCTTTCTTAGATAAGTGGATCAAAAATGCACATAAAACTCCAGTGTGGTCTCAACAAGACTGTCTAATTGCCCTGAGACATCTGTGCTTCTGTATTCAAATCCTCTTGCAATGAAGGTTAATCTACCAATTGCTTTCCGGACTGCCTGCTGTACCTGCATTCTTGCTTTCAGTACTGAGTGTCCTAAGTTAGTGGAAAAATTTGTTTGCATGACCATATTAAAGAACCCCACATACGGCTTGACGTGGGAATGGGTGAACTCTGCTGTTGGTGTGAACGAATTTCATTATTTTAGTGCCATCTACGGCTCAAACATTGAACCTTTATGGCCAATCAACATCAATGGCCAGAAGGGAAACAAACTGTTCTTTTAATCAGAAAGGAATGATGTCCATGATGTCAAGATAAAGCAATCTTATCTGTTTTGGGATCAGTAAATATAATTTTTAAAAGCTTTATTGCTTTGTGCTTTTATTAACTTTGCCTCTTTTTCTGCATTGCAAAGTAAATCTTCAAATGTCTGTTCCAGATTTATGGCTGGGCTTGTGTAACTTTATAGCAAAAATAAACAGCCAAACTGGAAAATGAATACTCATGAATTGCTTGTATTTTTATCTTGTTGTTTCCTATTCTGCCTGTGGCTCAGTATCAACCAATGACAGTGTGCAACAACACAGTAAAAAGTCTGACAACACCAGGTTTTAGTCCAACCGATTTATTTGATAATATTCTCACAAGCAAGCAAGCTTTCGAGGTTACCCTCTTCGTCAGGTGAATGGAGAGTTCTGGCCTCAGACAGAGCATATAAAGCACTGACAGTTTAGAGATTGCTGATTAGAATGCGAATCCTTACACCTAACCTGCTGTTCAACTCTTAAAGTGGCTGATAATGTGAGTGGAAGGAGCACTGATCACAGTTTAAAGAGATGTGTATTGTCTCCAGACAGTACAGTAAGTGAGGTTTTGCAAACCCAGGCAAGTCACGGGGGTTACAGATAGTGCGACATGAACCCAAGATCCCTGTTGAGACCGTCCTCATGTGTGCGGAACTTGGCTATCAGTCTCTGTTCAGCGACTCTGCGCTGTCGTGTGTCGTAAAGGCCGCCTTGGAGAATGCTTGGAGAGTGCAACAATGCAGGTCCATATACAATGAGGCAACCAATTTGCACACAGCAAGATTCCACAAATGGCAAAGAGATGATTCTGATACATTTTGTGGTATTTAAAGGCATTACACAAATTCAAATATTCTTACTATTCAGGGGACAATATCACTTCCTGTTCTATGATCCTTTTTTAAATTATTTCCTGGCACGTGGGTTGCACTGGCTAGACCAGCATTTATTGCCAATCCCTAATTGATTTTGAGAAGATGATGATGAGCTGCTTTCTTAAATCACTGCAATTCCTGTGATGTAGGTACATCCACAGTGCTATTAGCGAGGAAGTTTCATGATTTCGACCCAGTGACAGTGAATAAATGGCGATATATTTCTAAGTAAGAAGTCTTACAACACCAGGTTAAAATCCAACAGGTTTATTTGGTAGTACAAGCCATAAGCTTTCAGAGCACTGCTCCTTCATCAGGTGAGTGGGAGTTCTGTTCACAAACAGGGCATCTATAGACACAAACTCAATTTACAAAATAATGGTTGGAGCGAGTCTTAACAGGAAATCAAGTCTTAAAGGTACAGACAATGTGAATGGAGAGAAGGTTAAGCATAGGTTAAAGAGATGTGTACTGTCTCCAGCCAGGACAGTTAGTGAGATTTTGCAAGCGCAGCAAGTCGTGGGGGTTACAGATAGTGTGACATGAACCCAAGATCCCAGTTGAGACCATCCTCATGTGTGTGGAACTTGGCTATCAGTTTCTGCTCAGCGATTCTGCGTTGTCGTATGTTGTCTTGGAGAATGCTTACCCAAAGATCAGAGGCTGAATGCTCATATATGGCATTCGACTCATCGATCCACAGTTCCGATGCGCCACAGGTACAAACCACACCAACCTCCTCAGAAGACAAACACGGGATACGGGACAGAGTATCCTTTGTCATCCAGTACTTCCCCGGAGTGGAGAAGCTATGACATCTTCTCTGGAGCCTTCAACATGTCATCGATGAAAATGAACATCTCACCAAGGCCATCCTCACACCTTCATTTTTTGCCTTCAAACAACCGCACGACCTTAAACAGAACACTGTCTGCTGCAAACTTGATGTGGGTATGCCGGCGTTGGACTGGCGTAAACACAGTAAAAAGTCTGACAACACCAGGTTTTAGTCCAACCGATTTATTTGATAATATTCTCACAAGCAAGCAAGCTTTTGAGGGGCCCCCCTCGAAAGCTTGCTTGCTTGTGAGAATATTATCAAATAAATCGGTTGGACTAAAACCTGGTGTTGTCAGACTTTTTACTGTGCAGCAAACTACCCAGTCTTCAGAACAGTGACCACAATACCGCACAACCTTGCCACAGCAGTCTCTGCAAGATGTGCCAGATCATCGACGTGGATGCCATCATCTCACGTGAGAATGCACGAAGCATTCGGAATAAAGTAGATGAGCTGATGGCGCAGATCGACACAAATGGATACGATCTGGTGGCCATTACAGAGACGTGGCTGCAAGGTGACAGGGACTGGGAGATGAATGTACAGGGTTATCAAGTGTTCAGGAAGGATAGGCAGGAGGAAAGAGGGGGTGGAGTAGCTCTGCTGATTAAGGATAGTATCAAGGTGGTAGCAAGGGATGATATCGGAGCCAAGGAGCAGAAAGTGGAATCGTTGTGGGTGGAGATTAGGAACAGAAAAGGGAGGAAGACGCTAGTGGGTGTCGTCTATAGGCCCCCGAATAATGATCTGGAGGTGGGGCGGGCTGTTAACGCGCAAATAAGTGCAGCGTGCAGGAATGGGGCGGCAGTAGTTATGGGAGATTTCAATCTGCATATTGATTGGTCGACCCATGTTGGACGAGGTGGGCTCGAGGAGGAGTTCTTGGAATGCTGCCGGGATAATTTCCTTGAACAGTGTGTGTTGGAGCCGACGAGGGAGCGAGCTATCTTGGATCTGGTGCTATGTAATGAGGCGGGTAGAATTAGGGACCTTGCGGTGAAGGATCCTCTTGGAGAGAGTGATCATTGTATGGTGGAGTTTCTGGTGCAGATGGAGGAGGAGAAAGTGGGTTCCCAGACACGCGTCCTTTGTTTGAATAGAGGGGAGTATGGTAGGATGAGAGAAGAATTGGCGAATGTGGACTGGGGGAACGCGTTGGAAGGTAGGTCTGCTGAGGAGCAGTGGAGGATCTTTAAGGAGATCTTTCTTGGTGCTCAGCAGAAATTTATTCCGATGGTTAAAAAGGACAGTAGGAGGAGAGGTAATAAGCCGTGGATAACGAAGGAGCTGAGGGAAAGTGTTAAATTAAAAGCGGAGGAGTTTAGAGTAGCTAAGAGCAGTGGGCGAGAAGAGGATTGGGAAAGGTTTAAATGTCAACAAAGATTGACAAAGAAATTGATAAAGGAGGGTAGGAGAAGCTATGAGGCTGGGCTAGCACTTAATATAAAAAAGGATAGCAAGAGTTTTTATAAATATATAAAAAGGAAGAGGCTGGCTAGGATAAACGTTGGTCCTTTAGAGGATGAGAAAGGGGAGCTAGTGGTAGGGGATAGGGATATGGCTAAGGTCTTGAATAACTTCTTTGTTTCTGTCTTCACGGAGGAGGACGTGAATAATTTGCCGGGTGTTAGCGATGGAAAGGTGGTAGGAATGGAGGGTCTTAATGACATTACTGTTACTAGAGAGGTGGTGCTCGACAGACTGGAGGGGCTGATTGTGGACAAGTCCCCAGGACCGGATGGAATGCATCCGAGGGTTCTGAAAGAAATGGCGGAGGTGATAGTGGATGCCTTGGTGGATATTTTCCAGACGTCGCTGGATTCCGGGGAAGTGCCGGAAGATTGGAAAACGGCTAACGTTACGCCGTTGTTTAAAAAGGGTGGCAGGCAAAAGGCGGGGAATTATAGGCCGGTTAGTTTAACGTCTGTGGTAGGTAAAATGTTAGAAACCGTCATTAAGGAGGAAATAGCGAGGCATCTTGAGGGGAATTGCTTGATAGGGCGGACGCAACACGGTTTCATTAAAGGGAAGTCGTGTCTGACAAATTTACTGGAGTTCTATGAGGATGTGTCTAGGGCAGTGGATGGAGGAGAGCCGGTGGATGTGGTCTTTCTGGATTTTCAGAAGGCGTTTGACAAGGTACCTCACAAGAGGTTATTGCAGAAGGTCAGGGGACATGGAGTTGGGGGTAGGGTGTTAGCGTGGATAGAGGATTGGTTGTCAAATAGGAGGCAGAGAGTGGGGGTCAATGGATGCTATTCGGATTGGCGGTTGGTGACTAGTGGGGTGCCCCAGGGGTCGGTGCTGGGGCCTCAGCTATTTACCATTTATATAGATGATCTGGAGGAGGGAACCGAGTGCAGGGTGTCGAAATTTGCTGATGACACCAAGATTGGGGGAAAGGCAAATTGTGCGGAGGGTGTGGAGAGTCTGCAGAAGGATCTAGATAGGCTGGGCGAATGGGCCAGGAAATGGCAAATGGAATTTAATGTTGGCAAGTGTGAGGTGGTCCACTTTGGTAGGAGGAATGGTAGGAAGGACTATTACTTACGGGGCGAAAAACTGCAGCAGGCGACGGTGCAGAGGGACCTCGGGGTCCTTGTGCATGAGTCGCAAAAACCCAGCTTGCAGGTGCAGCAGGTGGTCAGGAAGGCGAATGGGATGCTGGCCTTCATAGCGAAGGGGATTGAATATAAAAGTAGGGAGGTCTTGCTGCAGCTGTATAGGGCATTGGTGAGGCCGCAGCTGGAGTACTGTGTGCAGTTTTGGGCACCGCACCTGCGCAAGGATGTTTTGGCCCTGGAGGGAGTGCAGAGGAGGTTTACTCGGCTGATACCGGAGTTGAGGGGATTGAGCTATGAGGAGAGGCTGAATAAACTAGGCTTGTACTCGTTAGAGTTTAGAAGAATGAGGGGAGATCTCATTGAGACGTATAAGATGATGAATGGGATGGATAGGATAGAGGTGGAGAGACTGTTCCCGCTCAAAAAAGACAGTAGGACTAGGGGGCACAGCCTCAAGATAAAGGGGGGGCGGTTTAGAACAGAGTTGAGGAGGAACTTCTTCACTCAAAGGGTGGTGAATCTCTGGAATTCTCTGCCTGTTGAAGTGGTGGAGGCTGCCTCGCTAAATATTTTTAAGAAACGGGTTGATGGGTTTTTGATAAGAGAAGGGATTAAGGGTTATGGGGAGAAGGCGGGAAGGTGGAGCTGAGTCGCGACAGATCAGCCATGATCTTATTGAATGGCGGGGCAGGCTCGAAGGGCCAGATGGCCTACTCCTGCTCCTATTTCTTATGTTCTTAACACCATCCACATGGTACATACTCTTGCAACTTGGCCAACATTGTCTACCTGATACGCTGCAGGAAAGGATGTCGCAAGGCATGGTACATCGGGGAGACCATGCAGATGCTACAACAGCGAATGAATTAACACTGCTCAACAACCACCAGGCAAGAGTGTTCTTTTCCTGTTGGGGAACACTTCAGTGGTCACGGGCATTTGGCCTCTGATTTTCAGGTTAGCATTCTCCAAGACGACCTTCATGACACATGACAACGCAGAGTCGCTGAGCAGAGGCTGATAGCCAAGTTCCGCACACATGAGGACGCCATCAACCGGCATCCTGGGTTCATGTCACACTACCTGTAACCCCCATGACTTGCCTTGGCTTGCAAAATCTGTTTGTCTCCAGACAAGACAGTTAGTGAACCTGTGTGTGCTTAACGCTCTCTCCACTCACATTGTCTGTACCTGTATAGACTTGATTACCTGTAAAGACTCACATTCCAACCATTATTTTGTAAATTGAGATTGTGTCTTTATATGCCCTGTTTCAAATCACTGACGGGGGCTTTCAAAGAGAGACAGGCCAACTGAGGGGGCGGAGTTCCGAGAGACTGGATGCAACTGAGGGCGGGGCTTTGGCGGAGGGGCGGGGCTACTGTGGACAGGCGGATCTCCAGGAGAGGGGCGTGTCTATGGAGGAGGGGGCGGGGCAACAGGGTGGGCAGTCCTCTGGCGGATGGGGCGGGGCTACGGGGGAGGGGCGGGGCTACGGGGGAGGGCGGGGCTACGGGGGGAGGGGGTGGGTATCTGGCAAAGTGGGCGGGGCAACACGGGCGCCCCGTCTGGCAGAGCGACTGTGGGTCAGAGCCGGCGGCTTGGCGCGGGGCCTGGATTGTGTCGGCGAAGCTGGTGATCGGAGCGAGAAGGTGCTGACTGGCGACCATGTGAGTGTCAGCGGGGTTGGGGTGCGCGGCCTCGGCCTTTCCACACGCCTGGGGCAGAGCTGCGCACCAAGCCCGGGCATCCTGGCTCGCCCGCTGTCAGGCTGCCGCCATGTTTGGGCCGCGATGCAACTGGAAAGTTCCAGAAGGTGCTGCAGACAGGCCGCAGCTCTCTCCTAACCCCCTTTCCCCCATCTCTCTCCCCTCCTTTCCCCCATCTCTCTCCCCTCCTTTCCCCCATCTCTCTCCCCTCCTTTCCCCCATCTCTCTCCCCTCCTTTCCCCCATCTCTCTCCCCTCCTTTCCCCCAACCTCTCTCCCCTCCTTTCCCCCTCACCCTCTTGCATCCTCGTCTCATTCCCTTGCCAACTTGGCCTCTCCCGTTGCCCCGTCGCGTCTTCCCCTTGCCCCCCCCGCCTCGCCCCTTGCCCCCCCCGCCTCGCCCCTTGCCCCCCCCCGCCTCGCCCCTTGCCCCCCCGCCTCGCCCGCCTCGCCCCTTGCCCCCCCGCCTCGCCCCTTGCCCCCCCCGCCTCGCCCCTTGCCCCCCCCGCCTCGCCCCTTGCCCCCCCCGCCTCGCCCCTTGCCCCCCCCGCCTCGCCCTTTGCCCCCCCCGCCTCGCCCCTTGCCCCCCCCGCCTCGCCCCTTGCCCCCCCCGCCTCGCCCCTTGCCCCCCCCGCCTCGCCCCTTGCCCCCCCCGCCTCGCCCCTTGACACCCCCCGCCTCGCCCCATGAACCCCCGCCTCGCCCCATGAACCCCCGCCTCGCCCCTTGAACCCCCGCCTCGCCCCTTGACCCCCCTGCCTCGCCCCTTGAACCCCCGCCTCGCCCCTTGAACCCCCGCCTCGCCCCTTGAACCCCGCCTCGCCCCTTGAACCCCCGCCTCGCCCCTTGCCCCCCCGCCTCGCCCCTTGCCCCCCCGCCTCGCCCCTTGCCCCCCCGCCTCGCCCCTTGCCCCCCCGCCTCGCCCCTTGCCCCCCCGCCTCGCCCCTTGCCCCCCCGCCTCGCCCCTTGCCCCCCCGCCTCGCCCCTTGCCCCTCGCCCCTTGCCCCCCCGCCTCGCCCCTTGCCCCCCCCGCCTCGCCCCTTGCCCCCCCCGCCTCGCCCCTTGCCCCCCCGCCTCGCCCCTTGCCCCCCCGCCTCGCCCCTTGCCCCCCCCGCCTCGCCCCTTGCCCCCCCCGCCTCGCCCCTTGCCGCCTCGCCCCTTGCCCCTCCCGCCTCGCCCCTTGCCCCCCGCCTCGCCCCTTGCCCCCCCGCCTCGTCCCTTGCCCCCCCGCCTCGCCCCTTGCCCCCCCGCCTCGCCCCTTGCCCCCCCGCCTCGCCCCTTGAACCCCCGCCTCGCCCCTTGAACCCCCGCCTCGCCCCTTGAACCCCCGCCTCGCCCCTTGAACCCCCGCCTCGCCCCTTCGGCCCCCCCCGCCTCGCCCCTTCGGCCCCCCCGCCTCGCCCCTTCGGCCCCCCCGCCTCGCCCCTTCGGCCCCCCCGCCTCGCCCCTTCGGCCCCCCCGCCTCGCCCCTTCGGCCCCCCCGCCTCGCCCCTTCGGCCCCCCCGCCTCGCCCCTTCGGCCACCCCGCCTCGCCCCTTCGGCCCCCCCCCGCCTCGCCCCTTCGGCCCCCCCCCCGCCTCGCCCCTTCGGCCCCCCCGCCTCGCCCCTTCGGCCCCCCCGCCTCGCCCCTTCGGCCCCCCCGCCTCGCCCCTTCGGCCCCACGCCTCGCCCCTTCGGCCCCCCCGCCTCGCCCGCCGTGCCCCCCGCCTCGCCCGCCGTGCCCCCCGCCTCGCCCGCCGTGCCCCCCGCCTCGCCCGCCGTGCCCCCCGCCTCGCCCGCCGTGCCCCCCGCCTCGCCCGCCGTGCCCCCCGCCTCGACCGCCGTGCCCCCCGCCTCGACCGCCGTGCCCCCCGCCTCGACCGCCGTGCCCCCCGCCTCGACCGCCGTGCCCCCCGCCTCGACCGCCGTGCCCCCCGCCTCGACCGCCGTGCCCCCCGCCTCGACCGCCGTGCCCCCCGCCTCGACCGCCGTGCCCCCCGCCTCGACCGCCGTGCCCCCCGCCTCGCCCGCCGTGCCCCCCGCCTCGCCCGCCGTGCCCCCGCCTCGCCCGCCGTGCCCCCCGCCTCGCCCGCCGTGCCCCCCGCCTCGCCCGCCGTGCCCCCCGCCTCGCCCGCCGTGCCCCCCGCCTCGCCCGCCGTGCCCCCCGCCTCGCCCGCCGTGCCCCCCGCCTCGCCCGCCGTGCCCCCCGCCTCGCCCGCCGTGCCCCCCGCCGTGCCCCCCGCCTCGCCCGCCGTGCCGCCCGCCGTGCCCCCTCGCCCGCCGTGCCCCCCCGCCCGCCGTGCCCCCCGCCCGCCCCAATGCTTTGGCACATCACCATCAGAAGCTCCCTCCCATTCACCATCCTGACTTGGAACTATATTGCCATTCCTTCACTGTCGCTGGGTCAAAATTGTGAAAGTCCCTCCATAAGAATACTGTGGATGGAACTACACCATACGGATGGTAGTAGTTCAAGTCACACCACCACACCTGATGGATAATTAGGGTCAGCCATCTCCCATGAATGAATAGCAAACAAAAGCAATGCTTGTTTATGTTGAAATTTTTTGTCAGCATCCTTGCCTTGAAAGCATTATAAAGATTCGTCTCTTACAGTCTTATTTTTGCCCTAACAATCTGCTACGTGAAGGGAATTTCTCCCAGCTTCTCCCTGTCTTATATTAACAATATTAAATCTAGTCTTTCTAGTTAATATCCAAAGGTAATAATTTCTCATTAATATCCTAAGGTAATAATTTCTATTGATTTATCTCAACAAAATGTATCATTTTGTACACTTGTCAAAACTTCTTCCTCTTTGAATGGAAACTGATCCAGGTTATTCCCTCATAATTAAAGCATCATGTGCCTTTGATCATTACAGTCACTCTCTTCTACGTGTGCTTCATGGTCTTGACACCTTTCCTAAAGCAAAACTTGACACAGTATTCTAACCTGAACAAACCAATGATTTGTATAAGTTTAGTAATAGCTCTTTGCATTGAAGTGTTCTTGCAGTAGAAAAGAAAAATTAATTCAAGAGTAATGGCAAGGGAGGGTATAAGTAGGCCCCCAAATGAGAATTGATCCCAGTCTCTTTCAGCTACAGCATTTTACCAGGTGTTGTCAAACCAGGTGAAATGGTTTTAATAGCAAAAGATATGAACCAGACATTAAGACCACACAACTGTGATAGTAGTACAATTATCATGGATGTATTTTTTTTGTGTTCGTGGTGAATGTTTAAAAATTCAGCTTTGTGCTCCAGGCATATGTCTGGAAGAATGCAGCTCAGCCTCTGGAAGAGCAGAATAATTATTCACATCAGTCTTGCAAGTGATTATGTTAAGTAGAGTTGATAGACTTTTATTTAGAACATAGAACATAACAGCGCAGAACAGGCCCTTCGGCCCACGATGTTGTGCCAACCAGTTACAAAACAATGACCCACCAGCCTAAACCAATCCCTTTTCGTCCATAAACCTATCCACAGATCTCTTAAATGCCCCCAAACTAGGTGCATTTACAACTGCAGCTGGCAGGGCATTCCAGTCCCTCACCACCCTCTGGGTAAAGAACCTACCCCTGACATCAGTCCTATAACTACCCCCCCTTAATTTAAAGTCGTGCCCCCTCGTGCTAGCTTTCTCCATCCGAGGAAAAAGGCTATCACTATCTACCCTGTCTAAACCTCTAATCATCTTATATGTTTCAATGAGGTCCCCTCTTAGCCGCCTTCTTTCCAGCGAAAACAACCCCAAATCTCTCAGTCTCTCCTCATAAGATCTCCCCTCCATACCAGGCAACATCCTGGTAAACCTCCTCTGCACCCTCTCCAAAGCTTCCACATCCTTCCTGTAATGTGGGGATGAGAACTGCACACAAAACTCCAAGTGCGGCCGCACCAGAGTTGTGTACAGTTGCATCATGATTGTGTACAGTTGCATCATGACGCTGCGACTCCTAAATTCAATCCCCCTACCAATAAACGCCAAGACACCGTATGCCTTCTTAACAACCTTATCTACATGATTCCCAATTTTCAGGGATCTATGTACACATACATCTAGATCCCTCTGCTCCTCCACACTATCAAAGTCCTCCCGTTAGCCCTATACTCAACACATCTGTTATTCCTACCGAAATGAATTACCTCACACTTCTCCACATTAAACTCCATCCGCCACCTCGCAGCCCAGCTCTGCAACCTTTCTAAGTCACCCTGTAAACTATGACACCCTTCCTCACAATCTACCACAATCTCCAACTTTGGTGTCATCAGCAAACTTACTAATCCACCCAACTATACCCTCATCCAGATCATTAATAAAAATTTACTAGTTCCCTTGGGATTTCTGATTTGCGTGATGGACAGGATCATGTGATGATTATGATATATGTGTAGTCTTGGGTCTGCAGCACGAAAAGCAGAGAGCAGTTTTGTCTGCGGCTGAAGTCTGGGTGAAATTAAAAGGATCTGGCAGGATTCCGAAACTCATTTTCTCCCTGAAAGCTTAAAACTGTTGGCACTCATTGTAGCAAGTGTATTTAAAGTTTTAAAGTTTATTTATTAGTCACAAGTAACACTTACATTAACACTGCACTGAACTTACTGTGAAATTTCCCTAGTCGCCACACTCTGGCGCCTGTTTGGGTCAATGCACCTAACCAGCATGCCTTTCAGAATGTGGGAGGAAACCAGAGCAGACACAGGGAAAACTTGTAAGTTCCTCACAGCCAGTGACCCAAGCCGGGAGTTAGACCTGGGTCCCTGGCACTGTGAAGCAGCAGTGCTAACATGCCGCTCCTATTTATGGTTGCTAACTTTATTTAAACTGGCATTTAAATCTGTAAGAGGAATATTGCTTATTTGGAACTGAAACAGTGATAAACTAGAAATTGAAATTGTTTCATTTTCATTTTCAATTACTGTTCATCTGTTAATAGTTAAGTTACTTTATTTGTTAGACTTGTACTTAAATTGTGTTATTAGGTAAAGTTTGTTTTACTGTAAAAGAATCCTTAATTTGCCAGTGGAATCATTCCTGGAAGGAAGTATAATTTCCCCACATTTAAGTTGGGGTCTGATCTGCTATTCTAATGTAATTTGAGGTTTTGGGGATATTTACATAACTATGAAAACATATTTGCTCTAAGAAAAAGTCTTCTGTGAGCACTTCTAACTAAATAGAAATACAAGTGTTGTAATTGACTGCAGTATATGTTTTAGCAAAATTTTACATACCTGCTTATTGGTTTTATTAGTGTTAATGTTACCATTGCTGTATGTTGTTTCAAGGTGTAAATTTGCACACTAATCGACTACCATAAATATGTATTGTACAGCATGGGAGCTTTTCATCTTGTGATGTAGGCAAGCACTGAGACTGCTTGGTCTGCTTATTTGTTGCATGGGATATTTTGTAATTGATTTCCTCGGTTTTGAAAAGGAAGAGTGGTTATAGTGTATCAGCTATAAAATGTTAGTCTTATGCTTATGAACATCTGGAAACAATGCATTAACATCTGTGCTTTTTATTCTATAGGGCTGACTACTGGAAGTCACAACCAAAGAAGTTCTGTGATTACTGCAAATGTTGGATAGCAGACAACAAACCTGTATGTTGCATTTTATGTTACATACAATGTAGGATTTCAACAGAAAATTCTTAAAAATAATGTTTCATTGTAGCCTAACATGTTGCTGAACTGAGTTTTGATAGTGGTTCTTCACATCAACCCTGGTAAAATTAATTGCTATTCTGACTATTTTTCTGTGCACCAAACTTTCCATTCATCGTGATGTGTTCTCAGAGGACAATCGTATTAGCGCATCAAGTTGAAGATTTTTTTAACAGTAACAGAAAGACCGAGTGCAGGATCAAGATTGAAAAAGAGTTAGAGGGGAAGGTGCAATAAATCAGGCAGTAGAGAATGAAGTAACACAGCAGTAGATGGTTAAAAGAAAAGGTGAGAGAGCTCAATTCTTCATATTACAGCCTTGGGAAAGAATGTGATCGAACAGTGCGTCTCAAAATTTATCAGCAGGGTCTTGCAAAAATAGGTTATTCTTGTACTTGCGCCTTACTCGCAATCAGAGTGACTTGGACACTTTAAAAATAGTAACAGTTGAGTGCAATCTCAGTTCAAATATGGCAATAAATATAACTGTAAACTATCTTGGACTGGTTTGTTTGATGTCCTCAAATATTCAGTTCTTTTATTAAAATAATTTTTAGGGCACTATGGATTATTTGACAGTGCTTCAACTGAAAAATCTAAAATATGCATAAGAGGGAAAATAATTAAAATGAATGGATGGCAGATGATGAGGCCACCACACTGAATACGTTGTTGCTGGAGCCATGAGAATCCCTTTCCCATCATTACTACAAGCAGAAAAGCATTCCTGTATTAGTGTAGAAAAAATCTGCAACAACCATGGGAATGATTAAAGCACAACTTTGTGAAGAAGCCGAGAGAACTTAGCATACGGAGGAGAGGTTGGAACATTGCTGGTCTGGATAATGGAGAGGAATCTGGTAGCTAACATATGTCCTTTAATTTAGAAAACACAATTACCCAGGAGTAGTTATGCTTGATACCAGCAGCTGTGCAGCCATTTTGTATTTATGTAACATCTTTACTGTGGGGAATGTTCCAGTGCTTCACAAAGGGAACAGGAAAATTTATCTAAAGAAATTGAGCTTGTTAGAAAAGGTGGAAAGGTAGGTTTTGCGAAGGTTCCTGCAAGTGCAGTGAAGGAGAAGTTTGGAGAAGATGAGAGTTACAAAGACCGTACCTGAGGAACATAGAACACTACAGCACACACAGGCCCTTCGGCCCACGAGTTGCGCCGATCACATCAACACCTACCAACCTACAGACCTATCTATAACCCTCAATCTTATTAAACCCCATATACTCATCCAGAAGTCTTTTAAAAGACCCCAGCGAGTTCGCCTCCACCACCACTGACGGCAGCCGATTCCATTCACTCACCACCCTCTGAGTGAAAAACTTACCCCTAACATCACTTCTGAACTTCCCTCCCTGCACCTTAAATCTGTGTCCTCTCGTAGCAACCATTTCAACCCGGGGAAATAGCCTCTGAGAGTCCACCCTATCTATTCCTCTCAACATTTTGTAAACTTCTATCAGGTCGCCTCTCAACCTTCGTCTCTCCAGGGAGAAGAGTCCCAGCTCCCTCAACCTAACTTCATAAGGCATGCCTCCCAGTCCAGGCAACATCCTTGTAAATCTCCTCTGTACCCTCTCAATAGCTTCTACATCTTTCCTATAGTGAGGCGACCAGAACTGCGCACAATACTCTAAATGAGGCCTGACAAGGGTCTTATAAAGTTGCAGCATTACCTCCTGACTCCTAAACTCAATCCCTCGATTAATGAAGGCCAGTACACCATATGCCTTCTTGACCACTTCCTCCACCTGCGAGGCCGATTTAAGAGTCCTGTGGACCTGGACCCCAAGATCCTTCTGCTCTTCAACACTACTCAGACTTCTGCCCTTGATAGTGTACTTGTTCATCCTGTTGGTTCTGCCAAAATGGACGACTACACATTTATCCGCGTTGAAGTTCATCTGCCACTTCTCCGCCCAGTCCTGCATCCTATCTATGTCCTGCTGCAACTTTTGCCATCCTACCAGACCAGCCACAACACCACCGACCTTAGTGTCATCAGCGAACTTACTTACCCATCCCTCCACTTCCTCATCCAGGTCATTTATGAAAATGACAAACAACAAGGGTCCCAGAACAGATCCTTGAGGCACTCCGCTGGTGACTGACCTCCATTCAGAAAAAACCCCATCCACAACCACTCTCTGCCTTCTGCAGGCAAGCCAGTTCTGAATCCACAAGGCCAAAGGCCCTTGGATCCCATGCCCTCTCACCTTCTCAAGAAGTCTTGCATGGGGGACCTTATCAAACGCCTTGCTGAAGTCCATGTACACTACGTCCACGGCACTTCCTTCGTCAGTGTGTTCAGTCACATTATCGAAGAACTCAACTAGGCTTGTAAGGCACGACCTGCCCTTGACAAATCCATGCTGACTATTCCTGATCATGTCAAACCTCTCCAAATGTTCATAAATCTTGTCCCTCAGAAGCCTCTCCATCAGCTTACCAACCACTGAGGTCAGACTCACCGGTCGGTAATTTCCCGGGCTATCTCTGTTCCCTTTCTTGAAAATAGGAACTACATCCGCAATCCTCCGGAACCTCTCCCGTCTCCATTGACGACGCAAAGATCACCGCCAGGGGCTCTGCAATCTCTTCCCTCGCCTCCCACAGTATCCTGGGGTACATCCCATCTGGTCCAGGCAACTTATCTACCTTGATAGAATTCAAAAGTTCCAACACATCCTCCTCCTTAATATTCACGTACTCAATCTTTTCTATCTGCTGCAAATCCATAACAAAATCTCCCAGATCAGCTTCCACTGTGAATACTGAGGCGAAGTACTCGTTAAGTACCTCTGCCATTTCTTCTGGTTCCACACAAACCTTTCCCCCCTCACCTTTTATAGGTCCTATCCCTTCTCTTCTTATCCTTTTACCTTTCACATATTTATAGAAGGCCTTGGGATTCTCCTTAATCTTACCCGCCAAGGTCGTCTCATGACCCCTTCTGGCTCTCCTAATTTCCCTTTTAAGTTCCTTCCTACAGTCCTTTAGACTCCTCAAGATCTTTAACCTCTCCTAATTCCCTGAACCTCTTGTACACCCTCCTTTTCCTCCTGACTAGGTTCAACACAGCCTTTGTGCACCACGGTTCCCGCGACCTACCAAAACCCCCTTGTCTCATCGGAACGTTGTCATTCAGAGCTCCAGACACACATTCCTTGAATATTTGCCACCTTCCTTTGGTACTTTTCCCTAAGAACGCCTCCTTCCAGTTTATTTGTCCAAGTAACTTCCTGACTTCTTCGTATCTCCCCTTACCCCAGACAAACACCTTCCTAGCCTGCCTGATCCTATCTCGTTCCAATGCAATTCTGAAGGAGATAGAATTATGGTCACCATTTCCAAGATGCTCTCCTACTGAAAGATCCATCACCTGCCCTGGTTCATTCGCCAGTACCAGGTCAAGTACAGCCTCTCCCCTCGTAGGCTTATCCACATACTGTGTCAGGAAACCTTCCTGAACACACCTAACAAACTCTTCCCATCCAAACCCCTTACCCTAGGGATATTCCAGTCGATGTTTGGGAAATTGAAGTCTCCCATCACGACAACTCTGTTATTAAAACATCTCTCCAGAATCTGTTTCCCTATTTGCACTTCAACTTCCCTGTCACTATTGGGCGGCCTATAGAATACACCCAGCAAAGTTTTCGACCCTTTGCTGTTTGTAACTTCCACCCACAGAGATTCTGTAGACAGTCCCTCCACAACATCCTCTTTCTCTGCAGCCATGACACTGTCCCTGATCAACAGTGCCACTCCACCACCCCTTCTGCCACCCTCCCTGTCCTTCCTGAAGCACCTGAAGCCTGGCACCTGAAGTACCCAGTCCTGTCCCTGAGACATCCAAGTCTCCGTAATGGCCACCACATCACAATCCCAAACAGCAATCCACGCCCTAAGCTCATCTACCTTATTCACTACACTCCTTGCATTTAAATATATACACTTCAGCCCCTCAGTCTGGGCATTTCCCATCTCCACAGCCTGTCTAACCTACCTCCTATACTGTCTGCAGTCCTCCCCTACCTGGGAGCGAACCTCCTCCGTCCCAGTTTCCCCATCACAGTTCCCTCCCCCCATCCTTTCTAGTTTAAAGTCCCCCCAGTAGCCTTAGCCAGTCTTCCCGCCAAGATATTAGTCCCAAGATATTAGGAAGTTGAAGACTGCACCATAGATTGTTGATCAAAGGATGTGAGAAAATTTTCTTTAGGTTGGCACTACAGGATGTGAAGGACTGGAGGATATTATGCAATGGACACTGATCATGCGACTTCCTGTGATATTATTTAGGCCAATTACAATGATGATGTCCGTGCTGTAATGTGAGACTCTGGAGGTTGTGGATGGCACAAATTATCTATATTCTAGTTGCAATCCCTGACCTCGAATTGAGTGTTGCACGATAAGAGGAGGCTAATATGACTAATCATATTGTGTTGCCTCTCAAGAACTACTGTATTATCTCCTCCCCCCCATCCCCTTTTACTTCATTCATCCACTTTCCTTTCTATTTATTATGGATTTTGTCTCTACCACTGCTTTTGATGGGACATTCCATGTCCATCAGTTTAAAAAAGAATCCCTCCATTTTTGATTTTTCTGTAGTAGATTTATGCCCTCTAGTTACTAACTCTACCCAGTGGAAATAGTCTTTTACTCTATTTATTGCTCAAAACTCTGACTTTGGACTCAATTCTGCCGTTCTTCCAAGAAAGCTATAAATCAATCACCATATTCCAGCTCTTTCTCATGCTGGCTTAAAGCTAGTCATCAGTGCTAAATGTGGCTGTAATACATAAACTGCCAACTAACTTTAAGTGGGGAAGAGATCTTGAAGGGGTTGGGAGTGGCTACTTACTTTCTTTCAGATTTGTAGTTTTTAAGGTTTAGCATGACAATTGGAGACCTTGTTCTTGTTTGCTAATTGCCAAGGCATTTACATTTTTGAGTTGTGTAAGTAGATTTTCCTGTGGTGCGGGAATAGATTTCCCACCCTGGTATAGAATCTGCTTGATTTTTAAAAAAATGCTAATTAAGGATGGTGGTGGGCAACAAATTTCAATTTACCTTTCATATGATATTCAAGTGATTTTTCTCTACCTGTCAGATCATTCCTTGAGAATTGGCATTGGTGTTACTCTAGGGGATTTGGGAAGATCCAGTTGACCTAAAGACTATTTTGAGACCATAATTTTGTTTGGGCTATTTTGGGGCGATATTCTGAATCCTAGCAATCCACAATATAATGTGTTTGTGTCAATAGAAATATTTATCTGGTAAATTAAGTCACAAGGCACAGCTATTGTTTTGGGGGATAAATGAGTAATTGTGTTCTTACTGTGTCTATATTATATTCGAGTAAGATCACTTGAAATTGTTAAAAATGATGCAATGAGTACTTTCAGGTCTGATGAAAATCACTGAAGTTCCTTGTGTCTTTTTTTTACAAATAGACAGATAAAATGGTATGGTGCGTTAATAAGCCTGAATTTAATAGCCGGAGAAAATGTAATTAAATTTGAAAATATCCATTTGCCTCAATTTTTTTGTCGTATTGCTGTTATCAAACCATTGAAGCTCGCAGCACAGAAGAAGGCTGTTAAACATGTCTCTGTGCTGGCATTTTGCAAGCAATCTCCAAAACTACTTCCACTGCCTTACTGTGTCTCCACAGTCCTATATCTTGTTTCAAATATTTATCTATCTTGGCTCTTTTAAAAGCTGCAATGAACTTTGTCTCAATTTTTTTTTGAACCACATTCCCTGTAACATTTCCTGCTCCAGCAACCTTTTGTGTGATTTAAATTCTTTTAACAGCTCCTCACATTCAATAATCATTTTAAATTGATGGTCTCTCGTCTCTAATTTTCCAAGAGGATAGTCTGTCTGTATTTATCCTGTTGTAATTTTAAAAAGCAGTAATAAATCTCTATTTGGTTCTCTCTCCTCCAGTGGAATAGTCCCAGGTCTCGTACAATAAAATTGCATGGAAACAGTCTTGGCTTGATCATCAGTTTTAGAATAAAGGAAGATGCTGTTTCAGGGTACATATCTAGAATTTGCTATTCAACAGAAACTGTGTATATAGGAAGGAAGGAAAGTGGTTTCTACTGATCAGTTTATAATGGAAAAGCATATTTCTTAATCAATATAATTTGTCTGAAATAAAGAATTGAGATTTCAACCTACAGTTTTAGTTAAAGGATTTATGAAAAGTAGAGTGACATAACTCTTTGAAGGGTCGGCTGACACACCCATTTATACTATTGATATAGTTTGCATGTGCGGTGTACACAAATACAATCTATACATAGGGTGCCACAGTGATTAGCACTGCTGTCTTGCAGCACCAGGGACCTGGGTTCAATTCTGACCTGCAGTGACTGTCTGTGTGGGTTCCCTCTGGATGTTCTGGTTTCGATGTGGGTATGCCGGCGTTGGACTGGCGTAAACACAGTAAAAAGTCTGACAACACCAGGTTTTAGTCCAACCTATTTATTTGATAATATACTCACAATCTCTAAACTGTCTGTGCTTTATATGCTCTGTCTGAGGCCAGAACTCTCTATTCACCTGACGAAGAGGCAGTCCCCTCGAAAGCTTGTGAGTATATTATCAAATAAATAGGTTGGACTAAAACCTGGTGTTGTCAGACTTTTTACTGTGTTCTGGTTTCCTCAGAGTTCTAAGATCGGTGGATTGGCCGTGCTAAATTGCCCCTTAGTGTCAGGGGGATTAGCAGAGCAAATACATGGGGTTATGTGGAGGGGATTGTTGGTGCATGCTTGATGGGCTGAATGACCTCTGCACTGCAGGGATTCTATGTGTTCAGTGTTCACAGATATATTTGATGGCTGCAACATTTTCAGTGAATGGAGTCAAAGCCCAGGCTTTTAATGTAGACCTGTAGATGATCACTTGAAATTATTTATTTGAATAAAAACATGAAAGGGTGGAAAAAGCAATTCCATGGAAAATTTTAATGATTAATTGTGGAATACTCATATTTGAAGTTAAGTTTTTTTAAATTTTCATCTTGTGCTCCATAAATTTTAGATATCAAGACAAAATAGAAATTATTTCAAAAAGTATTTTGTGATTTGATTTACCAAGTTAACAGTGAAATATTAATATTCAATTTTCTTCTTGTAAAAGTACTTGCTGAAGAATTCTGTTTATTTCAGTGATTTGCATGTTAAAACGAGTAAGATAATGCATATCATATACAGGAATTTTAACATGCTGGTAGATAAGTTTCATATAAAAGTCAGCATTGCCTTCTTGGGGGCAGTTTGGGATGGGGTATAAATGCTGGCCGTGCCTGTGACACCCACATCATATGAAAGAATTTTTTAAAAATCAATATCGATTGATGTGTTTTACAGTCCTGTGTTCAAACAGTAAAGCTGTTGCTTAACCTTCTAATAAAATGGTTATCGTTGTTTTCCTCACATGCTTCCACAGAGTGTTGAGTTTCATGAAAGAGGGAAGAACCATCAAGAAAATGTGACCAGGAGGATTAGTGAGGTACCCCCTTGTTTTCCATGATCTGTATTTTCTTTTTCTGACTGTTGTGTACACATTACCCATTTTGAGCTGGTCCTAAATAACATGTTCCAGATTAAAAAGAAAAGTTTGGAAAAAGCAAAAGATGAGGAAAAGGAGGCAAAGGAATTTGCTGAGATGGAAAATGCAGCTATGAAAGCTTATCAAGAAGATCTCAAACGACTTGGAGTAAATGTTTCAGGTAGCATTAAGTGTTGTTATGAGTGTCTTTGTTTCTTTGAAAGCTGTTAGAATTCTTTGTGATGATATCAGGTCATTTTGCTAAGCAAGTACTGTAGATCAGAGTATCTACATTTACCTTTAAAGCCATACAAAATTTCTTCCAAAAACTGGAGTCGACTTGTGTAAGTGTAAGTGGGCACCAATTTGAAATACGAATAGAAAGCACTTTTATTTCAAATTAAATCAATGTGACATCAATGAATTAACTCTGACAGTTAACTACAATCAAAATGTTTTAGAAACCGTCAAATTCGTTATCTTTGGCATCCGACTCTGATCCAAGTTCATTGAGTCTGTTTTGGCTATGACATCATAAGGATCTCACTCTGGATCCGATTTGGTACTTTTGTTTTGAGAATCATTCCTCCACAACAAATCATCATCATCATCTCCATTCATTGAATTGGATATTTGGTATTTTGTAAATGATCTGATAGTTTGTGCATTAATAGCATCTAATGATTTAAAGACAAAGTCAGACAAAACATCAAGTGTAACAGCACCACTCTTTGTAAAGGTTTTTTCTCCATTAACCATCCATTTGACTATATGAGCCTTGCATTGCAAAGCAATTGAGGTACACGTCCAACGTGTTGGAATTTGGATTGCTTTGGAATGAAGCTAGTCAGGTTTATTGAACAACTACAAGAATTAATACTTAATATTCCACAAGTTGAGGCGTGGCATTATACTCAAGCTCAACACACGTTGGTCTGTATTTTTATGGATCCTGGAACTCTGAGGTCCTCTCTTGATCCCTTAAACTTGGTCATTTGATTCATGATATCCTTTGAGAATTTAACGTTGTCAACTTAGCTTAATATACAAACTTATTTGTAGCTTGAAGATTTTAACTCCAGTTTCCCAGTCTACTTTAACTGCTGTAGCTTTCAGCCCATTTAACTGTTAAAGTTCTGCTCTCTCTCTCTCTCAAGTGACGCAGCTGACAGCAGATGCTGAGTATTTGTTTCTCACTTGCTCCCTCAAGGTGAAAACAGTTTGCTAACTAAGATTTCTGTTAAGATCTATAGGCCTACACAAAATTCTGATGGCAGCCCAAACCTATGATAATTACCTGTCAACTGGCAATGTCCTCTGGAAGTGCTAACCTCCTAGCAAGTGCTCCACTACCAACTCCTCTAACTTTCCCAACGAATGCTCCAGCAAGTGTCCTGTGATGAAAGCTATCACCCCAGCAAAATGTTCAATGATGCATTTCTATTTTTACACTCTTGGAAGATAGTTTTGTCACATTTAGCCCAAATATATGCACCTATGTCAACACAACATAACTAACAACGTCTAAGCAAATATTTGCAATTTTTGACCAGTGGGAAGTGTTTCCTAACTTCCCTGCAGCAAGTTGAACCAATCAACTTTGCAGCCCACTTTGGTAGGAAAAATAGAATGACAAGAGTATTATTCAAATGGTGATAAATTGGGAAATGTTGGTGTACACATTTGGGTATACTTTACACCAGTTATTGAAAGCAGGCATGCAAGTTCAGCAAGCAATTGGAAAGCAAATGGTATTTTGGCCTTCTTTGCAAGAGGATTTGAGAACTGCAGCTGTACAGGGCCTCGGTGGGACCAGTTGGGGTTTTGTGTGCAGTTTTAGTTTCCTTATCTAGGCAAAGATATACTTTCCATGGAGAGAGTGCAGTGAAGGTTTACTGGACTGATTCCTAGGATGGCAGGATTGGCATACAAGGAAAGATTGGGCCGACTAGTTAAGAAGAATGAAAGGAGGTCAAAGTGGTGTGTCAGATTCTGACAGCGCTGGAAGGATAAAAGATGTTTACCCTGGTTTTGGGAGAGGGAGAGTTGTTTGGCACCGTAACGGCCTCAGGATACAAGGTAGGCAGGCCATTTAGGCTGAAATGAGGAGAATTTTCTTAAGGTAGAGAGTGGTGAAGCTAGAATGCTCTACAACAGAAGGCAATGGAGTCTAATTCACTCATTCTATTTAAGAAAGAAATAGATTTCTAGACTCCACAGCATCAAAGGGTATGGGAAGAGTGTGGGACTACGGTGTTGAGATAAGAATCATTGAATAGTGGAGCAAGCTTGATGGACCAAATGGTCTACTATTTCCTATGCTTTATAATCTTATCTTTTTGACAGGAGGTCCTGGAACAACTGACCATAACTTCATTTTTTTTCCTTATAGCTACATCATAGTACTTGATGTTTGGAGAGACCAGTTTTAAAATTTCTAAACATTTCCCAGAATTCACAAATTATCTCATTAACACACACAAATCAAGACCTTTCATCACTAAGCTTATACACTACAAAGGCTGTGGGCCCTTCTATATACAGGACATGCTTGGACAATTTTCCACATTGCTGGGTAGATAAGTGGATGGTGTATGGTGTCGAAATTTGCTGATGACATCAAATGGAATTTAAACAGGACAAATCCAACCCAACCAATTATTGTCCATTAGTCCACCACTGATCATCAGCAAAGCGATGGAAGTGCTATCAAGCAGCACTTACTCAGCAGAACTGAGTTTTTTGAAAGAGTAATCAAGAAAGTAGATGAGGGCAGTGCAGTTGATGTTGTCTACATGACTTCAGCAAGGCCTTTGACAAGATACCGGTCTGTTTGGACACATTCTGTTTCTTCAAATTCTGTAACTAACTAACAAATTGTTGTTTTAGCATCTTCATCGTCAAGTACAATTGAGAAAAAACCGGCGGTAAAGGCCCCTGACACGCAGCGTACTACAAAGCCAAACATAGCAAATATCTGGGTACAAGGTGTCTCGCCTGAAGGATATTTCTATTACTACAACTCTAAAACAGGAGGTAAGATTAGAACTTGCTTATTTTAAAATTCAACTTGGTGTACTTATCGAAAAATGTGCTGAATCAGGAATTTATCTATCACTGATGATTTATTCCCCAAAATATGAAAAATATGGTAAATTTGCTTCTGAAGCACAAGCTGTTAAGATGAGAAATCTATTGAAGTATGGCACAGCAACTTGCTGAAATTTATAAGGATAATTCACTTTTGTTGTCATTAAGTCTACTTTAAAATTAAGTTAAACAAATAATTCTCCCTTTCCTTTATTTGCTTCCCCATACCACGCAGCATCCTTCTTATTGGCAGACCAATTGTTTGGCGTTGTTGGGTTCTACTTATTACCTTCTAGCAGCATGACCAACCAAAATCTGTATTCTACTGCATTGGGGGGAAAATTGATTGTTTTAGCTTACTGTTGTCCTCTTAGATGATTTTGGCAAGTACCAAAATCTGTTGATTAATTGAGTTCTGCTATTGTTTCTCCTTCCCTCCTTGCTGATTGGATCTTCACTTTTAGACCTATTTCTGACTTGTAGTGTCTATCTATTCTTTACTGTTTGAATTCAGCTGTTAGTTTTAAAAATCTGATTTTCTGCTGTGCTTTCCCTGCCACTGGAGTTCTGTTAAATGTTTTAATAATTAATTTGCTATTAACTTGAACATTTGCAAAGCCTGGCAGGCTTGCAAATTGATAAAGGGGAGGCGGTTTAGAACAGAGTTGAGGAGGAACTTCTTCAATCAAAGGGTGGTGAATCTCTGGAATTCTCTGCCCGTTGAAGTGGTGGAGGCTGCCTCGCTAAATATTTTTAAGAAGCGGGTTGATGGGTTTTTGATAAGAGAAGGGATTAAGGGTTATGGGGAGAGGGCAAGAAGGTGGAACTGAGCCACGACAGATCAGCCATGATCTTATTGAATGGCGGGGCAGGCTCGAAGGGCTAGATGGCCTACTCCTGCTCCTATTTCTTATGTTCTTATGTTCTTGCGTGTACCTCTTCTTCCAAGTAAGGGTGATTGTCCATTTTACCCTCTTGTCTTTAGATGATGCTTTATTCTCACCCTGGCATGTGCCCATTTTCTCAATGCATTCACTTACCTGACAGGGTAACTGTTGTGGTCTCCTTCATACTTTATTGAAAAAATATTGTATTTCAGTCATGAAAGAGAGGGTTTTTCTCTCAAGTACCATAGTAACCAACGCCTCACTGTTCATGGCTTCCACCTTGGACCTTGTTTATATATTAATATTATTTACCTTGTTATCTCAATGGAACATGCACACCATGAATGTTATATTGCCTTTTAGGAAGCTTTATCTCCTTTCTGCTACCACTTACCATTTCCCCAAGTCCTATATGTGGAGAGGCTTTTCCATATCTGAAGTGGTTTCATAGAATTACAAAATCCCTACTGTGCAGAAGAGTCCATTTGACCCATGGAATCTGAACCAACTCTCTGACAAAACATCTTACCCAGGGCCTGTCTTCATCTAATGGTTGATCCTCCTTTTGATTTAGCTACGACCTCTCTTATAGTATTTCTTGCTGCAATCTATTTCTTTTAAACTTCAAATGTGATCTATTTGGTCTTTTCCTCCTTGTATTGTAATTGGCATTTGATTCTATAAACTCGTACGCTAATATATTCTTTCCAGGGTCTCATTCTGTATAACTCTTAGCATATTTCCCAACATGCTACAAGCTTTCAAAATCTGTGGTAGTAACCAAACTTAGCACATCTTGTTTTGTATTATCTCTTCTAAATTTTGAAAGCTTGTTTTTATCTTTTCAATTAAGAATTTAAATTGTTTGTCCCTTATGTAGTTTAGTTGAGTTAAATGAGTAAAAATGCAAATAAACACAACATTTCTCAATATAAGTAAAGTAGCTTGTTCAATTTTATATGAATTAGCAAAAAATGTCTATTGCAGCAACAACCATTGGTTATTTTAGTTTGAGAGATCATTTGTTTTATTTGGACGTTACATCTTTAGACAAGTGTGCTGAAATGTTGCTTCATACAATACAGCTTGGTTCCACAATGGTTAGCAGTGCTGCCTCTCAGTGCCAGGGACCCGGGTTCAATTTCTGGTTTGGGTCACTGTTTGTGTGGAGTCTGCATATTCTCCTTGTGTCTGCATGGGTTTTCTCGGGATGCTCCAGTTTTCTCCCACAGTCTGAAAAACCTGCTCATTAGGCCTACATGTACTGGGGTGTGGCGATTAGGGGATTTTCACAGTAACTTCATTGCAGTGTTAATGTAAATCTACTTGTGACTAATAAATAATCTTTAAAAATATCTTTGGAGTCAAATTATTCAAAGAACATGTGGACCTAATATAAAGAAAACCCTTGTTTGTGAAGAACTTAAATACAGATTATTTACCTGGAGTACGTGCTCAAGAGAATGCAAAGTGACTGAGAACTGTATTAAATATGCAATATGCAAAATAAAAATATACAATGCTTAAGGCTTATTTTAATGTTATTTGTGAAAGGAGTATTCTGCAATTGTCATTCAACTAGATTAGTTGTATGAGACAGCAAATGACTGTGACGCTGTCCAATTTAAGAACTTGTGTTTTTTTTTAATTTGCCCATGCTAAGTATGGCGGGCATTGTACAAGACTTTTTATTTAGGACAAGTACCTAATATTTCCTTCGGCTGGATTTCATCAATATATTGAGTGGCGTCAGGGATAGTTTGCTGCTCCAGACACCAGGCTCTATTTCAGACATTTTTAGAGAATTGTCCAATACCGTGGCCTGTTGTCTTGTTCAGTAAAGAGGCGAATAATAAATCTGGCAATAACATGTTTATTAATCTAATATAGTGCTGGGAAACTTGTAATGATATTAACCCAAGACAAATAAATTGGAAAAATATGGGCTAATAAACAAAAGCTAACATGGAGTTGTTAATGGCAAATAATCTTTAACTTGATTGAATTCTTGCTTAAAATTGATTGAATTGTTTGAATTAACACAGTGTTGATGCAGATGATGCTGTGTATTTGGACTTTCAAAGGGTATTCGGCAAAGTACTGGCTAATATACGTGTTAGCAAAATGAAATTTTTGGAATTAAAGCGACTGTGGTTTTGTGGATATATAATAGGCTGAGGAATGGAAAGCAGATAATGATGAATATTTGATTCTCAGAATAGAGCCTAGTATTCCCTAGTGGTTGCTGTTGGGGCTTCATTCTTATTCTAGTATTCCCTAGTGGTTGCTGTTGGGGCTTCATTCTTATACATAATGTAGGCAAGCTAGCAAGACCAGCATCTTTTGCCTTTTAAATGGTGTTGGTGAATTGCCGTCTCGGTCGTTGCAGTCTATTTTTAGATATACTCTCAGTTCTGTTAATGAAGGAGTGCCAGGATTTTGACCCAGCGGTAGCAAAGGAGCAGTGGTATATTTCCCAAGTCAGGATGATGTGGAGGGGAACTTTCAGGTGGTGGTATTTCCATATATAAACTGCCTTTTGTCTTTCTTGGTGATGGTGATTGTGGGTTTGGAAGGAATCTTGGTGAGTTGCTGCACTGCATCTTGTAGATGGGATAGACAGCTGTAACTGTGGTGATAGTGGAAGGAGTAAATATTGAAGGGAGTGAATGGGGTGCCGATCGAGAGGGTTGCTTTGTCCTAGAGCTTCTTGTGTGGTGGAGCAGCAATCATCCAAGCAAGTGTAGAATGTTTTATCACACTCCTGACTTGAGCCTTGTAGAAAGTAGACAGAAAATGGGGAGTCAGGAAGTGAGTTAGTCACTCAGAATTCCCAGCCTCTGACTTGCTGTTATAGGCGTTTATATGACTGGTTCGGTTTCTGACCGATGGTAACCCCCAGGATGGTAATACTGAGGGCTTCAGCCATTGAATGTCATGGGGAGATGGTTAGATTCTCTCTCATTGGAGATGGTCTTTGCCTGACACTTGAATGGGATGAATATTACTTGCTGCTTAATAACTTAAGCCTGGATAATCTCCACATCTTACTTAATGTAGACTTGGACTGCTTTGGTATCTAAGGAGTTGCAAATGATGCTGAACAGTGTTCAAGTGTGTTTGGACCAAGGCTGATGAAGTCAGGAGCTGAATGGCCCTAGCAGAAACCAAACTGAGCATTTAATGACAAATGCTTTTTTATCCTGTATTACATTAATATCCTGGGTTTGGGTAGACTTGGGGTACATCCAAAGTTTGAAGAAACTCATTGATGTTATAAACGTCAAAGGTAAGAGGGCGTGGACAGACTAGTGAAACAGATGAATTTTAATGCAGAGAATCACAGGTTAATTTGGTAGAAAGAACAAGGAGAAGTAGTGTAAACTGTAGTGCATATTTAAAGAGGCTGCAGGAACAGAGAAGTCTGGTTTATATGTGCACCTACCTTGAAAGGTGCCTGTACTATTTATGAAGGCTTTGAGAAAAAGCACAGCTAATCCTTTCATAATATAGAAACATATGGCATCGAAGCAAGGAAGTTATGTTAAACCTTCATAAAGTACTGGTTAGGCCCTGGCTGGAGTATTGTAGTTATTTTTAGATCCTGCACTTTAGAAAGAATTTCATCAAGGCCTTGGAGAGGGTGCAAAGGAGATTTACTGGGTGCCAGGGTTAAGGGATTTCAGTTGCATGGAAATATTAGAGAAACTGTAGTTTCATTTAAACAGAGAAGGTTAAAAGAAGATTTGACAGAAGTGCTGAAAAGTTAAAAGGTTTTGATAGAGTGTTATGGCACTTTACTGTTGTCAAGACATTTTGGGCTTTGTTTGGACAAAAGATATTTACTGGTAAGAGAAAATAAGAACAAGAGTTGCTGCTATAGGCTGCCTTCAAGTCGGGCTCCATACTTTATGATGATAACTCCATGGCTGCTAGTTTATTCTGCCCCAGAGAGGACTCCACCCTTTGGGGTAATCACTCACTCTGTTTCCATTGGTGTCTCAAATCAGATAACCCACTTCTTCTGTACTATCTTAGAGACAGCACCACATACAAAACATAGAGTAAGCAGGGGGAAACCAATTCCAACAGCTGAAGGGTCCGTAACCAGAGGAGATTCTACTGAGGTGATTGGCAAAAGAACAGAGCTGAATAAAGAAACTTTTTTTGACCCAGAGGTAGGTGGTCTGGGATATATTGCTTGCAAAAATGGTGGAAGCAGAGTTGAGAATAACTGTTAAAAAGGGAATTGGATAAATACTCTAAATAAATTTTTGGCTATGGGGAAACGGGATTGGGAGTAATTGGATAGTTCTTTGAAAGAGCCAGTGAAAGATGGGCCTCCTTCACTACTCATTCTATGATGCATGTATGATTTCCAGCTGAGCTATGGGGAGGACATAGCTGCAAAGAGATATAGCAATTATTGTATTAAATGGTGGAACAGATTTGATAGGGCATATGGTGTTCTCGTATCCAGCAATTGTGCTACTGCAAGCTTGTCATTTTGAACAGTCAAAAGTTGAATAAGTGAAAAGATCATTTTGCTGTTTATGTTCAAATTTCTGATGGGAGGGAGAAAGCTTTGAAGTTTTTGTATTAGGGTCTTGGAGTATCTAATTTCAAAAGAGTAGCACTATGTACCACCGATCCCTGTAATCCTGCACATTAATCATGGACAATCTGCCAAGTCTGCACATCTATGGACTGTGGGGGGGAAACCAGAGAACTTGGAGAAAACCCATGCAGATACTAGAAGGAGGGCAAACTTCACCCAATGTTGGAATTGAACCTGGGTCTCTGGCACTGTGATGCAGTAATGCTAAACACTATGTCATTATAATGCCTTTATGCATTCCTGATCTTTCAAAGATTACAATTCTGAAGACATTTATCAAAAATGAACAACATTTTTGTTTTCAGTTTGCTGTCTTTCAAAGGTGACATGTCCCCATGATCCCCAGCCCAAGAAGAATTGTGTGCATAGAATATTTGATTATTCTAACTGAACTAATGCTCACTGCCTCTTATCCTAAACAGGTTGATACAGCAAGTACAATCCACATCCCCATCACTTGTACTTGCTAGTTTTTCTTGAAACTTGTTCATTTTAAACAAATGTCCTTTATGCTGTTAAGTCTGATTATGGCTCCATGTTGCCTCTGAGTTCTGAGGCCCCATTCATATTTATTTTCAAATCTCTCTAATGCAACCCAGTTGAGTGCTGAAAGTTCTCTCATATGTTGCTGTTTAGGCCCAGGAAGTATACATATAAGAGAGTCTGTAAATGAAGATAACCAGTCCAAATATTACCCCCTCCCTTTTAAGTCATGCTGTTGTCCAGAATTTCCTCTAAATTGCAAAGGTTCCCACTTAAGCCACACACACAAAGTTAGCATGTGTTTTGGCTTCAGAATAAAAATTAAATTGCCCGCACACAAAAAAGTAGGTTAGTGATTGCTGGAAATATTCAGCAGGTCTGGCAGCATTTATGGAGAGAGATAGAGTTGACGTTTCAAGTTGAATACAACTCTTCAGAACTGCTGCCTTCTAAAGAAGTTATATTCAAGTCAAAACAATTAATTGTTTCTACAAATGCTGCCAGACTGCTGCATATTTCCAGCATTTTATTTTTATTTATAATCAACAATGTTGGATTTGCCTTTCTCTCTTCCCATTTTATTTGTTCTGTTTATTTTTATTTTAAACCTTGTGACATGCTCTTTTTCCATTTCCTACTTACCTTTAGTTTTTTTCCCCATGCTTCAAACTTTATTGATTGGTTTGTTTGTCGAATTTAAACTTTAGGTTTTTTGGCTATATTGAAAACACAATACAAATGGAAATTATTGACTTTATTTATTTAACAGCCCGGGAAACAGGCCCTTTGGCCCAACGAGCCTGCGCCGCCATTTTAACATTGAGTCCCCCTTCCACCCATAACTTCAAGCATTTACATTCAAACATGAAGTATTTCTATACCTTAATTAATCTTTCCCTGGAAATGAATACAAGTCAACCAATATATGGTGAACACCAAATTGATATCCTATCTTATTTCTGAGTGAATTTGGCTGTATCAGTTAGTTACAATTAAATGACTGTAAACAAGTTTAGGTGCACTTTTTTGGATTTTGTAAACTGTTATAGTAATGTTAATTTTTGATGAGCGAGTCCCTGTCTGCAACAGTGAGATAAGTGAACTCCACCCTTCCCATTGATAATGCTACCTCACAAGAGCCAGGCCCTAAGTGCTGCATCAAGTGACTCATCATCCATGGCAATGTCAACATCTCGTCTCAGCTTGACCTCTCTCTTCTGAGTTCACTTTCTATAATTTCTCCCTCCATATAAGCACATCTCTCCAAAGTCACTTTGCTTTCTGTCATAGTGTTTCCATTTCCACCATTTCAATCATAATCATGTCCTCTGATCATTTCCTTGTATCCTTCGCTGTTCACATCTTAGCTCCCCCTCCTAATCCCACTTCTGTGTCTGACCCTGGGAAGAAGCTCTTCCCACAAATCACTGTAACAGCACACTCGTGATCCTGGACCTCTGTTTACCATGATACATCTGCAGCCACCAATCGGCTCAAGTCACATTACCACCACCACTACTTTTGCCTTGACAAAAAAAAAATCCTTTTCTCTCTTCCACCCTGGTCTTTCCACTTGGTTACAGTCCCCACTTTCATTCATTTATGTCTTTTCAATTTAATAGATTTAGATTTATGGTTCAAAACTGTTTGGGCTGTTTACCACCAGAGCTGGCTGAAACACGCAAAACACTGCCGGCTTTGCTTTCCACTACCAGTACCACCCAAGAATCCAAAGGTCATTCTTAAATTTTCCATTCCAACTATCATTTTAAACTCATCTCACTTTCCTCCTCAGTAGGAGTTCATCGACTTTGTCAGTAAGTCGAGACCATCTATTCAGCTGCCTCTGCATCATTCTCTTCCACCTGTCCCCAAGCCAATGTTGCTTCAAGGTTCTGTATGCTTGTTTTGCACAAACTTGCCAATCTCACACCAGGACTGATAAACTATATAAAGGTTTGGTTTACTTGAAGTGTAAGATGGCTCAGCAAATAGATGTACTTTATGGATTTAGTAACTGTTACAGTCAAGGAAAGTACAGCTGCGATTCTACACCACAAAGCGTGCACTACTTGCTGATGTCCATATGCTGCTTTTCACCCTGACTACTTCCTCATTTATGCCTTCACTTGAAGTGACAACACAGCAGGATCCCCCGAATCCTCATCTTTCTTGAGTTTCCTATATATCTCAATTCATACCCTATCTGAGCTTCCATGATTTTCTGTTCAGTTGACATTTTTCCCCTGAACTGCTGACTACCCACCTTACCTCCTTGGCCCTCATACCATCTGATATTGTTAATGGTTCCCACTCCCTGGTTTCAGTTACCCTCTCCCTGATTGCAGTTATCCTCTCCTTCAAGTCTGTCATCAATTCACTACTTCTGAAACAATCCTTACCTTTGAGTCTGCTGTTGTTGCCAGCTCAAGCTCCATCTTCAATTTCTCTTTCCTCTCAAGGTTCTGAATGTGCTACCCCTTCTCAGATCTTTCTTTCCATGTCTAAAAGTCTACAAGCAGGTTGCACCCTACCTCCACATTAAGATGCTAATCAAAATCTCAAACGCCACGCTCTGTGGTAATCTAAGACTTCTATGTTTCTTGACCTGTCTGCAGCCTTTGACACAGCTGACCATACCAACTTTCTCTAGTGCCTCTCTTCCATTATCCAACAAACTGGTACTGCCCTTTTCTAGTTCCTTTGTTAACCTACCCAATCATTATCAGAGTCTCCTGCAATGACTTCTCTCCCAGCCCCTACATAGTTATTTTTGGAGTTGCCTCAAGAATCTATTCTTGCATCCCCGCCCTCAACCCCAGTTGCAATATTTCTCATCTTCATTTCGTGCTATCCCTTAGCGATGATATTTAAAGCCATCAGGTTCCACATGTTCTCTGTGACACACCAACTCTGTCTCAGCAGTTCTGCCTTCTGCATTGATTCTGTTTGACAAACATCTCTGAATGAGCCAACCTTGAATTAAATGTCAGGAAGAGAGAACCAAGACTCCCACTCCATTCCCTAGCTGCTGATTCCATCCCTCTGGCTATGCATTGTCTAGGCTGTTTGTAATCTTGCTTTCTATTTGATCCTGAAATGAATGTTTGATCGCATATTCTCTTTTGTTTGTCTCAGCACCTGCATCACCTCACTTATGCCTTCCTTGCCTCCATGCACAATTATTACAATACTTACCTGACTGGCCTCCATTCTTCACCACCTCACAATCATAGAATTCCTACATTGCAGAAGGAGGCCATTCAGCCCATCAAGTCTGTACTGACTCTGACAGTGTCTTATCTAGACCACCACTACCAACCACCCCCCCCCCCCACCCAATAACTCCACCCATTTACCATGGCTCATCCATCTATCCATCATGACCTACACATCTTGTGACACTGTGGGACAATTTAGCATGGCCAGTCCACCTAACATGCACATGTTTGGAGAGTGGCTTGTTCAACATTTTTCTGTTTATACCCTAATTCATACCAAATCCAGCACCCTGTGCTCATGCCCGACATCGATTCCTGTTTTGCCTCAACTTTAAAATTCTTGTTCTTGTATTTAAACTCGTGAAAGAGTTTGCCACTCATTTCTGTCATCTCCAGCCTTCCAACCCAAAATCTCTGTAGTGCTCCAATTCTGGTTGGTTGTTTATGTCCTCTTTACTAACTATTGATTGCCGTACCCGTCAGTTGTGTAAGCTCTTGAATTCCTTCTCCCTCCCACTTCACAATGGCTTTTCTCTCTCTATTTAAAGATGCTCTTGAAAAGCTATTCCTTTTTAACCAAGCTTTTATTCACCCATCTTAGTACTGTCTCCTCCTCACTTATTGTTAGTTCTTGCAAAGTGCCTTGAGGCATTTTGCAGTACTAAGTTAAAGATGCTCTATAACTGCGAGTTGTAGCATCTGAATGTTTGACTCTTGATGCTGCATAAAGCACCATCCTTATTGCTCATTTTAATGGTGATACGTTAAGAACATAAGAACTAGGAGCAGGAGTAGGCCATGTGGCCCCTCAAGCCTGCTCCACCATTCAATAAGATCATGGCTGAACTTTTCACGGTCTGAGCTCCCCTTGCCTGCCCTCTCACTGCAACCCTTAATTCTTTTACAAAAATCTATCTATCTTTGTCTTAAAAACATTCGATGAGGTAGCCCACCTGCTTCCCTGGGCAGAGAATTCCACAGATTCATAACCGTTTGGGTGAAGAAGTTCCTCCTCAACTGAACCCTAAATTTGCTTCCCCTTATTTTGAGTGAATCTCTTCTGCATCCTCTCCAGTGCCAATGCATCCTTTCTCAAGCAAGGAGACCAAAACCATACACAGTACTCCAGGTAGGGCCTCACCAGCACCTTATACAGCTGCAACCTTGCTGTTTTTAAACTCCATTCCTCTAGCAATGAAGGACAAAATTACATTTACCTTCTTAATTACCTGCAGCACCTGCAAACCAACTTTTTGAAATTCATGGTTTGACCAATCAACATGGAGAGTAAAATCCCCCATGTTAATTGCCATACCATTTTTACATGCATCAGTTTCTTTGTTTATTGCCTGCCCCTTCATGATATTATTATTTGTGGCCTATAGCCCACACTTATCAGTAACTTTTTCTCACTATTTCTAATTTACATCCAAATGGATTCAATCTTTTTCTTCTCAGAATTTGTATCACTTCTCACTACCACCCTGATGTCATCCTTAAATGATCTGGAGATGCCGGCGTTGGACTGGGGTGAACACAGTAAGAAGTCTCACAACACCAGGTTAAAGTCCAACGGGTTTATTTGGTAGCAAATGCCACTAGCTTTCAGAACACTGCTCCTTCATCAGGGAGGTGGGAGTTCTGATCACAAACAGGGCATATAAAAACACAAACTCAATTTACATGAATAATGATTGGAATGTGAGTCTTTGCAGCTAATCAAGTCTTAAAGGTACAGACAATGAGAGTGGAGAGAGCTTTAAGCACAGGTTAAAAAGATGTATGTTGTCTTCTGAGAGGACAGTTAGAGCGGTCACGGGCATTTGGCCCCTGATCTTCGGGTAAGCATTCTCCAAGGCAGCCTTCACGACACACAACAGCGCAGAGTCGCTGAGCAGAGACTGATAGCCAAGTTCTGCACACATGAGGATGGCCTCAATCTTGGGTTCATGTCACACTACCTGTAACCCCCACGACTTGCCTGGACACTAAAATATTTATAGGATCAAGAGAAACCAGAGTGACTTGCCTGGAGACAATACAAATCTCTTTAACCAGTGCTGAAAGCTCTCTCCACTCACATTGTCTGTGCCTTTAAAACTTGATTAGCTGTAAAGACTTGCATTCCAATCATTATTCATGTAAATCAAGTTTGTATCTTTATGTGCCCTGCTTGTGATCAGAACTCCTACTCACCTGATGAAGGAGCAGCACTCTGAAAGATAGTGGCGTTTGCTCCAAATAAATCTGTTGGATTTTAACCTGGTGTTGGGAGACTTCTTACTGTGTCATTCTTAAATATCAGAGCTATACCACCTCTACCATGACTAATAAATCTTGTTGAAAGAGAGACACTTGAAGCTTTTGTATTCAGAACAAAAACAAGAATACCAAATTTCAAACGGGCACGACATGCTTCCTTGTAGTCTGCTCTTGTGTTCCTAAAAGGACGGTGATTGGTTGGTAATTTGATCCTGGCTATGGTGTTGCAGGGGACAAAATGGAGAATTATAGGTTCCCCAAGCTCCCAGGTATTTAAAAAAGGCAGAAGGCTTGAATATATTCCATTTGTTTGCAGAATATGGGCCCCTGCATATGAATGTATGTTAACGTAAACGAGTCATATTACAGTCTCGGCTGGTTAACTTTGGTTGTTAGTGTAGCTATTAACACATTCAGTGGTCCATCAGGTGCCACCCAACTGCAGAATCACATTGAACAGTAGACGTTTTGCAAATATAGGCTGGTTGAGCACAGTCTCCTACTAACAATCAAAGGAACATGCAGCTTAATTTGATCAGTCACGTGAGACCCATGCACCTGGCATCGCACAAGCACTCAAGTTTATACGCTTGCATAGCCTTTCTTTTGCACAGCCTTTTTGATTTGGCAGGAGCATCCTGTTCAAGAACGGTGCTACTCAGAGCTGTTGCAGCCTGAAATAGCTTCCTTAACATGTTCAAATTTTTAAGATACTTTGCTTCTCTATGGTAATTTATACTACCACGTGGCTGTTTCTAATTTGAACAATCTTATACCTTCAGCTTGGTAAGGCACTCCAGCATACCAGTGAAATCGGTTACAAATTAATAATTCATTGTTGTATACATGCCCTGTTTATGTAGTTACATTAACTCGATGCAGGACATTTGCAAATGTGCTTTGTAAATCAAAATTCATTTTAGCTGGATCGCGTGTAATTTATTTCTTATTCATGGGCAAAATTAGATGAACTAAAGGTTTGAATCACAAGTTTTACGTGTCTATGAATTTGCCACGATAAAATAGAGTGAATCAGTGAAGGTTCTTATCATAAAACCTTTATCTTGTCCATGGTAATACCTGGTTATCTATACTTCAACAGATTACCTGGGTGTAATATTGAACCAGTTTGGTTTGCAGGTTCAGCTAATGCAGTCCTATTGCAGTTTACATTGCAATACATTATTTGCATCATTGAATCTGAACCAGCTCCCAACAATCTGAACTGTTGGTATGTTGACGTCCTACTAAACCATTTAGTTCCACCTCATACTGTCCCTATTGTCCTAGATTTTGTTCAGCACCTGGAATTAATTTTAATTTTACATCTTTCTGCTGATATATCAGTTCAAAATACTATCCTTAGATACATTCCCCTCACCCTCAAGCTGAATGTAAAATTGAATCATGTTATGATCACTGATACCTGGGGGCATGGGGCTTGAGGCACTCTGAGGCTATTACTTATAACAACACCAGTTCAAGTATACTTTCTTCTCTTTTGTTCTTAATACCACATTCCCCCACCCACATTTGACCCCTGAATTAGCTTAAAATCCTTAATTTCCCTAGTTGTATAATTTGGAGGAGCACTGGTCCCAGTTTGGTTCAGATGCAGACCATCCCACTGGTATAGCCTCCACTTTCCCCAGTACTGATGCTAGTGCACTACAATTCCAGAATCCACTTCTCCCAAAGAAGTGGGAGTCACTTCTTTGGGCCATACATTCATTTCTTTTATCTTATTTACCTATGTTGATTTGTGCATAGTCAGATAATCCAGAGATATTTACCTTTGAGGTTCTGCTTCTTAATTTGGTCCTTTGCCCCATACACTGACTATGCAGAATCTCTTTCCTTGTCCTGCCTATATCATTGGTACCTACATTGACCACAACTATTGGTCCCTGTCCCACTGTAAGTTCCTTTCCAGCCCTGAGTAGATATTCCAAACCCTGGCGCCAGACAGAAAGCAGTAATCTTCTCTACTTGTTCTTTGCTGTAGAGAACAGTTAATTATCCTCATTATACTGCCTCCTACTACTACATTCCAGTTTACTCAGCTGCTTGAATGCTTTCAGTACCATGGTGCCAAGGGCCAACCTCCTCATCCACCTTGCAGACTGTCCGTTTGTCCACATCAGTTGTGATCACCTCAAACCGTTTGATAATTGCAAAGTCAAAGACTATCTGCTTGGTCCCTTTACCTGCCTTGCTCAAGGTCACACCCCATATTCACTCACCACTCACTGGAACAGAGACTCTATTCCAAGAGGTGAGATTGTTTCCAGGAACTAAGTGCCCAGGTATTTCACCCCTTCTTTACATTGTGCTTACACATTCTGCAGACATTATAATTCATGCTATTTAGTTACTTTCTTAATTGACTTTGTAATATTGAATAATTGGAATTATTCAATTTACTGTGCTTAAGTGCAAGTACCACTTCCTGCTGCAAGTTGTATGCTTTTTAGATATGTATAGGTTTTAGGTTTTTTTTGTTATATTTTAAAGTTTCAGTTCTTTTAATTGATCTAGATACACCTTGTTGTGAATCTCCCTGCTCACTCCTCACTGATTTTAAACAGCAAAGCTCCTGACTCTCTCCTTGCAGACTTTAAACATTGAAGCTTTGTCTAACATGATCAAGGAGAGCATTAGTGATTTCCTTGCACATGCCAAAAAATAGCCATAGTTGTAAAGTCAGAATGATTTAAAGGGTTTGAAATAAATCTTGCTACCAGTTTAAGGAGTTGGACCTTGAATTTAGTTCGTAATCCATAAATCCAAGCAAGTTCTACACTTGACTGTCAACTGGTATTCCCCGTCATAATATTAAATTGAACAATTATGCAGGTTTAAATGAAGAAAAAGTAGCTGCAGTCCTGCTGAGGTGTACTGCAGAATGCTTGTTGCTGTAGCTCAATAAGTTTCTGGTGTCGACTGAGGAACTCTGTGGAGGGCGATCTGCTTCCTTGGGAGATGGGGAAGAAAGGAAGAGATGGTGGAGGAGAAAGAGCTTCCTTCAGAGGAAGGTCAGAAACACTGAATTGTGTTGGACGGAATGTTGACCTCAGATGGAAATGTTGACCTCAGATCAGTGGATAACAAAATGGCAGGCCATATCTGTTCAAACCATTCCTGTGCATCTTTCTGTTGTCATTCACCAAATGTACTGCCATTTGCCCTCTGTCCGCCATAGGAATGGTAAGGAAATGCAAGAAAATTCTTCGAAAATATAAGTTTTCAATTTGGGATTAACATATCTCTATCACTGAATAAAATTTGTAATTCCCAACAAAATGTGCCAAGTTGGGTACAGTCTGTTCCATCTATCAGAAGAGTTCTATCTAAGGATAAAATCCTATTCTGTGGAATCATAGGATTTACACAAATGTTCCTATATGTACTGAGGTTCTGGACTACTAACAGCAAATTTTATCTGCATGCTTGTCTTCAAATATTTTGTTTGGAGAAAGAAGAGCTGGTCAGCTTGTCTGTAATCTTTCTCTGGACCTTACTAAATTTGTGTCTTTATTTGCCATATGTATCAATTGCTGTGTGTAGCTTTGCATTTATGGTGCTTAAATGTTATTTGTGAAATAACTGCATAAATATAATAAAATATTTGAGATTAATATCAATTGGTTTATTGCCCTCAAACAAATAGGCAATGTAATATTGCACAGGTTAGTTCTTTACGTATACAATGTATTTCGTCCTGCCAGTGTGATCCAGGTCCAGACCGCACATTTGTGTGTATATATAATTGATACAAGCACATGATTCCGTATACTATATATCCCGATTGTGGTTAATTGGTCATGCAAACTTCTGGGGAAAATCTAATCTTTTTAGATGCCCTCTAAGTTAAAGCTAAAAGTTTGATTTATCTTGGATAACATTTTTTAGTATTAAGGGAACAAAATAAATCTGAATTTGTTGTTGCCTTGGAGTAGTTCATGTTTGATTAATCACAAGTGCTAAAATTGGTATTGCAGAGATGATCAATTATGAAGATGTGTTGACAACATTCTAAACTAGTCAATTAAATTATGATCATATGCTTTCATGGGGTGGTGCGTGTTCATATTTCAAAGACACTGCTAAATCGTTGTATCCTGTATGGAAATGGGAACTTGTAATATACAGATTGTGTTCAGGCCAAGTAGCAGTGAGAGACTCACAGGCAATTATTTCTTCATTGTACAGAATCACAATGGGAAAAGCCTGAAGGGTTCCAAGAGAGCTCAAACTTTGTGCAGAGTGAAGTTGCACAACAGGTACATTGTTGGTTTGCATTTGCCTACCACATCATTGAGGGCTTTTATATCTGTGGGCCATAAGTACGCTTTATTAACATTACTTTGTAAATGTTCCCTCCAGCAGACACTGTCCTGTGCTTGCTGGCAGGGGCAATTAGTTTGAAGTAAGTGCACTCCTTCAAAAAAAAACCTGAAATTGGTCTATTTTATAGTCCAATCTAATCATACAAATGGAGTCTTTGGCCATTTATAAGGTTTGAGCTGGCAGTGTTCTGGCAAAACTACAAAGATTTTACTTCTTCAATCCTGCTTATTTAACTGTATTCTGAGCTAATTTTGTGTCGTGCCTTTATACATTGAAAATGACGCTGGTACATCACCTGTGACGTGGTGGCGTGTTTTGCTTCGGTGCTTGTTGGGAATCTGGTGCATGTGCAGTTTCCAGATGAGAATTCTCACTGGTTTTTAAGGATTGTAATGACACAGCCTGAAAGGGCAGAACTGAAGGCCCTTTCATCCCTACTGGTACAGGAATGAATGTCCGGTATCGACCTGGGTTCCGTGAGATCACTTGACTTGCTGCTCACTCTCCTTTGGGTGAGAAGTTGTATGTTGTGACCTCCTTTGCCACAGTGCACAAAAGTTTTCACACACATTTGTAAATTTATTACAACTGGATTCTCATGAAGATGAGCATTTTGTATTCCAGTTTCTTTGGATGTCTGTGTAAGCACAATACTTAGGACCACATACAAAGGACATCTATTTTTTAGTTGCTTAAAGGATAAGTAGCTACATGATGTTCTAAAAGCCTTGAGACCCATAATGTTAAATTGCATTATTTTGTTTATAAAGTAAGGCGAGGAGGATCAATATCTCGTGCAGTCATAATTTCCCATGAGACACTAAAGCAAGTTCAACCTGTTGTATTAATGCAAGAGATTCTCTGGCACTTTTTAAAGAATTATGGGCTGATTTCCTGGTCCCTTGAATGTTTTTACTTTTGAGCTGATGATGCCAAAACCTCATTGCCATTAGTGGGATTTTGCGATGCACAGTTTGGCTGTAATGTTTCTTTATATTACAATAATGACACTTCTCCACAATCAGTTTATTGGCTATGATGCACTTTGAATATTCTTAGCAATATGCACCTTGTCTCAATTTAATCTAGTTCTGCACTTGTTATTGTTCCATCTTATCAGATCAGCTTTGCCCTATTTCAAAAACAAGAATGCCTCACCAATTGGCATCAGGGATCTCAAGTTCATTAGAATTTCGTAACCTTTCAGCATCTTAAAAATAAGCATGTTCTTCTTTTGCACTGGAGGTTGTGATGCACTTCCCTGATTGCGGTGCTGAAGAAACTCAGCTACCTTTGTGAAGTCTGGTTCACCACAGCACTGATGACAGAGTTGTGATGGATGTTGTGGTCTTGTGCAGAAGCCACGGTCAAACAGCACGAATGGTATGCGGTATCCTGAGATGCTGTTCAAGTTGCAATGTTGTGAAAATAATTGGGACAAAGCAAACTGATGCAACTGGAGCTGGTTACACTTCGCAATAGTTGATTAACTCAGTATCAGACTTATGTAAAATCTAATTAGCATGTTCTGTGTAGATATGAGAGAAGAATGAATGAACTAACAATTCCAAGATCAATTGATGCAGAAACTTAAACAGCTCTGACTGCAGTTCTTGTAATGTACCTTGCCTCACTGTTTGCATAATTGCATTCTTATCAGGATCTTTCAGCCTCTTCATGGGTAGAAGGACTTACTCCAGAGGGCTGCACCTACTATTACAATGTCATAACAAAAGGTATGTATAGTGAACATGATTATGTTTGTGTATGAATATCAGTGTTGTTCCAGTTTCAATTTTGCTGACTAAAGTTCTAGATTAGATATGACTTATGCTTTCAGTTTAATTTTTACTATGGTAGCTACCTCTGTCCTGTTTTGTAGGCTTCAGCTGGGCAAGGAAACCCATCATAAGATTTCAGTCTCTGAACCAAGCTACTGAGAAATCTGTACGGATGAATTTCTGTATGTCTAGTGCACATTGTCTTCCCATAGAAACTTACCCAAGTGCACAAAGAGTAGGTGCAGGTTGGCCTAACAAGGGCAGCAGGATGCACTGATATTGCTGGAATTTAACCAGCTTATTGCTGCAGATCTTCATAGTAAATATCGTGCTTCTTGTGCAGTTAAGGTCAGTCTAGTTGTTGAGGCACTGGCTTGCAGGATTAGCTGGAGCAAAAAGAAAAGATACCCAGTCTTCAAGTAACTGGTTCCCGTAATGAGCCTGAGTCAGTCATCCCCGGTTCCCGAGGGTACAGCTGATCTGCTGGCTTTCAAGAATCTGAGTGAAAGGTGTGCCGTGATTAGCAGACTTCTTTCAAGATCTTGGTCACAAGGCTACTTAGTGTCCAGGCAGACCCTTTATGTCTGTTACTATTTATACTCTGCAATAAAAGTTTAATTTTATGGCACTTCTCAGAATCACGATGGGAAAAGCCAGATGGCTTCATCTCTGCCAGTGAATGCTCAGCTACAGCTGTTAAGAATGAGACTGAGTCCGAGGTGTCCTCTGCAGCCTCTGGTTCCAGAGAACTCACAACTGTGACTGAAAAAAACTCTGGTAAGGAAGTGTCCACGGACACAGAAGCTACCGATCCACACCAGGAAACAAGCACCCTTCTCCAAGTAAGTTGCCATTTTTAATATATTACCTCAACCTTAACAGAACTTGGTGTTTAACCATCCTTGGAGCTTGTAAGGGGGACAGCTGTATTCTTGTTTACACTTGCATGCAATATGGTAGTATGAGCTGGTTGTGTATGTATTCAACCTCTTAATGCTAAACTCACTGGTATTTTTTTTAAAAGCATATCTGAGGGCAAGCAGGGAGAGGATGTGGAGAGAGGAGATGACGGTGTAGTGGTAATGTCATTGGACTGATAGCACAAAGACCCAGGTCTGGTTAAAGATCCAAGGCAGCTGATGGAATTTAAATTCAGTTTATAAATCTGAAGTATATATCTAGTCTCAGTCTTGGTCACCATGACAATTACCATTGAATGTTGTTAAAAAAAAATCCTCGTCTAGCTTATTAATATCCTTTAGAGAAGAAAGTCTGCTGTACTTACTCGGTCTGGCCTAAATGTGATTCCAGATCCACAGTAATGCAGGTGACTGCCCTCTGAAATGGCCTAGCAAGCCATTCAGTTTCAAGAGGATGGGCAATGTCCACATTTCACAAATACATTAAAAAATTGTAGAATCGTAGAACCATTACAACACAGGCCGAATCATCTTGTGCTTGAAGATGTGACTAGTGCGGTAGACAGAAGGGAACCGGTGGATGTGGTGTTTTTAGATTTCCAGAAGGCATTCGATAAGGTGCCTCACAAAAGGTTGCTGCAGAAGGTTAGGGTACATGGAGTTGGGGGTAAAGTGTTAGCGTGGATTGAGGATTGGTTATCTAACACGAAGCAGAGTTGGAATCAATGGCTGCTTTTCTGGTTGGCAGTTAGTGACTAGTGGCTTGCCGCAGGGATAGGTGCTGGGACCTCAACTGTTTACCATAAACACAGATGATCTGGAGGAGGGGGCTGAGTGTAAGGTAACAAAATGTGCTGATGACACAAAGATGAGTGGAAAAGCGAATTGCGTGGAGGATACGGAAAGTCTGCAGAGAGATCTGGATAGGCTGAGTGAGTGGGCAAGGACCTGGCAGATGGAGTATAACATTAGCATGTGTGAAGTTATCCACTTTGGTAGAAATAATAATAGGAAGGAATATTATTTAAAGGGTGAAAAGTTGCAGCATGCTACTGTGCAGAGGGACCTGGGGTCCTGGTGCACAAATTGCAAACACTCAGTCTGCAGATGCAGCAGGTGATCAAGAAGGCGAATGGAATGTTGGTCTTTATCGTGAAGGGGATAGAATATAAAAGCAGGGAGGTCTTGCTGCAACTGTACAGGGTACTGGTGAGGCTGCAACAGGAGTACTGTGTGCAGTTTTGGTCCCCGTATTTGCGTAAGGATATATTGGCCTTGGAGGGAGTACAGAGAAGGTTCACCAGGCTGATACCGGTGTGAGGGGAGCAGGCAGCAGGTGGTCAGTGTGGGTGAGAGGGGAGCGGGCAGCGGGTGGTCAGTGTGGGTGTGAGGGGAGCGGGCAGCAGGTGGTCAGTGTGGGTGTGAGGGGAGCGGGCAGCAGGTGGTCAGTGTGGGTGTGAGGAGCGGGCAGCGGGTGGTCAGTGTGGGTGTGAGGGGAGCGGGCAGCAGGTGGTCAGTGTAGGTGTGAGGGGAGCAGGCAGCGGGTGGTCAGTGTGGGTATGAAGGGAGCGGGCAGCGGGTGGTCAGTGTGGGTGTGAGGGAAGTGGGCAGCGGGTGGTCAGTGTGGTTGTGAGGGGAGCGGGCAGCGCGTGGTCAGTGTGGGTGTGAGGTGAGCGGGCAGCGGGTGGTCAGTGTGGGTGTGAGGTGAGCGGGCAGCGGGTGGTCAGTGTGGGTGTGAAGTGAGTGGACAGCAGGGTGAGAATCACTAACTGTGTAGTTGTATGTTTCCAGGAAGGGGGCATTGGAAAGGGTGCAGAGGAGGTTTACCAGGATGTTGCCTGGTATGGTGGGATGGTCTTATGAGGAAAGGCTGAGGGACTTGAGGTTATTTTCATTGGAGAGAAGAAGGTTACGAGGTGACCTGATTGAGGCATACAAGATGATCAAAGGATTGCATAGGGTGGACAGTGAGAGCCTTTTTCCTCGGATGGTGATGGCTAACACGAGGGGAACATAGCTTTAAATTAAGGGGTGGTAGTTATAGGACGGATGTCAGAGATATGTTCTTTACTCAGAGGGTAGTGAGGATGTGGAATGCCCTGCCTGCAGCAGTTGTGGACTCGCCAACTTTAAGGGCGTTCAAATGGTCAGTGGATAGGCATATGGATAACATTGGAATAGTTTAGGTTAGAGGGTCATTAGATTGGTTCCACTGGTCAGCGCAACATCAAGGGCCGAAGGGCCTGTACTGCGCTGGAATGTTCTATGTTCTATGAGGGGGCTAGCCTATCAGGAGAGATTAAGTAGACTGGGCTGTACTCGTTGGAGTTTAGAAGGCTGAGGGGGGATCTTAAAGAGACTTACAAGATAATGAAGGGGCTAGATAGGGTGAAGGTAGAGAGATTCTTTCCGCTTAGAAAGGAAACCATAACGATAACAGCCTCAAAATAAGAGGGGGGAGGCAGTTTAGATCAGAGTTGAGGAGGAACTTCTTCACTCAAAGGGTGGTGAATCTCTGGAATTCTCTGCCCATTGAAGTGGTGGAGGCTACCTTGTTGAATATATTTAAGTCACAGGTAGATAAATTTCTGATCGATTAGGGAATTAAGCATTATGGGGAGAAAGCGGGAAAGTGGAACTGATCCACTTCAGATCAGCCATGATCTTATTGAATGGCGGGGCGGGCTAGATGGCCTACTCCTGCTCCTATTTCAAAGTGCCAGCACTTTGCAGGAAAACCTTGCCTGGTTCCCTGCCTTATCCTCATAGCCCTGCAGATTTTTTTCTTTCCAGATAATTTTTCAATTCACAGTTGAATTTGCTACCACTGCACTCTCGTATGCATTCCAGATCCAAACCTCTCACTGTGTAAAAATATTTTTCTTCATGCTTCTTTTGTCTCTTTTGCCAGTCACCTTAAGTCAGAGTCTTCTGGTTCACTTTCCTTCCACCAATAGGAAGAGTTTCTCATAACCAGTCTGTCCAGACTGTTCATAATTTTGAACATCTCTATCGTAGGATCAGGAGTAAGCAATTCAGCCCCTCGAGCCTGCTGTCCCATTCAATATGATCATGGCTAATCTCATCTTGGCCTCATTTTCTCCCTTCCTGCCCGCTTCCCATAACCCTTCATCCCGTTACTAATTAAAAACCTATCTACCACCTCATTTGTTAAGTGTCCTGGCATCCATTGCACTATGAGTTAGAGAACTCCACAGATCCACAACCCTTTGAATTCCTAATTTCTGTTACCCCTTAGTTTTAAATTGTGGCCTGTTGTTCTAGAATGTCTAATAAATGAAAAAAAATCCTCTCAATGTCTGCCCTGTCAATCCCCTTTGGCAACTTATATATCTCAATTAGGTCTCCTCTCATTCTTTTAAACTCCAACGAGTATTGGCCTAAACTGCTCAAACTCTCTTCATAAGACAAGTCCTTCATCCCTAGAATTAATCTAGTGAACCTTCTCTGAACCACCTCTAGTGTATTTATGTCCTTTCTCAAGTAACGGGACCAAAACTGCGCACAGTCCTTCAAATGTGGCCTCACCAATGCCCTCGCACTCTGGTTATCATTCCCTGGATCACTCCTCTGCATTATTGCCTTGTCTGTGACCCACCTTCTACCCACCCCCCTCCTCCCCCCGACTCTTCAGGTTAAAACCCTTTCTACTACCCTAGTTGTACAACTCGCCCAGACATAATCGTAGATGTTTCAAGTGAAGGCCATCCCGTGTGCAAACATGAAGAGATGTATGCGGTCTAATTAGTGTTGAGCAAAGGCCAAGTGGAACCTAAATACATTTACATGACAAGTTTCCAGTTCTTTCTTATTTGTATTACAATCCATGCACATTTACCATTTTCACATTATCCAATCTTGCGCTTAAATCTGAAATGTTCCACTTTGCCTCTCCTTGTTCTTCCGACCAATGTTAAAAAGTACAAGTCTGAAGTGAGTGCAGAGCCAAGATTGAGAAGGCAGTTAATAAAGTATACAGGATGCTAGGGATTATAAATTGGGGTATGAGAGTACAAAAGCGGGGTGATCTTATTGAAAAATAAGATTCTGAGGGGCTTGACAGGCTGGAAGCAGAGAGGATGTTTCTCATTGGAGAATCTATAACTAGCAGATACAGTTTTAAAATAATAAGTCTCCCACTTAAGAAGCAGATGAGAAGATGGTATGTGGAATTCTGTTTCCCAGAGAGCAGTAGAAGCTGATTTTTGATTGAGGGAGTTGAGATACAGTGAGACGGGCCATGATCTTGCTAAATGGCAGGCAGAAAAGGCCACATGGCCTACTCCATACAATTCCTATATTCTTATGTGGTAATGAGTTCACATTCCATCTCTTAAATAAATAAGTTTCTTCTGAATTTCTTATTGGATCCATTAGTGACCATTTTGTATTTATGGCTCCTAGTTTTGGACTCTGCAAACATAAAAGCATCTGTATCTTACGGATTACCTTCATAATTTTGAATAGCTCTATCGTAAAGAGAAGAGCTCCAGCCTTTATCATCTTTCCAATTGTACCTTCAACGTTTTGGTATCATTTTTGCAGAACTGTGCAATGTTCATCATGGTCAAACTATGGTTCTTTACAAATTTAATGCATCTTCTCTGCTTTTGGGTTTTATTTCTCATAGATGTTTCAAGTTTCAAACATAGATGTTTTGGATTTTAGGTTGGTCAAGCTTTTGAAATCCACACTGATAACACTTTTGTATATTTTTGGCTTTTCTGTTACAACTCTGAAAGATTTTCACTATCTTTCCAAGAGCGACAGTAACAGTTCTATAGTGCCCTGGATTTGTGCCATCTCCCTTTTCGAATATAGTCGCAACATTATAACTATCGGTCTGGCATGATTCTTTCCATCCTCTGCTCTTTTTATCTTTTTCGGGATTGTACCATTGAGACAGAGTTTTATCCTCTCTAAATTTACCTAGTTTATTAAGTATCTCCCATCATAGAAGAGGAGACCAAAAATATATTTTAATGTTATATTCACCTTGCTAGTTAATATTCCTGGTTAAAAACTGAGGCAAAATAACTCAAATTTCGATCCTTTGCTGTTGTTAACTGTGAGCAATGTGCCTCTGGGCTGTGTGGCAATAGTTCATGTGTAGGCTAGGCAAAATTGGCCCCTTTATAAAGTACGGGGTGTGTGGCTATAAAAAAAAGTTTAAAGGACCGATGACCCTAAATAATTCGTCCGCACATAAAAATTAGAGGGACTGCTTGCTGTCTTTGTACCCTTATCCCGATCTTAATTTTTGTGTTGTTATTTATGTCTATAAAATGCATTATAATTTTTATATTTTTGATATTTGTAATTCATCTTCGCATTCCTTTTTTCCACTTTTAACTTTGTATTCCTTTTTTTGCCATCTTCTCTGTTGACTCTGTACATAGCATATGCCAATTTTTTCATCTTAAATTCTGCTCTTGACACTATGAACCATTTATTTAAATTTTGGTTTTCATAAAAAATATTTCTTCTGATCCCCACTGATCTTGTATTATATATTTCCCATTTCTGTTGATATATTTTTCTAATTTACCTTCCATTTTCTCCCCTCATCAGTTTTTTTCCCGAATTTCTTGCTTCAGAATTCCTTGCTTATGATTCATTCATTGTTGTGATCACTATTGCTCGCGCACTGTGCCTACTTCAATAACAATTAGCTATTGTTATTCATTTCCCATAATTTGGCCCAGCCATGATTCCTTGCTTGTTAGGTTTCTTGCGTACATTGAGAATGTTACTCCAGGACACTCAAAAACCGCTATTCACTTTTCTCCTTTTCAGTACCTCCTCTTGCCACTTTGTTTGGGTGTAGTTGAATTCCCTCATGGTTATTATATATCTTTTATTCATTTGATGGATTTGCCTGTATATTTCTCCCTCCATTTCACTTTCTCTTTTAGCAAGTCTGTGATTTACTCCTATTAGAACGATTGATCCCTCATTACCCATTATCTCCATTCACGTGGATGTTTTCTAGTTCTGTTGTTTTTGTCCTTTTCTACTGTCGTTATCTTTGTTAGTACAGCTATCCCTTCCTCATCTTTTTTTTAAATTCATTCATGGGACATAGGCATCACTGGCTGACTAGCATTTGTTGCCCATCCCTAGTTGCCTGAGGGCAGTTGAAAGTCGACCACATTGCTGTGGCTCTGGACTCATTTGTAGGCCAGACCAAGTAAGGGTGACAGATTTCCTTCCCTGAAGGACATTAGTGAACCAGATGGGTTTTTCGAGAGTTTCATGGTCATCAGTAGATTTTTAGTTCCAGATATTTTTTATTGAATTGAATTTCCACCACCTGTTGTGGCAGGATTTGAACCCGGGTCCCCAGAACATGAGCTGAGTTTCTGGATTCATAATCTAGCAATAATACCATTAGACCATTGCCTCCCTTCCTTCCCTAACCTTTCTAAGTACATTTATCTTTCAGTATTTAACCCTCAGTCCTGTCCTTTATACATCCTTGTTTCAGATATCCTGACTACATTTGATTCCTTGTAATGGATTCTTGCCTCTAGTTGCCCCATTTGTTTTGAATCATATACACATTGTCATACAGACAAGTTAGTTTATTTCTAGGATTAGTCCTTTGTTTCAATGCCATTTTTAAACGGTCTACTGAATACAAGAGGCCTGAATAGTCCTTAACTGTTGAAATATTCTTTGGAGAAAATGTTCAAAGATTTTAATTAAATATGATGTGTTCCAGCAGGAAAGTGATCCAGGTGATGGCAGTGAAGTGAAGGCTCCTGGAGAAATGCACGACACACAAGAAGAAAACAATTTGCCCCAAAATGAGCCCAAACGAGAAGCGAAGAATGCTGTAATTAAAGGAAAAGTAAACCCATATGGAGAATGGGAAACTATAAAAGAGGAAGAGGAGTAAGTATCTAATCACTTACCTAAATCTCTCTCCCAATATCAAACACTTAAGAAAGAAGTTAAATTTCCACTGTTTATTAATCTGTTAATCACTTTTTGTGAATTCTAAGGCCACAGCATGTATTCTTGCTTGATTCAATTTTCCCTCGTGCCAGTAAATTTGACATTTTAAAGGGGCCATATCTGATCATTCAGTTAAACATGTTAAATTCCTAGTCACATGCAGTGTTATTTCTCTGTTGAGCTGCATAACAGTTTATAAGTGAGTTCATTCTGAGGTTTACAGTCGATCTAATCCATGAGCAAAGAACTGGTAAACTCTCGCGTGACAGGAAATTAGCAGTCAACAGCCAAGCCTGACATGATTAATTAGGCGGAATTAGTAGGTGGAATTAGCAGCTGAAATTCACCTATCACAATTCCTGGAGTCGGAAGCAATGTCAGCATTTGTCTTTCCTGTAGCATGTTCACCAAACCTTTGACTCACTGCTTCCCTCAACTTGCTGCTTTCGTCCTTTACCCTTGCAGCCCCTCTGCCTTAGAGTCATAAGAACATAAGAAATAGGAGCAGGAATAGGCCATCTAGCCCCTTGAGCCTGCCCCGCCATTCAGTAAGATCATGGCTGATCTGTCGTGGCTCAGTTCCACATTCCCGCCCTCTCCCCATAATCCTTAATCCCCTTGCCTATCAAAAACCTATCAACCCGCGTCTTAAAAATATTGAACGAGGCAGCCTCCACCACTTCAACGGGCAGAGAATTCCAGAGATTCACCACCCTTTGAGTGAAGAAGTTCCTCCTCAACTCCGTTCTAAACCGCCCCCCCTTTATCCTGAGGCTGTGCCCTCTAGTCCTACTGTCCTTTCTGAGCGGGAAGAGCCTCTCCACCTCTATCCTATCCATCCCATTCAACATCTCAATGAGATCTCCCCTCATTCTTCTAAACTCTTAACGAGTACAAACCTAGTTTATTCAGCCTCTCCTCATAGTTCAACCCCCTCAACTCCTGTATCAGCCTAGTAAACCTCTGCACTCCCTCCAAGGTCAAAATATCCTTGCGTAAGTGCGGCGACCAAAACTGCACACAGTACTCCAGCTGCAGCCTCACCAGTGCCCTAAACAGCTGCAGCAAGACCTCCCTGCTTTTATATTCAATCCCCCTTGCTATGAAGGCCAGCATCCCATTTGCCTTCCTGACCACCTGCTTCACCTGCAAGCTGAGTTTTTGCGACTCATGCACAAGGTCCCTCTGCACCGTCGCATGCTGCAGTTTTTCGCCACGTAAGTAATAGTCCTTCCTACCATTATTCCTACCAAAGTGGACAACCTCACACTTGCCAACATTAAATTCCATTTGCCAGTTCCTGGCCCATTTGCCCAGCCTATCTAGATCCTTCTGCAGACTCTCCACACCCTCTGCGCAATTTGCCGTTCCACCAATCTTGGTGTCATCAGCAAATTTCGACACCATACACTCGGTTCCCTCCTCCAGATCATCTATATAAATGGTGAATAGCTGAGGCCCAGCACCGACCCCTGGGGCACTCCACTAGTCACCAACCGCCAATCCGAATAGCACCCGTTGACCCCCACTCTCTGCCTCCTATTTGACAGCCAATCCTCTATCCACGCTAACACTCTACCCCCAACTCCATGCCCCCTGACCTTCTGTAACAACCTCTTGTGAGGCACCTTGTCAAATGCCTTCTGAAAATCAAGAAAGACCACATCCACCAGCTCTCCTCTATCCACCGCCCTAGACACATCCTCATAGAACTCCAATACATTCGTCAGACACGACTTCCCCTTAATGAAACCGTGCTGCATCTGCTCTACCAAAGAATTCTCCTCAAGATGCCTCGCTATTTTTGCCTTGATCACGGATTCTAACATTTTTCCTACAACAGACGTTAAACTAACCGGCCTATAATTCCCCGCCTTTTGCCTGCCACCCTTCTTAAACAATGGCGTAACATTAACCGTTTTCCAATCTTCCGGCACTTCCTCGGAATCCAGCGACGTTTGGAAAATAATCCTCAAGGCATCCACTATCACCTCCGCCATTTCCTTCAGAACCCTCGGATGCATTCCATCCGGTCCTGGGGACTTGTCCACAATCAGTCCCTCCAGTCTGTTGAGCACCGCCTCTCTAGTAACAATAATGTCATTCAGGCCCTCCACTCCTACCATCTTTCCATCGCTAACACCTGGCAAATTACTCACGTCCTCCTCCGTGAAGACCGAAACAAAAAAGTTATTCAGGGCCTCAGCCATTTCCCCATCCCCTACCACTAAGTCCCCCCTCTCATCCTCTAAGGTGATAGAGGTGTACAGCATGGAAACAGGCCCTATGGCCCAGCTTGCCCATGTCGCCCCTTTTTTTAACCCCTAAGCTAATCCCAATTGCCCACATTTGGCCCATATTCGTCTATACCCATCTTACCCATGTAACTGTCTAACTGCTTTTTAATAGACAAAATTGTACCCGCCTCTACTACCACTTCTGGCAGTTTTTTCCAGACACTCACCACCCTCTGCGTGAAAAAATTGTCCCTCTGGTCACTTTTGTATCTCTCCCCTCTCACCTTAAACCTATGCCTCTAGTTTTAGATTCCCCTACCTTTGGGAAAAGATATTGACTATCTAGCTGATCCTATGTCCCTCATTATTTTATAGACCTTTATAAGATCACTTCTCAGCCTTCTGGACTTCAGAGAAAAAAGTCTCAATCTATCCAGCCTCTCCTTATAACTCAATCCATCAAGTCCCGGTAGCACCCTAGTAAATCTTTTCTGCACTCTTTCTAGTTTAATAATATCCTTCCTAAAATTGGGTGACCAGAACTGTATACAGTACTCCAAACATGACCATACCAATGTCTTGTACAACTTAGATTGGCTAGGAGGGAGTTGAAGAGGGAGTTAAGAAGGGCTAAAAGAGGACATGAGATGACTTTGGCTGATAGGATTAAGGAGAACCCTAAGGCGTTTTACAGGTATGTCAAGAGCAGAAGGTTGGTTAGGGCAAGATTAGGGCCAGTTACAGACAGTAGAGGGAAGTTGTGTGTGGAACCAGAGGAGATTGGAGAGGCGTTGAACCAATATTTCTCTTCGGTGTTCACGCAAGGGGACATGAATGTAGCTGAGGAGGACACTGGAGTGCAGGGGTGTAAAATAGATAGTATTGCAGTTGATATGGGGGATGTGCTGGATATTTTAGAGGGTTTGAAAATAGATAAGTCCCCTGGTCCGGATGGGATTTACCCTAGGATTCTTTGGGAGGCAAGAGGGGTGATTGCGGAGCCTCTGGCTCTGATCTTCAGGTCGTCGTTAGTCTCTGGTATAGTACTGGAAGATTGGAGGACAGCAAATGTTGTCCCATTGTTTAAGAAGGGGAGAAGGGACTTCCCTGGGAATTATAGACCGGTGAGTCTTACTTCTGTGGTGGGTAAGGTTTTGGAAAGGATTATTAGAGACAGGATTTATAGTTATTTGGAGAGTAATGAGTTGATTAGAGACAGTCAGCATGGTTTTGTAGCGGGTAGGTCGTGCCTTACTAACCTTATCGAGTTCTTTGAGAAAGTGACCAAAGAGGTGGATAGGGGTAAGGCAGTTGATGTGGTGTATATGGATTTTAGCAAGGCGTTTGATAAGGTTCACCATGGTAGGCTTCTGCAGAAAATGCAGATGTATGGGATTGGGGGTGATCTAGGTAATTGGATCAGGAATTGGCTAGCAGATAGGAGACAGAGGGTGGTGGTTGATGGTAAATATTCGTCATGGAATTCGGTTACGAGTGGTGTGCCTCAGGGATCTGTTTTGGGGCCACTGCTGTTTGTAATTTTTATTAATGATCTGGATGAGGGTATAGTTGGGTGGATTAGTAAGTTTGCTGATGACACCAAAGTCGGAGGTGTGGTAGATTGTGAGGAAGGGTGTCATAGTTTGCAGGGTGACTTAGAAAGGTTGCAGAGCTGGGCTGTGAGGTGGCGGATGGAGTTTAATGTGGAGAAGTGTGAGGTAATTCATTTCGGTAGGAATAACAGATGTGTTGAGTATAGGGCTAACGGGAGGACTTTGAATAGTGTGGAGGAGCAGAGGGATCTAGGTGTATGTGTACATCGATCCCTGAAAGTTGGGAATCAAGTCGATAAGGTTGTTAAGAAGGCATACGGTGTCTTGGCGTTTATTGGTAGGGGGATTGAATTTAGGAGTCGCAGCGTCATGATGCAACTGTACACAACTCTGGTGCACAACTCACAAAACACTTGGAGTTTTCTGTGCAGTTCTGGTCCCCACATTACAGGAAGGATGTAGAGGCTTTGGAGACGGTACAGAGGAGGTTTACCAGGATGTTGCCTGGTATGGAGGGGAGATCCTATGAGGAGAGATTGAGAGATTTGGGGTTGTTTTCGCTGGAAAGAAGGCGGCTAAGAGGGGATCTCATTGAAACATATAAGATGATTAGAGGTTTAGACAGGGTAGATAGTGATAGCCTTTTTCCTAGGATGGAGAAAGCTAGCACGAGGGGGCACGACTTTAAATTAAGGGGGGGTAGTTATAGGACAGATGTCAGGGGTAGGTTCTTTACCCAGATGGTGGTGAGGGACTGGAATGCCCTGCCAGCTGCAGTTGTAAATGCACCTAGTTTGGGGGCGTTTAAGAGATCTGTGGATAGGTTTATGGATGAAAAGGGATTGGTTTAGGCTAGTGGGTCATTGTTTTGTAACTGGTCGGCGCAACATCGTGGGCCGAAGGGCCTGTTCTGCGCTGTAATGTTCTATGTTCTATGTTCAAGACATCCCAACTTCTGTATTCAATGTTCTGACTGCCTTCTTCACCACTCTGTCCACCTGTGACTCCACTTTCAAGGAGTTATGAACATGTACCCCTAGATCTCTTTGTTCTGTAACTTTCCCCAATGCCTTGCCATTAACTGAGTAAGTCCTGCCCTGATTCAGTCTACCAAAATGTATCACCTTGCATTTATCTAAATTAAACGCCATTGCCATTCGTCAGCCCACTGGCCCAATTGATCAAGATTCCATTGCAATCAGAGATAACTTTCTTCACTATCCATTACACTCCCAGTCTTGGCGTCATCTGCAAACTTACAAATGTGCCTCCTATGTTCTCATCCAAATCATTAATATAAATGACAAATAACAGTGGACCCAGCACTGATCCCTGAGGCACACCACTGGTCGCAGGCCTCCAGTTTGAAAAACAACCCTCTACAACCACCCTCTGGCTTCATTTTGTTCCTCACCCTGGATCCTGTAGATTTAACCTTACATAAGAACATAAGAAATAGGAGCAGGAGTAGGCCATCTAGCCCTTCGAACCTGCCCCGCCATTCAATAAGATCGTGGCTGATCTGTCGTGGCTCAGTTCCACATTCCCGCACTCTCCCCATAACCCTTAATCCCCTCGCTTATCAAAAACCCATCAACCCGCGTCTTAAAAGGCAGCCTCCACCACCTCAACGGGCAGAGAATTCCAGAGATTCACCACCCTTTGAGTGAAGAAGTTCCTTCTCAACTCTGTTCTAAACCGCACCCCCTTTATCTTGAGGCTGTGCCTCCTTGCCCTACTGTCCTTTCTGAGCAGGAAGAGTCTCTCCACCTCTATCCTATCCATCCCATTCATCATCTTATATGTCTCAATGAGATCTCCCCTCATTCTTCTAAACTCTAACAAGTACAAGCCTAGTTTATTCAGCCTCTCCTCATAGCTCAACCCCCTCAACTCCGCTATCAGCCTAGTAAACCTCCTCTGCACTCCCTCCAAGGCCCAAATATCCTTGCGTAAGTACGGCGACCAAAACTGCACACAGTACTCCAGCTGCGGCCTCACCAATGCCCTATACAGCCACAGCAAGACCTCCCTACTTTTATATTCAATCCCCCTCGCTATGAAGGCCAGCATCCCATTCACCTTCCTGACCACCTGCTGCACCTGCAAGCTGGGTTTTTGCAACTCATGCACAAGGACCCCGAGGTCTCTCGGCACCGTCGCCTGCTGCAGTTTTTTGCCACGTAATAGTCCTTCCTACCATTATTCCTACCAAAGTGGACCACCTCACACTTGCCAACGTTAAATTCCATTTGCCATTTCCTGGCCCATTTGCCCAGCCTATCTAGATCCTTCTGCAGACTCTCCTCACCCTCTGCGCAATTTGCCGTTCCACCAATCTTGGTGTCATCAGCAAATTTCGACACCATACACTCGGTTCCCTCCTCCAGATCATCTATATAAATGGTAAATAGCTGAGGCCCCAACAACCTACCATGCGGTACCTTGTTAAAGTCCATGTAGACAACATCAACTGCACTGCCCTCTTCTACCTTCTTGGTTACCCCTTCAAAAAACTTGCGCGCTCCCTCTCTCATCCTGGCTCACAGTGTGGGTTCAGGAGGGAAGCGGCAAGTGGGAGGATTGGAGAGGATGGTGGCGATCAGGAGGCTGAGGGAGAGAAGGGGAGGGTCAGAATGGGAAAATGGCCAGTGGGAGAGTCGGAAGAGAGGCAGCAAGTGGGCAGGTCAGGAAGGGAGGCAGCAAGTGGGAGGGAGGCATTGAATTGGGAACGGCAGTGAGCTGGAGGCTGGAAGTGGTGAACACGAGCCAAATTAAAAGACTAATAAGTTATTAGGAGTTAGAGGACCATTGGGCCTGTTAATACCACTGATCATTTTGTTGTAGTCGGTCTTGTGTGGTTATTAAAGGAAGATTGATCCTAAAGTGATTGGACACATTAAAAACATGGGGACATTTCTGGTGAGTTTGTAGGAAGTTTTGGTATTCAAGTTAGTTCTCCAAATGATAATGCACAGTAAGAAGTCGCACAACACCAGGTTAAAGTTCAACAGGTTTATTTGGTATCACGAGCTTTCAGAGGGCTGCTCCTTTATCAGATGAGTGGAAAGTTGGGTTCACAAACGGCATATATAGACAAAGACTCATTAAATAATAATGTAAAAAGTTATTTTATTATTGGACATTTTAAACCATATCTCTCCCCAGTTGACTTTCATTTGCACTGTGGGAGACCATTCATTTTAAAATGAAGTGGGTTGTTGCTTACAATTTATAGATTTTTAGTCTGAAAACTTTTGGTGAAATAAATGCCACCTTTTCCCCCAAGAAATACCTCAACAGTTATTTTCTCACCTGGAATTCTATTCTCTTTTCACCACAAAACTCTTCCTTGTTCCCAGATTTAGTTTCCCTGTTCAAATCACCTACTTTACAGGGACACTTTGGACTAGGTTTTCTCTTGGGAGCCCAAAATGAGTCGGTCAATTTTGCGGCTTGAAAACTGCACTTCTGATAGGTGTGTTACTTAGCTGCGGATTGTTGTCTTTTCTGCAGGCTTCAGGTTTGCAGTGCAGTTTGCAAGTGGCGAGTCAGCGCAGCTGATGAGAAGGCTTGTCTTCAGAATTTGGAGACCCCTTTAGTCTTAATCCTCACCCGTCTCAACACTTAGAAGAGACACTTGGAAGTGTGAAAGAATTTTATACTTATCTTTGTGAATGTTCCCTACTCCTCAGCAGACTTTCCACTTTCTTCACAAACATTTAAACTTGTTGTGCTTTTATTGGGCTTCAAAACTCTGCCACTGTTATCACCCATTTAAAATGAGGAGCCTGACTTCAACAGTGAGGGAGATGTGTGTTTTGCACACTAGGCATTCCTGGCTCACAAAAAGTCTGGGAAAATGGCACAGGGTCAGGAATGTGGAGGAAGCTTTGAATTTTCTCCCAAAAAAATTACTTTGGCCATATGTGTACCAAAGATCACCTCCAAATCCAAATGGAAGTTCGGCCCAATGTCACTCAACTTCCACCCTTCTGTTCACAAGACCCGACCATCAAATTCAGCGCAATTTTATCTGTGCTGGAGATGTGAAGAAATTACTGAGTTAGTTCCTCTCTATTCATAGTTGTTTTAATTTTAAAAAATTCTAAGCTGAAAAAGTAAGTTGTCTTTTGCACATTTTCTATCAGTTCAAAAGGCTTAGTTCTTTCTATTTTGAGCTTGTATAGGGACATTACTACTAATTCAACATTTCTTCTGTCAAATGACTAAAATACAAAATTTTAATTAACAATTACTCTCATGTTTGCTAATGTCGTGGTTATGGGACTGAACTCAAAACCCTGAGGTTGTGAATTCAAATTCCACCATGGTAAATTTGGAATTGAATTCAGTAAATTTGGTAATTTGTGGACCGTCTGGGTGTAGGTGTTCTATGTCTATGGTTCTGGGTGGTATTCTTTCTTCCATGCCTATTGTAACTTATAAAAAATATTTATTAAGTACAGGATATGCACTTTTCTGCATATTATCTTATCAGTGCACATAACAAAATTGTTTCTGCACATTGCTAGAAAAATATTAGAGAGAACATTGATCAAAATGGAAAAAAAGTTCGAGAGAACATAGATCAAAATGAACAAGTCGTGATCATTCCATCTGGGAGAACAATGGATGGCATTCCTTGAGATTTACAATGTACAGGACACTGCTAATACATTATTGTTTTCGTGCTTCTTGCTACTGTGGATGTGCTTCCGAAAAATTGCCATCTTCTGAGGGGGAGTTGATCTGTTACCTTAAACAAGGATGCAATTGTGCCAAAAAAACTCCACTTGACATTGGAGTCAATGTCAACTAAACTTGCAGCATATTGGGATCCTGGAAACTCAACGTGCCATTGTCATACTCAGCTTCTGTGGCTCTTGCCAAGCATCTAAAGACCTTTGTGGCTGTAGAGCACATCATAATGTCAGAAATGTGTGCACAGGAGATTGGGGAAGGAGAATAGGGGACAATAGGGGAAAGAAGTGTGATCATGTCACATTACAGCAGGATAAAGTTCCTTTAGGTGCATGAGTGAATTCATCACAGATGGCAACTGGTTATGATTTGGATAATGTTTTTCAGGAAAACCAGGAAGTGAAAATTATAAGGATAAAATTGTCTTATTAGATTATTAAAGTATTTGTGTAGGGATTAGCCATGGGTCAATTCGAAGAATCGTACCCATTCAGGAGCACACTCATCTCTTGTGGGTCTGGGTGCTCTGGTTTCCTGCCACAGTCCAAAGATGTGCAGATTATGTGGATTGGCCATGCTAAATTGCCCCTTAGTCTCCAAAGATCTGTTGGTTAGATGGATTAATCATGGTCAATGTGTGGGGTTACAGGGATAGGGTGAGGTAGAGGGTAAGATGCTTTGTCAGTGTTGGTGCAGACTTGTTGGACCAAATGACCTCCTTCTTCATTGTTAGGGATTTAATAATTCTAAATTGGCGCTCACTTTTCCTACATTACGCAGTTGCCACATTTCAAAAGTATTTAATTGAACATAAGAACATAAGAAATAGGAGCAGGAGTAGGCCATCTAGCCCTTTGAGCCTGCCCCACCATTCAACAAGATCATGGCTGATCTGAACTGGGTCAGTTCCACTTTCCCGCTTTCTCCCCATAACCCTTAATTCACTTGTCTATCAGAAATCTGTCCATCAGAAATCTATCAGAAATCTATTTACCCGTGACTTAAATATATTCAGCGAGGTAGCTTCCACCACTTCAATGGGCAGAGACTCACCACCCTTTGAGTGAAGAAGTTCCTCCTCAACTCTGATCTAAACTGCCCCCCACCCCTTATTTTGAGGCTGTGCCCTCTAGTTCTGCTATCCTTTCTAAGTGGGAAGAATCTCTCTACCTCTACCCCTTCATTATCTTGTAAGTCTCTATTAGATCCTTCCTCAGCCTTCTAAACTCCAACGAGTACAGACCCAATCTATTCAATCTCTCTTCATAGGCTAACTCCCTCATCTCTGGTATCAGCCTAGTGAACCTCCTCTGCATTCCCACCAAGGCCTATATATCCTTTCGCAAATGCGATGACCAAAACTGCATACAGAATTCCAGTTGCGGCCTCACCAGTGCCCTGTACGGTTGCAGCAAGCTCTCCCTGCTTTTATATCCCATCCCCCTCGCTATAAAGGCTAACATTCCATTCACTTTCTTGATCACCTGCTGCACCTGCAGACTGGGTTTTTGTGATCATGCACAAGGACCCCCAGGTCCCTCTGCACAGTAGCATGCTGCAGTTTTTCGCCCTTTAAATAATAATCCCTCCTACTATTATTTCTACCAAAGTGAATAACCTCACATTTGCTAACGTTACACTCCATCTGCCAGGTCCTCTCCCAGTCACAGCCTATCCAGATCTCTCTGCAGACTTCCCACACCTTCCACTCAATTCGCTTTTCCACTCGTCTTCATGTCATCTGCAAATTTTGTTACCCTACACTCAGCCCCCTCCTCCAGATCGCCTATGTACATGGTAAACAGTTGAGGCCCCAGCACCGATCCCTGCGGCTCTCCACTAGTCACCAACTGCCAACCAGAATAGCACCCATTGATTCCAACTCTCTGCTTCCTGTTAGACAACCAACCCTCAATCCACGTTAACACCTTACCCCCAACTCCACGGACGCTAACCTTCTGCAGCAACCTTTTGTGTGGCACCTTATCAAACGCCTTCTGGAAATCTAAAAACACCACATTCACTGGTTCCCCTCTGTCTACCGCACTAGTCACATCCTCATAGAAATCCAATAAATTCAATAAACACAACTTTCCCTTTACGAATCTGTGCTGCATCTGCTTGATCAAAGCAGATTGGCTGTAAAGTACTTTGGAATATCCTAAGAATGTGAAAAGTTTACATGAATTTTAATTGGTTGGATTGATTAGAAGCTTTGTTAAATTCTGACTGCCATGAGACCAAAGAGGTGGATAAGGGTAAGGCTGTTGACGTGGTGTATATGGATTTTAGCAAAGCGTTTGATAAGGTTCCCCATGGTAGGCTACTGCAGAAAATGCAGGTGCATGGGATTGAGGGTGATTTAGCAGTTTGGATCAGGAATTGGCTAGCTAATAGAAGACAGAGGGTGGTGTTTGGGAAATATTCAACCTGGAGTTCAAAGTGGTGTACCTCACGGATCTGTTTTGGGGGCCACTGCTGTTTGTCATTTTTATAAATGACCTAGATGAGGGTGTAGAAGGATGGGTTAGTAAATTTGCTGATGACACCCAAGTGGGAGGAGTTGTAGACAGTGAGGATGGATGTTACAGTTTGCAGAGGGACATGGATAAGCTGCAGAGCTGGGCCAAGAGGTGGCAAATGGAGTTTAATGCGGAAAAGTGTGAGGTGATTCACTTTGGTAAGCGTAACAGGAGAATAGAATATAGGGCTAATGGAAGGAATCCTGGTAGTGTCGATGAGCAGAGAGATCTCGGTGTACATGTGCATAGATCCCTGAAAGTTGGCACCCAGGTTGATAAGGTTATTAAGAAGGTGTACGGTGTGTTAGCTTTAATTGGTAGAGGGATTGAATTTTGGAGCCGTGAGGTCATGTTGCAACTGTACAAAACTCAGGTGCGGCTGCACTTGGAGTATTGCGTACAGTTCTGGTCTCCGCATTATAAGAAGGATGTGGAGGCATTGGAAAGGGTGCAGAGGAGGTTTACCAGGATGTTGCCTGGTATGATGAGAAGGCCTTATGAAGAAAGGCTGAGGGACTTAACTATTTTCGTTAAAGAGAAGAAGGTTAAGAGGTGACCTAATTGAGACGTATAAGATGATCAGAGGGTTTGATAGGATGGATAGTGAGAGCCTTTTTCCTGGGATGGTGATGGCTAACACGAGGGGACATAGCTTTAAATTAAGGGGTGGTAATTATAGGATGGATGTCAGAGGTAGGTTCTTTACTCAGAGGGTAGTAAGGGTGTGGAATGCCCTGCCTGCAGCAGTTGTGGACTCGCCAACTTTAAGGACATTCAAATGGTCAGTGGATAGGCATATGGATAACATTGGAATTGATTAGGTTAGAGGGCCATTAGATTGGTTCCACTGGTCAGCGCAACATCGAGTGCCGAAGGGCCTATACTGCGCTGTAATGTTCTGTGCCTGCAGTATTAATGTTAAATGTGCATTGGTCTGCTTATCTGAACTTTTGCTTTTTTTTCCCAGAGAGCAGATCGATTTGCAGTTACCGACAGTTGATTGCCCAGCAACAGCAGTGATTGACGTAAAGCACGAGCTTAAAGTCAAATTTAAACAAAAAGAAATTACTTCCCTGAGGGATGATGCAGGCGGAGAGACAGTATTTAAAAAAAGGAAGCTTGAAAATGGCAAATCCAGAAACCTACGGCAGAAAGGGAATGATAACTGAATGTCATCAAAATGCAGTTCAAAAATGTGTTCAGTGTTAGTGTTCTTGATTGCTGTAGTAAATAAATTTGTCTAGATTTTCAACTCATGAAGGCCTTGTTTGTGTAAAATACTGCATTTTTTAAAAAATGTTTTTTTTTAAATGTATGGTTTAGAATTAACAAAGCTCGCAAGTTGAGTAAGAGTGCAAAATCTTGCAAAACATAGTATTTCTGTGATCATTTTTATTAGACTCATTTAGATTTGTGACTGGTTTGACTGCAGCATTTACTGCACCTATCATGGTCATTCTTTTGTTAAAGTGTTAAGTTTTTTTTGTTGTACTAAATATAAGAAAATAATGTATGCTCTGACAGCCTATATTTATGCATTAAATGGAGCTCTGTGGAGTGTATTCTGGATTTAATGATTCTTTGACCATCAGTACATCTTTGCATAAAGTCATTAAGGAAAGCTGTTTAAAGCATTTTTGCACATTAACTTGTGTATGCAAAGATAATGCTGTTAAAAAAATAAAATTATGAAATGTGCCCACTGAGATTTTATTGAGTGCTTACATGTTGGAGTATCATCAGATCCTTCAGACTTGTTTTACTGCACCATTAGTTAAAATCCAAGTCCAGCTGTTGGAATATTGTAGTGAAAGAGCAGCTAAAAAGACTTTGCTATCCAGTAGTTCTGAGAGGGGGCTTCCTGACAGCTGGAGACATGTTGATGGCAGTTCTATAGCCCACATTGCTATTGGTTTAACTGAAGGAGGAATAGCCTTGGGCATGAATATTGAAAAATATGGAGATGGGGGAATAAGAATGGAATCAGCATTGTGATATGATTATACTGAATTGTAGTTCATCTCTATTTGTGCCTCAGCTTATCTGATGACACCTTCATCCACGCATTTGTTACTGCTAAGAGTTGATGATTGCTATGCTCTCCTGACTGGTCTATTTGCACCCCCTTTAAATATGAACTCATCTAAAACTCTGCTGCCTGTTGCTTAATTTGCAACTAGTCCTATTTATCCATCATACCTATGTTCACTAAGTTATATTAGCTCTGGCTCAACTCTGTATAGTGAAATTCCCATTCTTATTTTTCAATCCCTCCCATTGTTTTTACTCTCTGTTTTGTAATCTTTTCCAGCTTTATAACCCTATAAAATACCAGAGCTCCTCCAGTTCTGCCCTATTACATGTCACCAGTTTTGATTGTTCCACCAATGTTAACTGTGCCTCCAGAATTCTCTCCCTGTCTCTTCAATCTAAACTACTTCTGATCAAAATTATCATTCTGTCCTAATATCTCTGTGGCTCAGTGTCAAATTTTGTTAACCTCCTGTAGGGCACTTTGGAACTTTTAATTATTATAGATATAACAATGGCTTGCATTTACATGATGCCAGTTAACATAGAGAAATGTCCTTTAGTGTGCTTTACAGATGCATGGTAAAAAGGAATCTCCCAAGCCAAAAGGAGATTTTGGCACAACTGTGCCAGTAATGCACTTAAACAGCCGAAAAATGAAAATTGAGAGATTGGGAAATCACTCTAAAGATTAAATGACCTTAAAACAAAACATTAAGCATGGCAATATAAAATTAGGATTTACTGTATATAGTACAAATCTATTTTTCATAACTTCTCATTGAGTCTGTATAATATTTACTTTGGGGCCATTGTTTCCTTGAAATATGAATGAAAAGTTGATTGGAGATTGCGTGTATAGTTGGATGTTGGGTAGTAAGTAGTGCGTGGGAGGAAGTAAGTAGTGGGAAGTGAGTTCAACTGTGTAAGTAGCAAGGAAAGCAATGGCTATGACAACTGTTGCAACTCTAAGCCCTCTGATCTTGTCACAGTAATTTATGCTCCTCTTACCCCTCTGATTTCTATTTTTGTCTATAGTGTGGATGAACAGAGGGATCTAGGTGTATGTGTACATAGATCCCTGAAAGTTGGGAATCAAGTAGATAAGGTTGTTAAGAAGGCGTACGGTGTCTTGGCGTTTATTGGTAGGGGGATTGAATTTAAGAGTCGCAGCGTCATGTTGCAACTGTACATTACTCTGGTACGGCCGCACTTGGAGTACTGTGTGCAGTTCTGGTCCCCACATTACAGGAAGGATGTGGAGGCTTTGGAGAGGGTGCAGAGGAGGTTTACTAGGATGTTGCCTGGTATGGTGGGGAGGTCCTATGAGGAGAGACTGAGGGATTTGGGGTTGTTTTCGTTGGAAAGAAGGCGGCTAAGAGGGGATCTTATTGAAACATATAAGATGATTAGAGGTTTAGATAGGGTGGACAGTGATAGCCTTTTTCCTCGGATGGAGAAAGCTAGCACGAGGGGGCATGGCTTTAAATTAAGGGGGGGTAGCTACAGGACGGATGTCAGGGGTAGGTTCTTTACCCAGCAGGTGGTGAGGGATTGGAATGCCCTGCCTGCTGCAGTTGTAAATGCGCCTAGTTTGGGGGCGATTAAGAGATCTGTGTATAGGTTTATGGACGAAAAGGGATTGGTATAGGCTAGTGGGTCATTGTTTTTGTAACTGGTCGGCGCAACATCGTGGGCCGAAGGGCCTGTTCTGCACTGTAATGTTCTATGTTCTATACTGTTCCAGTGAAGCTCAATGTAAGCTCCATCTTGCTACTAGGAGTGAGCAATGACTTCAGCATTCAACCACAATTTCATTTTCAACTCTGCTTTAATTCTAAAGGCAGTAAGAAGTCTCACAACACCAGGTTAAAGTCCAACAGCTTTATTTGGTAGCAAACACCACTAGCTTTTGGAATTTTGTCCCTTCATCAGGTGAATAGGGAGTTCTGATCACAAACAGCATATAAAGGCCTACCAAATAAACCTGTTGAACTTTAACCTGGTGTTGTGAGGCTTCTTACTGTGTTTACTCCAATTCAACACCAGCATCTCCACATCATTAAGTCTAAAGGGTCAGAATTAACAACCCAAGAAAAGATAGTCTTCACAGAAATTGCTGCAAAAAGCCTGCAAAATTAATAAAAATAAAATGAATTAAAGTAATTTTTGAGTTAATACTCCTGAGAATTAGAAATTATTGGGAAAAATAAGAACTACTGTACAGGTAAATTGGTGCAAGATTGCTGACATGGTTGCCATATTCTCAAAGTTTAATTGCTCCATAAACAAACAGCATTTCTGTCCAGCAACAGTGGGTGAATGGTGAAAATGGAACCAGTTTTTACCTACATCCCAACCAGCAAGAGCCATCTAAAATGGTGGCAGATCACGGGCTTAGGGTGTGGGGGGCTAGATATAAGACTAATATTAGAGGGCAGTTTTTCACACAAAGGGTAGTGGGGATGTGGAATGCACTGCCGAGTAAGGTGGTGGAAGCAGGCACGCTAGGGTTGTTCAAGAGTCACTTGGACAGCCACATGAGCGGTCTACATATAGGGGGATATAGCAGGCCTTACTAAGCATTGTAGGCTAGGGGTTCAGTTTTAGCCTCAGGGATATAGAGTCTTTTAATAATGAATTTTTTATCCACAGGCATTTAAGTCCAGCAAGGGGCATGCGGGCGGCAGGTTGTGGTGGGCTGCTCTTGGATATTGCTTCGGGAGTTGCCTACTGCTTCATGTCGTTGGTGTGCGTAAACTGGACCATCTCGAGGGCATCATGATAGCTCAGAGGCTATCTCTGTTGCTGTGCGGACACATGGATTTGGGCCTGTGTCCGTGGGAGTTTGCGCGTTCTCCCCATGGTTGCGTGGGTTTCCTCCGGGTACTCCGGTTTCCTCCCACATCCCAAAAATGTGCTTTTAGGCTGATTGATTGGGTAACAAATTGTCCCTATATTGGACCTCCCTGATCCTCATACATTAGGCATAGACTAAAATCATGAATAGGTCACTGACCATGGGACGGCGGCGCGGGCTCGTTGGGCCGAAGGGCCTGTTTCCCGTGCTGTGTTGTTCTTTGTTCTTTATCTGGTACTACAGTGGGTTAGAGCCTCAAGAGGAGGTGGAAGAAGTCAAGTGCCCATGAGTGCTGGTCACATTGCTTTCCTTGTCCCATCTTCACATTGAGGTTGGCAAGCTAACTCAAGTGTGTCACAGCAAGTATCTTGTAGCCAAATTTGGGAGGTGGTGTAGTGGTAATGTCACAGACTAGAAATCTAGAGGCCCAGGCTAAAGATCTGGGGACATGGGTTCAAGCAATGACATTGGAATTTTAAAACTAGTCTCTGTAATGGTGACTATGAAATCATTGTTGTAAATCTAATTTGCTAATATTCTTCAGAGAAAAATCTGCTGTCCTCACCTGGGTTGGCCCATATGTGACTCTATACCTACCACATTGTGGTTGATTTTTAAATACTCTCTGAGATGGCCTGGCTAGCTGCTCAGCTATATCAAACCACTGAAGTTTAAAATCAAAGGATGAAATCAAACAGGACACCTGGATCATCCCAGGTATCAGAAATGACAATGGTAGTCTCAGCCCTGTTGACCCAGTGAAGTCCTCCTTTTGAACATTTGGGGGGTTATGCCAAAAATGGGAAAGCTGTTCCATAGTCTATGAGTATTTGACATACTCATACTCAGATTCATATTTTACAGATAACGTCCTAGACACCACTATCACCATCCTCGGTTATGTCCGTCAGAAATAGTGGTATAGTAATAAACAGGAGAGAGTTGTCCTGGAAGTGCTTAACATGTACTCTGGACCCCGTGAAGCAACTGGTTTAAACATTGCCAAAGAAACCTCCTGCTGATTACCACATACCACTCAATTCAGTTGATGAATCAGTGCCTCTCCATATTATCACTACTTAGGAAGAAGCACTGAGGATGGCAAGGGCACAATGTACTTTGCATGGGGTACTTCAATGTCCATCACCAAGAGTGAACGTAAAACATAAGAAATAGGAGCAGGAGTAGGCCATCTAGCCCTTCGAGCCTGCCCCACCATTCAATAAGATCATGGCTGATCTGAAGTCCACTTTCCCGCCTTCTCCCCATAACCCTTAATCCCCTTGCCTACCAAAAACCTATCTACCCGCGTCTTAAATATATTTAGCGAGGCAACCTCCACCACTTCAACGGGCAGAGAATTCCAGAGATTCACCACCCTTTGAGTGAAGACATTCCTCCTCAACTCCGTTCTAAACTGCTCCCCCCTTATCTTGAGGCTGTGCCCCCTAGTCCTACTGTCCTTTCTTAGCGGGAAGAACCTCTCCACCTCTACCCTATCCATCCCATTCAACATCTTGTACGTCTCAATGAGATCTCCCCTCATCCTTCTAAACTCTAACGAGTACAAGCCTAGTTTATTCAGCCTCTCCTCATAGCTCAACCCCCTCAACTCCGGTATCAGCCTAGTAAACCTCCTCTGCACTCCCTTCAAGGCCAAAATATCCTTGCGCAAGTGTGGCGACCAAAACTGCACACAGTACTCCAGCTGCGGCCTCACCAGTGCCCTGTACAGTTGCAGCAAGACCTCCCTACTTTTATATTCAATCCCCCTCGCTATGAAGGCCAGCATCCCATTTGCCTTCCTGACCACCTGCTGCACCTGCAAGCTGGGTTTTTGCGACTCACGCACAAGGACCCCGAGGTCCCTCTGCACCATAGCAGCTTTTCGCCATGTAAGTAGGAGTCCTTCCTACCATTATTCGTACCAAAGTGGACAACCTCACACTTGCCAACATTAAATTCCATCTGCCAGTTCCTGGCCCATTCGCTCAGCCTATCTAGATCCCTCTGCAGACTTTCCACACCCTCCGCACAATTTGCCGTTCCACCAATCTTGGTGTCATCAGCAAACTTCGACACCTTTCACTTGGTTCCCTTCTCCAGATCATCTATATAAATGGTAAATAGCTGAGGCCCCGGCACCAATCCCGGGGGCACTCCATTAGTCACCAACTGCCAATCCGAATAGCACCCACTCTCTGCCTCCTATTTGACAGCCAATCCCCTATCCACGCTAACACCTTACCCCCAACTCCACGCCCTCTAACCTTCTATAACAACCTCTTGTGCGGCACCTTATCAAATGCCTTCTGAAAATCAAGAAACACCACATCCACCGGTTCCCCTCTATCCACTGCATAGAACACACATCCTCATAGAATTCCAATAAATTTGTCAGACACGACTTCCCCTTAATGAAACCGTGCTGCATCTGCTCTATCAAACAATTTTCCTCAAGATGCCTCGCTATTTTCTCCTTAATTACGGATTCAAGCATTTTACCTACAACAGACGTTAAACTAACTGGCCTATAATTCCCTGCCTTTTGCCTACTACCCTTTTTAAACAATGGCATAACATTAGCCGTTTTCCAATCTTCCGGCACTTCCCTGGAGTCCAGCGAGGTTTGGAAAATAATCCTCAAGGCATCCACTATCACCTCCGCCATTTCTTTCAGAACCCTTGGATGTATTCCATCCGGTCCTGGGGACTTGTCCACCATCAGTCCCTCTAGTCTGTCGAGCACTGCCTCTCTAGTAACAATAATGTCATTCAGGTCCTCCACTCCTACCATTTTTCCATCGTTAACACCCGGCAAATTATTCACGTCCTCCTCCATGAAGACCGAAGCAAAAAAGTTATTCAAGGCCTCAGCCATTTCCTCATCCCCCACCACTAAATCCCCCCTCTCATCCTCTAAGGGTCCAACATTCACCCTAGCCAGCCTCCTTTTTATATATTTATAAAAAGTGCTCAGTAATGCCACCTCAGACCGAGCTGGCTGGGTCCTAAAGAACATTGTGTTAGGCTGGGACAAGAGCAGGTGGCAAGGAACCCAATAAAATGGAAAAAGCTACTTTGCCTTATCCTCACCAAGTGATGGTATTGCTAAGAGTGACCACTGCACAATCCATGGTGTCCTTGATTATGCTGGCTATTTCTCCAAGGCAGTGGGACTTCTAGATGGAGTCAATGGATGACAGGATGGTCCACAACCGATGGACAGTGACAAGTGACAACCATGTGTATCATCTACAAGATGCACTTGCAGGATTTCACCAAGGCGTCTTAGGCAGCATCTTCCAAGCCTACAATCTCTACCATTGGATAAGCGTAGCACACACATGGGAACATCACTATCTGGAGGTTCCTCTCCAAGGTACTCACCATCCTGACTTAGAACTATATCTTCAGTTCTTCACAGCTGTTGGAATTCCCTCCCTAACAGTACTGCGCTTGTACTTATATCACATGGACTACAGCAGTTCAAGGGTAATTAGGGATTCGCCTAGCCAGCGAAGCCCAAATCCCTTGAACGAATAAAAGAAATTGACTCCCATACTCAGAATTTTCCTGCCATATGGATTGAATGGGAAGGCAGAGGACTGGCTTGATCTTCATATGCCTGACTGCTGAGATAATGTCAAACTGAGTAAAGGATTAGACCCAAATTCAGTTTACTTTTGAGGCAGTGCTGACAATTACCAATTGATTTAGACTGTATACACTAGGGATTATTCTACACTATGGGTTATACATCATCTATCAAAACGTACTTCTCATCAAATTCATTTAGCTACATTCTGTATGATTTAAGAATAATAGACAAAATTTGCAGTGTTAACATTCAGAATATATATCCAGACTATAGATTTATGTAACAGTTGCATATTTATGACAATGAAACTACACAGTATCTATTACACAGCACCTAAATTATGATTAGGGCATAATTTGTTTGTCAAGAAATGTTGGATCATGATTATGCTATTGATGGTAATTGTTGCAGCAACAGTTCTGCTCTCAACACAGGTGGCGCTCATTCAGCCTGAAATGCTTTTACTAGCCAGGCTGTTACGATTGATTTGATTTTGTTGCATCCCCATTTTCCAAACTTGATCTTGGAATGATGCACCTCATCGCTGGAGATTGGCCGAAAAATAAGAGAATTGTTGTTGTTGTTGTTGATTGTTATAAAGGCAATGTGTGTACACATGAAATCGAAGCAGTCAATAAGACCATGAATGAACATAGAACATTACAGCACAAACAGGCCCTTCGGCCCTCGAGTTGCGCTGATCACATCAACCCCACCAATCTATAGACCTATCTATAACCCCCAATCCCATTAAACCCCATATACTCATCCAGAAGTCTTTTAAAAGACCCCAGCGAGTTCGCCTCCACCACCGATGACGGCAGCCGATTCCATTCACTCACCACCCTCTGAGTGAAAAACTTACCCCTAACATCACCTCTATACCTCCCTCCCCGCACCTTAAATCTGTGTCCTCTCGTAGCGACCATTTCAACCCAGGGAAATAGCCTCTGAGAGTCCACCCTATCTATTCCTCTCAACATTTTGTAAACTTCTATCAGGTCGCCTCTCAACCTTCGCCTCTCCAGGGAAAAGAATCCCAGCTCCCTCAACCTATCTTCATAAGGCATGCCTCCCAGTCCAGGCAACATCCTTGCGAATGATTTTCTACTTTAACTCAGAGGATGTTTCCTTTAGTAGGAAAAACTAGAACCAGAGTGCACAACCTTAGGCTAAAGGGACAATCCTTTAAAACAGAGGAGGAATTTCTTCAGCCAGCATGTGGTGAATCTGTGGTGCTCTTTGTCGCAGAAGGCTGTGGAGGCCAGGTCATTGAGTGTCTTTAAGATAGAGATAGATATGTTCTTGATTAATAAGGGAATAAGGGGTTATGGGAAAAGGCAGGAGAATGGGGATGAGAAAAATATCAGCCACGATTGAATGGCAGAACAGACTCAATGGGCTGAATGGCCTAATTCAACTACAATGTCTAAGGTCTTTGGCGGGTGGAAGAGGAGGAGACTGACTGGAAGACTATTGGTTAATGGGTAAGTCTAGAGGTGACAAAGACATGGCTACAACTTAACTGTGCCTTCAGCTGCCAAGACCTTATGCTTTGAAATTCGCTCTCAAAAATTCTTCACTCCTCTATTCAGTGTCCTCATTTAAGATGCTCCCTCTTTGACTGAGCTTTTAGTCTGTTAATATCTCCTTATGTAGCTCGGTGTTACACATTGCTTGACAATGCTCTTCCTACAAGTGATCTGTAATAATCATGAACACGGTATGATGGACTAAATGGCCTCCTTCTGTCATGTGATGATCAGAGCTGCACTATATTGCTGAAGATGATGTGGAAATGCCAGTGTTGGACTGGGGTGGGCACAGTAACCTGGTGTTGTGAGACTTCCTACTGTCTCAGTAGGGGCAGGGAACTTCCTCCAGCTCAAAGGGTGAGTGCACACCGGTTATCCTTCTCGCCTCAACAATTCATCCTCCCTCCTCAAATCAACTCCCATCTCCTCACTTTCTCTCGTCCCTTCTCATCCACCAACCCTCTTCACTTATTCCTCCATACACCCCTCCTTCCCCAAACCTCTCTTTCACTCACCCCCTTCCTCCCCAACTCAGCCCCTCCTCCTCCTCCTCCCCACCTCTTCCCCTCAGCCTCTCCTCCTCCCCACCTCCTCCCCTCAGCCCCACCTCCTCCCCTCAGCCCCACCACCTCCCCTCAGCCCCACCTCCTCCCCACCACTTCCCCTCAGCCCCTCCACCCCTGATCCCCACATCTCCCAGTCCACCCCTCCCCCTCCATTTCCTCTCCCTTTGACCCTCTCCCACCATCCCTGATCCTCCACACGTCCCAACCCTCCCCTTCCCCCCACTCCCTCTCCCACACCTCCCTGCTCCTTTTCCTCCACCTCCCTCACCCCACCACCACTTTCCACCCACCCCTTTCCCATTCTCCCCTTGCCCCCACTCTCTCTCCCTCCTTTCCCCCACCCCCTCTGCTCCTTCCCTACTCCCACCCCACCCCTCTCCTCCCCCCCACCCCTCTCCCCCCATCCTTCTCCTCTCCCTGCAACCCCTCCCCCACCCCTTCCTCACCCCACCCCCTCTTCTTCCTCCCACCCTCCCTCTCCCCCTCCCCCCACGCCTCTCCTCTCCTGTCCTATCTCTCCAGCTCTCTCTCCCTTCACCACCCTCCCCCGTCTCTCCATCTCTCCCTCCCCTCACCACCCACCCCTCTCATCTCCCTCCATTCATCTCTTCTACCCCCTCTCTGCCCCCACTCTGCAACAGCTTTGGTCAGCACCAGAACGCTTCACTTCTTTAATAGGAGTTTTTATATCTCGTAGCATTGTTGAGATTGGAACCATGCATTCTTCAACATCCTATTTGTACGTGCTTGTGTGCTTTGTTCTCCAAACAAATCCTGCACCTCACCTGGTGGTCACTGTTCAGAGATGTGTCCTCCTCACACCTTCACTCTCTCCCCCCCCCTCCCCCAAGTCTCGCCTCTCTCTCCCCCCAAGCCTCTCCTCTCTCCCCTCACCTCCTCCTCTCCCCCAGTCCACTCTTCTGGCCCCTCACAGCCCCCACATCTCTCCCCCTTCCCCACCCCTCCCGCTCATCATCCATCTCCCCTGCTACCGCTACCCCTCTCAAACCCCCATCTCTCTCCCCTCCTACCCCCTCCACCTCCACCCATCTCCCCTCCTACCCCCTACTCTTCTTCCCCCACCCTCTCTCCTCCGACCCCCCATCCCTCTCCCCAATCCATCTTCCCTCTTACACCCAGTCCCCTCTTGTTCTCCTCCACCTCTCTCTCCTCCTACCCCCACTCCTACACTCACACCCCTCCTACATCCCCACCTCTCCCCTCCCCTCCGACCCCGCCCACCCCTCTCTCACAACTTACACACTCCCCTCCTATACCCAATCCCCTCCTGTACCCCTCCATCTCACTCTTCCACCTACCCCCACTGCTCTACATCCCCACCTCTCCCCTTCTACAGCCTCCCTTCCTACCCCCCTCCTACCCTACAACCCTCGTGCCCCTCTCCTACCCCTCCCCTCTCCTAACACTGTCCCCACTCCCGTTCCCCCTCCTCCCCTCTCCGAACACCGTCCCCACTCCTGTTCCCCCACCTCCCCTCTCCTAACACCCTCCCCACTCCCCTTCCCTCCCACAACATCCTCCCCTCCCTGACCAACCCCGTCCCCTCACCCACCACCCTCTCCCATCCCCCAATCCCACCTCCCCTCCCCCACCACCATCCCCCACCACCCCCCTCGCCCACCCCTCCTACCACCCCTCCCCTCCCATACCACCCCTCCCTACCTACCACCCCTCCCTTCCCCTCCAACCACCCCCTCCCTTCCCCCCCAACCACCCCCTCCCTTCCCCCCACCTCCTCCCCTCCCCCACACCCTCCCCTCTCCCCCCCACTCCCCCTCCCCTCCTACTAGCCCTACCCCTCCTACTACCACCTCCCCTCCCCCCACCCCATTCCCTCCTACTACCCCCTCCTCTCCTACTATACCTCCCCGCCCCTCCGACTACCCCCTCCCCTCCTACCATCCCCTCCCCTCCCCTCCTACTACCCCCTCCCCTCCCCCCACCCCCTCCCCTACCCCCACCCCCTCCCCTCCCACTACCCCCTCCCCACCCACTACCCCCTCCCACTACCCACTCCCCTCCCCTCCTACTACCACCTCCCCTTCCCTCCCACTACCCCCTCCCCTCCCCTCCCACTACCCCCTCCCCTCCCACGACCCCCTCCCCTCCCACTACCCCCTCCCCTCCCACTACCCCCTCCCCTCCCCTCCCACTACCCCTTCCCCTCCCCTCCTACTACCCCCTCCCCTCCCCTCCTACTACCCCCCCCCCCCCTCCCCTCCTACTACCCCCTCCCCTCCTACTACCCCCTCCCCTCCTACTACCCCCTCCCCTCCCACTACCCCCTCCCCTCCCACTACCCCCCTCCCCACCCCTCCCACTACCCCCTCCCCACCCCTCCTACTACCCCCCCCCCTCCCCTCCTACTACCCCCCTCCCCCCCCCCCACCCCCTCCCCTACCCCACTCCCTCCCCTCCCACTACCCCCCACCCCTCCCACTACCCCCCCCACCCACTACCCACCCCCACCCACTACACCCCCTCCCCTCCACTCCCCTCCCACCACCACCCCCACCCCTCCTACTACCCCCACCCCTCCACTACCCCCCCCCACCCACACCCCCACCCACCCACTACCCCCTCCCCTCCCCACCCACCACCCCCCCCCCACCCCACCCACACCCCACCCTCCCCTCCCACAACCCCCTCCCCACCCCTCCCACAACCCCCCACCCCCACCCCTCCACACCCCTCCCACACCCCCACCCTCCCCACCCCCCACCACCCACCCCTCCCCACCACAACACCCTCCCCACCCCACCTACTACCCCCTCCCCACCCCACCTACTACCCCCCCCACCCCCCCAACTACCCCCCCCCACCCCTCCTACTACCCCCTCCCCCTCCCCTCCTACTACCCCCTCCCCCCACCACCCCCTCCCCACCTCCTACCACCCCCTCCCTCCCCTCCTACTACCCCCTCCCCTCTCCTCCTACTACCCCCCTCCCCTCCTACTACCCCCACCCCCCACCAACCACCCCCACCCCCTCCCCTCCTACTACCCCCACCCCTCCAACAACCCCCTCCCCTCCCACTCCACTACCCCCCACCCCTCCCCACCTACTACCCCCACCCCTCCCACTACCCCCTCCCCTCCCACTACCCCTCACCCCACCCCTCCCACTACCCCCTCCCCTCCCACTACCCCCTCCCCTCCCACTACCCCCCTCCCCTCCCACTACCCCCTCCCCTCCCACTACCCTCTCCCCTCCCCCTCCCACTACCCCCATCCCCTCCCACTACCCCCTCCCCTCCCCTCCCACTACCCCCTCCCCTCCCCTCCCACTACCCCCTCCCCTCCCCACCCACTACCCCCTCCCCTCCCCTCCCACTACCCCCTCCCCTCCCCTCCCACTACCCCCTCCCCTCCCCTCCCACTACCCCCTCCCCTCCCCTCCCACTACCCCCTCCCCTCCCCTCCCACTACCCCCTCCCCTCCCCTCCCACTACCCCCTCCCCTCCCACTACCCCCTCCCCTCCCCTCCCACTACCCCTTCCCCTCCCCTCCCACTACCCCCTCCCCTCCCCTCCCACTACCCCCTCCCCTCCCCTCCCACTACCCCCCTCCCCTCCCACTACCCCCTCCCCTCCCCTCCCACTACCCCCTCCCCTCCCACTACCCCCTCCCCTCCCACTACCCGCTCCCCTCCCCTCCCACTACCCCCTCCCCTCCCCTCCCACTACCCCCTCCCCTCCCATTACCCCCTCCCCTCCCCTCCCACTACCCCCTCCCCTCCCCTCCCACTACCCCCTCCCCTCCCCTCCCACTACCCCCTCCCCTCCCCTCCCACTACCCCCCTCCCCTCCCACTACCCCCTCCCCTCCCCTCCCACTACCCCCTCCCCTCCCCTCCCACTACCCCCTCCCCTCCCACTACCCCCTCCCCTCCCACTACCCCCTCCCCTCCCACTACCCGCTCCCCTCCCCTCCCACTACCCCCTCCCCTCCCCTCCCACTACCCCCTCCCCTCCCCTCCCACTACCCCCTCCCCTCCCACTACCCCCTCCCCTCCCACTACCCCCCTCCCCTCCCCTCCCACTACCCCCTCCCCTCCCCTCCCACTACCCCCTCCCCTCCCCTCCCACTACCCCCTCCCCTCCCCTCCCACTACCCCCTCCCCTCCCCTCCCACTACCCCCTCCCCTCCCCTCCCACTACCCCCTCCCCTCCCCTCCCCTCCCACTACCCCCTCCCCTCCCCTTACCCCCTCCCCTCCCCTCCCACTACCCCCTCCCCTCCCCTCCCACTACCCCCTCCCCTCCCCTCCCACTACCCCCTCCCCTCCCCTCCCACTACCCCCTCCCCTCCCCTCCCACTACCCCCTCCCCTCCCCTCCCACTACCCCCTCCCCTCCCCTCCCACTACCCCCTCCCCTCCCACTACCCCCTCCCCTCCCACTACCCCCTCCCCTCCCACTACCCCCTCCCCTCCCACTACCCCCTCCCCTCCCCTCCCACTACCCCCTCCCCTCCCCTCCCCTCCCACTACCCCCTCCCCTCCCACTACCCCCTCCACTCCCCTCCCCTCCCACTACCCCCTCCCCTCCCCTCCCACTACCCCCTCCCCTCCCCTCCCCTCCCACTACCCCCTCCCCTCCCACTACCCCCTCCCATCCCCTCCCACTACCCCCTCCCCTCCCACTACCCCCTCCCCTCCCCTCCCCTCCCACTACCCCCTCCCCTCCCACTACCCCCTCCCCTCCCACTACCCCCTCCCCTCCCCTCCCACTACCCCCTCCCCTCCCCTCCCACTACCCCCTCCCCTCCCACTACCCCCTCCCCTCCCACTACCCCCTCCCCTCCCCTCCCACTACCCCCTCCCCTCCCCTCCCCTCCCACTACCCCCTCCCCTCCCCTCCCCTCCCACTACCCCCTCCCCTCCCACTACCCCCTCCCCTCCCACTACCCCCTCCCCTCCCCTCCCCTCCCACTACCCCCTCCCCTCCCCTCCCACTACCCCCTCCCCTCCGGCAGTCACTCAGTCAGTCGGGGTGGGGGAGGGAGCGGGACCCGGGGGCCGGCCCGGGCTGTCCCGCCTCCCCCTCCCGTTCCCCGCCCCGCCGACAGCGCCGCCTTGCCGGGAGCCGGGCCTGCAGCCGAGGCCGAGCCGAGTGCGGGAGGCGGATGGCGGGCGGCTCGGACTCGGAGTCCAGGCCGGGCTCCGGGCTCTGAGGCCCGGCTCTGGCTGGTGGGCCTGCCCCGGCCCTGGCACCATGCTCCGGCAGCTGCTGCACCGGGGCCTCCGGAGCGGCTTCTACCGCCTGGGCCTCCTGATCGGGAACCACCCGGTGTTGTTCGCCTCAGCCCCCGTGCTGCTCTCCATCCTGCTGGGGGCCAGTTTCAGCCGCTACCGGCTCCAGGACGATATGGAGTATCTGTTCGCACCGAGACACAGCCTGGCCAAGATCGAGCGGAGTCTGGTCAACAGCCTCTTCCCCGTCAACCAGTCCAAACAGCGGCTTTACTCTCACCTGCAGAGCCCGGGGCCCTATGGCCGGGTCCTCATCACCCGCTCCGGCTCCGGGAACCTTCTGGAACCGCAACAAACCCGCCTTATCCTGCAGGTCAGAGCGGCAGTCGGACCATTACCACCCCCCATTACACCCCCCTCTCCCATTACATTCCCCCCCCATTACATCCCCCCATTACATTCCCCCCCTCTCCCATTACATTCCCCCCTCTCCCATTACATTCCCCCCTCTCCCATTACATTCCCCCCCCTCTCCCATTACATTCCCCCCCCTCTCCCATTACATTCCCCCCCCTCTCCCATTACATTCCCCCCCCTCTCCCATTACATTCCCCCCCTCTCCCATTACATTCCCCCCTCTCCCATTACATTCCCCCCTCTCCCATTACATTCCCCCCCTCTCCCATTACATTCTCCCCTCTCCCATTACATTCCCCCCCTCTCCCATTACATTCCCCCCCTCTCCCATTACATTCCCCCCCTCTCCCATTACATTCCCCCCCTCTCCCATTACATTCCCCCCTCTCCCATTACATTCCCCCCTCTCTCCCATTACATTCCCCCCCTCTCCCATTACATTCCTCCCCTCTCCCATTACATTCCCCCCCTCTCCCATTACATTCCCCCCCTCTCCCATTACATTCCCCCCCTCTCCCATTACATTCCCCCCCTCTCCCATTACATTCCCCCCCTCTCCCATTACATTCCCCCCCTCTCCCATTACATTCCCCCCCTCTCCCATTACATTCCCCCCCCTCTCCCATTACATTCCCCCCCTCTCCCATTACATTCCCCCCCTCTCCCATTACATTCCCCCCCTCCCATTACATTCCCCCCCTCCCATTACATTCCCCCCCTCCCATTACATTCCCCCCCTCCCATTACATTCCCCCCTCCCATTATATTCCCCCCCTCCCATTATATTCCCCCCCTCCCATTATATTCCCCCCTCCCATTATATTCCCCCCCTCCCATTACATTCCCCCCTCTCCCATTACATTCCCCCCCTCTCCCATTACATTCCCCCTCTCCCATTACATTCCCCCCCTCCCATTACATTCCCCCCCTCCCATTACATTCCCCCCCTCCCATTACATTCCCCCCCTCCCATTACATTCCCCCCCTCCCATTACATTCCCCCCCTCTCCCATTACATTCCCCCCCTCTCCCATTACATTCCTCCCCCCTCCCATTACATTCCTCCCCCCTCCCATTACATTCCTCCCCCCTCCCATTACATTCCTCCCCCCTCCCATTACATTCCCCCCTGTCCCATTACATTCCCCCCATTACACCCACCTCTTTTCTCCCGTGGTGCCCCCCCCTTTCCTCCCGTGGCTGCCCCCCCCCAGTCACGCTGCGCCACCACTCCCCCTTCCCTTTGGCTGTGCCGCACTACCCACCTCTCCCCCCACATTGACCTCGTCCCCTTGTCACACCCCCATCTGTTATGCCCTCCCGGTGCCCCTGTCACAGCCCGTGGCTGTACTCCCTCACACTCCCCCCTGCAGCCCCACCATCCCTCCACCACTGCACCTGCCCTGATGCCCCACCCAGTGTCTTGACGCACCCCCTGACACAACCCCCCTCGCACCCTCACCGGCCAGCTGCAGACCCCCATCTCCTCACTGCACCCACCACTGCCCCACTGCGCAGTTACACAGCTCCCACCCCCTGTAGCACACCACCCCATCGTGCGTAGCACATGGCACCCTCCCCCTCCCTGGGTGACCTTTCCTCTTCCTGCGGTCCCCCACCCCCATTACACCAAATACTCCCATTCTCCTCATGGATTCCTAATAAGTACCTTTCGTATCATCAGATACCCCTACATGATCAGATAAATCCTCACTCTATCAGCGACCATTGAATACACCATGGTATTAAATGTGCCCATCATAGCCTCTCTTACTAATATCAGATACTCCTTCGTAATTTCAAATAATCCCCATCACCATTAGACATCCTCTTGACAACTACTTCTCATCCTAATTAGATGCCTCCCATTGTGTCAAAAACTACTCACAACATTAGATACACCCGATCCTCATCAGATATTCCTCATCCATCAAAACCCCCAAAATGTCAAATGCCCCCATCACATCAAACACCTCACCCCATCAGATACCCCCTCACAATATTAAATATCCCTCAAATATTCAGATATCCCCGCACCCCAATCCGGTACATCCTCACCACTATGGAAGACAATGCCTGGCACAATGGTTAGCACCACTGTCTTATAGCACCAGGGACCCAGGAGGATGAGAGGTGATTTAATCGAGGTTTATAAGATGATGAGGAGGATAGACAGAGTGGATGTGCAGAGACTGTTTCCTCGGGTGGATGTCGCTGTTACTAGGGGGCATAACTATAAGGTTCATGGTGGGAGATATAGAAGGGATGTCCGAGGTAGAATCTTTACTCAGTGGTTGGGGTGTGGAATACGCTGCCTGCTGTGATAGTGGAGTCAGACACTTTAGGAACTTTCAAGCAGTTATTGATAGGCACATGGAGCATACCAGAATGATAGAGAGTTTGATCTTAGGTTTGGATATAGCTCAGCACAACATTGAGGGCTGAAGGACCTGTACTATGCTGTTCTATATTTCTATCTTTCTATGAATACCCCTGTACAATCAAATACCCCCTCACCCTATCCTGATCTCATCACGTATACCGTCTCCCATCAAATACCCCCTCTGTGCCCATCAAATATCCCTCTTACTTCATCAGATACTCCTTATACATCATATGTCTGCTTATTCCAACAGATACCACTCTCATCCCATCAAAAGTCCCTCATATCACAAAATACCTCTGTCAGCATCAGATGCCTCGATACCATCAAGTACTCCCAGAACATCAAATACCTCATTGCATGAAATACTCCCCCATCCTATTAAATACTCCTCATCCCTATCAGATACCCATGCACCATCAGATGCCTCCGTACCATAAAATACCCACTTCAACCATTAGTTAAAACCCATACTATCAAACTGTACTCATATGCAGCAAGACCTAAACAACATTGAAGCTTAGGTTGACAAGTAATGTTCGTGCCACACAAGTGCCAGGCAAGGACCTTCTCTAATCCAAGAGAATCTAATCAGAAGAGAAAATGCTGGAAAATCTCAGCAGGTCTGGCTGCGCCTGTAAGGAGAGAAAAGAGCTAATGTTTCGAGTCCAGATGACCCTTTGTCAAATCTATCCATCTCCCCTTCCTAATTAATTACGTTACCATCGCTGGATCTCCCTCCCTATCAACATTCCCCCTCAAGCCCCTCTCCACCCTCATCACCAAAAATACCATTGATTACCAACAGACTTCTCCCTCATCTGTCAGACATCTCTGCATTCTAATTGAAACATACAGAATACTGAGATGCCTAGATGGAATGGACACTAGTGGGAGAGACTAGAATCTGAGGGCACAACCCCAGAGTGAAGGGATGCTCCTTTAAAACTGAGATGAGAGGAATTTCTTCAGCCGGAGGGTGTTTAATCAGTGGAATTCATTGCCAAAGAGGGATGTGGAGGTCAGGTAATTGAGTGTTTTTAAGGCAGAGATAGATAGGGGATCAATAAGGGGATCAAGGGTTATAGGGAGAAGGCAAGAGAATGGGGATGAGAATCATATCAGCCATGATTAGCTGGTGGAGCAGACTCGATAGCCCGAATGGCCTAATTCTGCTTCTATTTCTTATGGTCTTATCCCAAAGAATACCCATCCGCAAATACCATTAGACTTCCAAACCTCATCCCATTAGATTTGTCTTTTCATAAATCAAACTCCCACCTTCACCTTCATCCTAATGGATGCCCATACTCACCAGAGATTCACCCTCATCTCACTGGATTCCAGTAGATATCCATCTTCATTCCTCCTGCCCTTATCTTAACAGGTATCCCAGCAGATACCATCAGAGCAGGAACCATCAGATGTTCACCTGTCAGATTCTCAGATCGTCCCAGCAGGTGCCATCCTTATCCCATTTGGTGTCCATCCTTATCCCAACAGATTTCTATCATTATCCGCTCAGCATCCCACCCTCATTCCTGCAGATTCTCACTCTCATCAGATCATTAGACACCTTTCCATAGATGATGGGACCAGATGTAGCATATCTAAGTTGTTGCCAATTCAATGTTCAGCAGTATGGTAGAGCGATATTGACTGGTCCGAGACTTGGGCGGAGAAATGCCAGATGGAGTTTAATCCGGACAAATGTGAGGTAATGCATTTTGGAAGTCCGATGAATGTAGGAATTAAACAGTAAATGGTAGAACCTTTCAGAGTATTGACAGGCAGAGAGATCTGGGTGTACATGTCCACTAATCACTGAAAGTGACAACGCAGGTTGATAAGGGAGTCAAGAAAGTATACGGTATGCATCCCTTCATCAGTTGGGACATTGAGTATAAAAATTGACAGATCATGCTGCAGCTATACAGAACCTTAGTTAGGCTTCATTCGAACATTGTATACCATTCTGGTTGCCAGACTACCAGAAGGATGTGCATGCTTTGGAGAGGGTACAGAAAAGATCTATCAGGATATGCTTGGTCTGGAGGGGAAGAGCTATGAGGAGAGCTTGGATAAACTTGGTTTGTTCTCACTGGAATGACGGCGGTTGCAGGATGACCTAATAGAGGTTTACAAGATTATGAATGGCTTGGACAGAATAGATTGTCAGACGCTGTTTTCAAATGGTGAGAGACTGGGAAATGTTGGTAATCTAAGAGACCTGGGTGTTCTTGTACATAAATCAGAGATGTTAACAGGAAGAATAAAAAAGAGGTGCATTGTCTAAACCAGACTTGTCCAACCTTGTGAGGGGTGTTAACATTTTAAAATCTTTCTCACTCAAGGGTCCGATGAGCAAAGTTTGGAAAGATAAAGTTTGGTAGAACACTAAGCAAGCATTTTCAAAAAACAGAGCAAAAAAAAAATCAAAAAAAGACGAGTATTAGGGTGTAATAGAGTATGTGTGTGTTTCTGGCTCACACCCTAACCCATCAGATACTCACCCTAGCTCATCAGATGTTCACCTTAAATCATCGGATACTCACTCGAACCCATCAGATGCACATCCCAAAGCATCAGATACACACCCTGACCCTCGGATAGACACCTTCACCCATCGGATATTCACACTAATCTAACAGATACTCTCACTAACCCAATGGATACACACCCAACCCATCAGATACTCACCGTAATCTATCGGATTCTCGCCGTAACCCCCCATTGATACTCAACCCATCAGATACACACCCTGATCCATCGGATACTGGCCCTAACCCGTTGGATACTCACTCTAACGCATCGGATATCTTAACCCATTAGATGCTCTCCCTAACCCATCAGATACACACCCTAACCATTTGGAGACTTAGTCATAACCATCAGATACACACCTTAACCCATCAGATATTTTAACCCAATCAGATGCTCCTCCAACCCATCAGATACTGGTCCTAACCCGTCAGACACTCAGCCTAACACATCAGATACCTTAACCCATCAGATATCTTAACCTATCAGATGCTCATCCGATTCTCACCCTGACCCAATGGGTACTAATCCTGATCCATCGGATACACACCTGATCCCATTGGATACTCGACCTAACCCATCGGATATTCACCCTAACCCATCAGATATTTACCCTAATACGTGGATACTGGTCCTCACCCGTTGGATACTCAGCCTAACACTTCAGATACCGTAACCAATCAGATACATGCACTAACCCATCAGATATCTTAACCCATCAAATGCTCACCATAATCCATCGGATTTTCACCCTAACCCCATCAGATACACAGCTAACTCATCAGATACCTTAACCCATCAGATAGCCAAACCCATCGGATACTCATGCTAACCCATCAGATGTCTTAATCCATCAAATTCTCGCCCTCATCCATTGGATACTCGACCTAGCCCATAGAATACACACTCTAACCCATCAAATACTCATCTGAACCCATCGGATACTTGCCCAACCCCATCAGATACTCTCCCTAACCCATCAGATACACACCCTAGTCCATCAGATACTCAGCCTAACACATCAAATACACATCCTAACCCAGCGGATTCTCACCTTAACCTATCAGATACTCCCCCAACTCACCACATCCTCACCTGACCCATTAGATACCCTAACCCATCAGATACCAACCCTAATCTATCAGATACTCACCCTAACTCATCAGACATCTTAACTCAATGGATACTCACTCTAACCATCTGATACTCATCCTGACCCATATTTTTATTCTGCTCCATTGGGTACTCACCCTGATCTATTGGAAATTTGCCTAACCCATCAGATACACATCCTAACCCATCAAGTACTCACTTGAACCTATCAAATACACACCCAAATCCATCAGATACTCACCCTAGCCCATCAGATATCCACTCTAACCTATCGGATACTGGCTCTAACGCATCAGATACTCACCCTTACCGCATCATACCTTAACCCTTCAGATACTCACCCTAACCCATCAGATGCTCATCCTAACACATTGGGTATACACCCTAACCCTGGAAATTTTCACCCTAACCCATCAGATACTGACCCTAACCCATCAGATACAAACACTGACCCATTAGATACACGGCCTAACCCATCAGATACTCTCCCTAACTCATCGGATATCTTAACCTATCAAATGTTCACCATCAGATACACACTGTAGCCCATCAGATACTCAGCCGAACCCACAAGATTCTCAATTGGCCCATTAGATACCCACCCTAACCCATAAATACTATAATCCATCAAATGGCCCCCCAACACATTAGATATACACTCTAACCCATCAGATATTTTGACCCAATCCGATGCTCATCCTAACACATCGGCTACACCTCCAACCCAGCAGATACTTAGTCTAAACCCATCAGATACTCACTCTAACCTATCAGATACTCCCCCAACCCATCAGACCCTCACCTAACCCATTAAATACTCAGCCTAACTCATCAGATGCCCACCGAAATGCATCGGATGCTCTCTCTAACCCATCAGATACTCAACCTTACTCATTGGATACTGACCCTAACATGTTGGATACTCAGCCTAACCCATCAGATGCTCTCCGTAACCCTTCAGATACACACCCTAACCCATCGGATACTTACGCTAACCCATCAGATGTCCTAACCCATCAGATGCTCACCCTGGCCAATCAGATACACGGCCTAACGCATCAGATACTCATCCTAACTCATCGGATATCTTAACCTATCAAAATGCTCACCGTAACCCATCAGAGGCTCACCCTAACCTATCAGATATCCAAACCCATTGGATACTCACCCTAACCCTTCGGGATCTTAACCCAATGGATACTCACTTTAACCCATCAGACACTAATTCTGACCCATCAAATTCTCACCTTGATCCTCTGGATACTGGCCTAGCCCATCGGATACACACTCTAACCCATCAGATACACACCTGAACCCATTGGATACTCATCCGAGCCTGTCAGATACTCTCCCTAACCCATCAGATACTCACCCTAGCCCATCAGATGCTCCCCCGACCCATCAGATACTAACTCTAACCTATTAGATACTGGCCCTAACCTGTCGGATACTCATCCTAACGCGTCCGATACTGTAACACATCAGATACACACCCTAACCATTTGGATACTTACCCAAACCCATCAGGTATACACCCTTACCCGTCAGATATCTTATCAAATCAAATGCTCACCCTAACCCATTGGATACACATTCTAACCCAGCAGATACTCAGCCTCACCCAGCAGATACCCACTCTAATGCATCAGATACTCACCCTAACATATCAGATTCTTTAACTCTTCAGATACGTTAACCTGATAGATACCCTAACCCATCCGATACTCACCCTAACCCATCAGATATCTTAATCCATCAGATGCTCTCCCAGCACATCGGATACACAGCCTAACCCTAGATATTTTAATCCATCAGATGCTCTTCTTAACCCATCAGATTCTCACCCTAACACATCAGATACTGGCCCTAACCCACCAGATACTCTCCATAATCCACCAGATACTCTCCATAACCCACCGGATACTCTCCATAACCCACCGGATACTCTCCATAACCCACCGGATACTCTCCATAACCCACCGGATACTCTCCATAACCCACCGGATACTCTCCATAACCCACCGGATACTCTCCATAACCCACCGGATACTCTCCATAACCCACCGGATACTCTCCATAACCCACCGGATACTCTCCATAACCCACCGGATACTCTCCATAACTCACCGGATACTCTCCATAACCCACCGGATACTCTCCATAACCCACCAGATACTCTCCATAAACCACCAGATACTCTCCATAACCCACCAGATACTCTCCATAAATCACCAGATACTCTCCATAAACCACCAGATACTCTCCATAACCCACCAGATACTCTCCATAAATCACCAGATACTCTCCATAAACCACCAGATACTCTCCATAACCCACCGGATACTCTCCATAACCCACCGGATACTCTCCATAACCCACCAGATACTCTCCATAACCCACCAGATACTCTCCATAACCCACCAGATATTCTCCATAACATAAGAACATAAGAAATAGGAGCAGGAGTAAGCCATCTAGCCCTTTGAGCCTGCCCCGCCATTCAATAAGATCATGGCTGATCTGTCGCTGCTCAGTTCCACTTTCCCGCTTTCTCCCCATAACCCTTAATCCCCTCTCTTATCAAAAACCCATCAACCTGCATCTTAAAAATATTTAGCGAGGCAGTCTCCACTACTTCAACAAGCAGAGAATTCCAGAGATTCACCACCCTTTGAGTGAAGAAGTTCCTCCTCAACTCCGTTCTAAACCGCCCCCCTTTTATCTTGAGGCTGTAGCCCCTAGTCCTACTGTCTTTTTTGAGCGGGAAGAGTCTCTCCACCTCTATCCTATCCATCCCATTCATCATCTTATACGTCTCAATGAGATCTCCCCTCATTCTTCTAAACTCTAACGAGTACAAGCCTAGTTTATTCAGCCTCTCCTCATAGCTCAACCCCCTCAACTCCGGTATCAGCCTAGTAAACCTCCTCTGCACTCCCTCCAAGGCCAAAATATCTTTGCGCAGGTGCGGCGCCCAAAACTGCACACAGTACTTCAGCTGGGGCCTCACCAATGCCCGATACAGCTGCAGCAAGACCTCCCTACTTTTATATTCAATCCCCCTCGCTATGGAGGCCAGCATCCCATTTGCCTTCCTGACCACCTGCTGCACCTGCAAGCTGGGTTTTTGCGACTCATGCACAAGGACCCCAACGTCCCTCTGCACCGTCGCCTGCTGCAGTTTTTCGCTCCTTAAGTAATAGTCCTTCCTACCATTCTTCCTACCAAAGTGGACCACCTCACACTTGCCAACATTAAATTCCATTTGCCATTTCCTGGCCCATTCGCCCAGCCTATCTAGATCCTTCTGCAGACTCTCCACACCCTCCGCACAATTTGCCGTTCCCCCAATCTTGGTGTCTTCCGCAAATTTCGACACCCTACACTCGGTTCCCTCCTCCAGATCATCTATATAAATGGTAAAAAGCTGAGGCCCCAGCACCGACCCCTGGGGTACTCCACTAGTCACCATCCGCCAATCCGAATAGCACCCGTTGACCCCCACTCTCTGCCTCCTATTTGACAACCAATCCTCTATCCACGCTAACACCCTACCCCCAACTCCATGTCCCTTACCTTCTGCAATAACCTCTTATGAGGTACTTTGTCAAACGTCTTCTGAAAATCTAGAAAGACCACATCCACCGGCTCTCCTCTATCCACCGCCCTAGACACACCCTCATAGAACTCCAGTAAATTTGTCAGACACGACTTCCCTTTAATGAAACCATGCTGCGTCTGCTCTATCAAGCAATTCCCTTCAAGATGCCTCGCAATTTCCTCCTTAATGACAGATTCTAACATTTTACCTACCACAGACGTTAAACTAACCTGCCTATAATTCCCCGCCTTTTGCCTGGCACTCTTCTTAAACAACGGCGTAACATTAGCCGTTTTCCAATCATCCGGCACTTCCCCGGAATCCAGCGACGTCTGGAAAATAACCACCAAGGCATCCACTATCACCTCCGCCATTTCTTTCAGAACCCTCGGATGCATTCCATCCGGTCCTGGGGACTTGTCCACAATCAGCCCCTCCAGTCTGTCGAGCACCGCCTCTCTAGAAACAGTAATGTCATTAAGACCCTCCAGTCCTACCACCTTTCCATCACTAACACCCGGCAAATTATTCACGTCCTCCTCTGTGAAGACAGAAACAAAAAAGTTATTCAATACCTGAGCCATATCCTCATCCCCTACCACGAGCTCCCCTTTCTCATCCTCTAAAGGACCAACGTTCACCCTAGCCAGCCTCTTCCTTTTTACATATTTATAAAAACTCTTGCTATCCTTTTTTATATTAAGCGCTAGCCCAGCTTCATAGTTTCTCCTACCCTTCTTTATCAACTTCTTTGTCAATCTTTGTTGACATTTAAACCTCTCCCAATCCTCTTCTCACCCACTATTCTTAGCTACTCTAAATTCCTCCGCTTTTAATTTAACACTTTCCTTCACTTCCTTCGTTATCCACGGCTTATTACCTCTCATCCTACTATCCTTTTTGACCATTGGAATAAATTTCCGCTGAGCACCAAGAAAGATCTCCTTAAAGATCCTCCACCACTCCTCAACAGACCCTCCCTCCAACGCGCTCCCCCAATCCACATTCGCCAATTCTTCTCTCATCCTACCGTACTCCCCTCTATTCAAACAGAGGACGCGTGTCCGGGAACTCACTTTCTCCTCCTCCATCTGCACCAGAAACTCCACCATACAATGATCACTCTCCCCAAGAGGATCCTTCACCACAATGTCCCTAATTCTACCCGCCTCATTACATAGCATCAGATCCAAGATAGCTCGCTCCCTCGTCGGCTCCAACACACACTGTTCGAGGAAACTATCCCGGCAGCATTCCAAGAACTCTTCCTTGAGCCCCCCGCGTCCAACATGGGTCGACCAATCAATATGCAGATTAAAATCCCCCATAACTATTGGCTGTCCCATTCCTGCACGCCGCACTTATTTGCGTGTTAACAGCCCGCCCCACCTCCAGATCATTATTGGGGGGCCTATAGACGACACCCACCAGCGTCTTCCTCCCTTTGTTGTTCCTAATCTCCACCCACAACGATTCCACCCTCTGCTCCTTGGCTCCAATATCATCCCTTGCTACCACCGTGATGCTATCCTTAATCAGCAGAGCTACGCCTCCCTCTTTTCCCTCCTGCCTATCCTTCCTAAACACTTGATAGTTCTGTACATTAAGCTCCCAGTCCCTGTCACCCTGCAGCCACGTCTCTATAATGGCCACCAGATCGTATCCATTTGTGGTGATCTGCGCCACCAACTCATCCACTTTATTCCAAATGCTTCGTGCATTCAGATAAAGTGCTTTCATCCCAGCCTTCACCTGGACCCTATTTGCCGTAACGCCACCAACTATACTCACGCCCCCTACTCCCTCTATTATTGCGACATCCTCGGCCTCTTCCCTTACCTGTACCCTGTCCTTAACCCACCCCCAATTAGTTTAAAGCCCTGTCTATAGTCCTCTTTACTCAATTCGCCAGCACTCTGGTCCCAGCATGGTTCAGACCAACCCCATCCCGCCCAAACAGGTCCCACCTACCCCAATATTGGTGCCAATGCCCCATAAATTCAAACCTATTCCTCCCACACCAATCCCTGAGCCACCCATTCACTTCCTTAATCCTGTCAACCCTACGCCCGTCTGCACTCGGTTCAGGCAGTAGCCCAGAGACAACCACCTTGTCGGTTCTACTTTTTAATTCCATTCCCAGCTTTTCATACTCCCTCCCCAGATCCTCAGTCCGCATTTTGCTTACGTCGCTAGCACCCACATGTACCACAACGACCGGATTCTCACCTTCCCACTCCAGATTCCTCTGCAGCCCAGCTGCGACATCCCGTACCCGAGCACCAGGCAGGCAACACACCCTTCTGTGCACTTTGTCATTGTGACAAAGGACAGTGTCAATACCCTTCACCCCACTATCCCCAATCACTACTACGTTCCTTTTCCCCTTCTCTTTGCCTATGTCCTGCTGCATCACTGTACCGTGTGCAGTTTGCTCACCAACCTCACCTGCCTCGTTCTCGTCCAGCCTGGAAGCAAGAAACTCAAACCTGTTATGCAGATTAAGAGGCTGAGGCCTCTACTCCCCACCCTCATTCCTCCACTCCTCACCCCCCTTCCTCCTCCCAGCAGCCCTCTCTTGTCCCTGACCCTTAGAGTTAGCCAGTCTAGGGGGGGTGGATGTCACTTGCACCCCATTGACAATGGCACCCTCTCTCCCCCTGATGAGCCTCGGTGTCTGTAGCTCAGAGGCCAGCTCATTTACCCTGAGCTGGAGCTCCTCCAGCAACCTGCACTTACTGCAGACATGGTTACTGGGATGGACCCTGGGGTCCACCAGTTCCCACATCATACAGAAACCACACATCACATGCCCCTCCGTTATTCACTGTAGCAGTTTTGAAAAAATTTTTTTTTTTTCCCTTGTTTTTCAAACGAACTCACCTGTCCTTTTTTCCTTCAAGCCCTTTTTGATATTAAGCCCTAATAGCTCACTCTGCTTCCCACTCAAACCCTTTTTGATATTAAGCCCTAATAGCTCATTCTGCTTCCCACTCACTCCACTGCCCGCTCAGACGCTGCCCGCTGTCTACACCAGGCCTCCTTTTAAACCTGGCGCTGATTTAAAGCAGGCTAGTCCACAACTCTTTTCTAAACACTCCCTCAGAAATCTTAAAGCAGTAAATACAATAAAATAAATGCTTTAAACAGTTCTACAAAGAACAAAGTGCTTTAAACTTATTTTAAACAGGTTTTTAACAGGTATAATCTTAGCTCTCTCTCTGCTCCTTCACTCGTCTGCTCCAGCAAAACTCTCCATAACCCACCAGATACTCTCCATAATCCACCAGATACTCTCCATAACCCACCAGATAACTTAACCCATCAGATGCACATGCTAACCCATCAGATGCTCACCCTAACACATCAGATACTCAGCCTAACACATCAGATACACATCCTAACCCATCGGATACTTACCTTAACTCATCAGATACGTGAACCTGTCAGATACCGTAGCACATCAATACGTTAACCCATCAGATACTCGCCCTGACCCATCAGATACTCGCCCTGACCCATCAGGTACTCGGCCTAACTCATCAGATACTCACCCTAATCCATTAGATACTCACCCTAATCCATTAGATACTCACCCTAATCCATTAGATACTCACCCTAATCCATCGGATATACGCGCTAACCCATCGGATACACAACCGAATCCATTGGATACTCACTAACCTATTAGGTACCCTAACTCAGCAGATGTGTTAACCCGTCAGATACTCTAACCCAATTGTTCATAGATCATAGAATCCTACAATAAAGGAGGAGGCCTTTCGGTCCACCGAGTCTGTACTGACAATAATTCTACACAGGCCCTATCCCCATTACCTGATCTAGCCCCCCCGACACTAAGATGCAATTTTAGCATGGCCAATCCACCTAACCTGCACATCTTTGGACTGTGGGAGGAAACTGAAGATCTAGAGGATCCCCATGCAGACACAGGGAGAATGTGCAGCGTCCACACGGACAGTGACCCAAACCAGGAATTGAACCCAGGTCCCTGGCACTGTGAGGCAGCAGTACTAACCACTATGCTACCATGCATCCTATGCTGCTGTGGCATGTTATAAAACCCATCTGGTTCACTTTGGGAATGGAAATCTGCTGTCCTTACCCAGTCCGGCCTACATGCAACTCCAGACCTACTGCAATGTGATTGACTCTTAACTGCCCTTCAGGGATGGACAATAAATGCTGGCACAGCCAGCAATGTCCACATCCCATGAACGAATGAAACAAAGTCATTGCCATCCCATGATACCCACTGAACCTATCCAAAGCCAGGAAAAAGAGATGGTGGTGAGGTTGAGTTGAGTGTCATCAGTCTAAATGTAAAAGCTGATGCTATGTTTTTGGATGTGAGAAACAGAAGATAAGAATAGATCCTTGGGAGAACACTAAGGTTATTGGGAGCAGAAAGAGGACATTGCAGGTGATTCTCTGTGTACGACCTGGTAGGTGGAATGGATATTTTTGAGGGCTGCCCCACTCAACTGGACAATGGAACTCAGCTGAAGAGTTTAATGTGATGAAATGTGTGCAAGGCAGGTCAAACATGTCAAAGAGAAATACTTTAATGTGGTCATGGGCACATAGGATGTCATTTATAATTTTGATTATGTCTGTTTCAGTGCTGTGGCATGAATGGAAATCTGATACATTGAGTTCAAACATGGAATTGCTGGAAGATGGGCGGGGGGGGGGTGGAGGCGACAGCATGTTCATGAAAATACCAACCTGCTTTCAACCAGCTCTTCTTACCTTCAATCATTCCTTTCCCGTACTAATCTCATACCATCTTTTATTACCTTTGGGTTGTTTTGTGGTTTACTTCTTAGACTATTTATTGTGTTCTGAATGCTTGCTTCATCTTTATCTGTACAATCAACTACTCTCCCTTGCTTCTGACCCCATCCTCTCCCCTGGCTGTTTTGTCAGGTTGAGCCTGATTGTGCTCTCTCTGACCCCAAAGTGAATACAGTAAGAAGTCTCAGAACACCAGGTTAAAGTCCAACCAGGTTATTTGATAGTAAACCCACAAGCTTTCGGGTTTGCCCCTTCGTCAGGTGAGTGGAGAGTTCTGGTCTCAAACACTCACCTGACGAAGGGGCAAACCCTAAAAGCTTGTGGGTTTACTATCAAATAAACTGGTTGGACTTTAATCTGGTGTTCTGAGACTTCCTACTGTGTTTACCCCAATCCAACGCTGGCGTCTCCACTTCATGACTCCCAAAGTGAACTACAGGATCTCCTAAGGTAAAGTGTTGACTGATGGTGATTTAACCTGAGGGTCACCACACTTCAGGAGAGAGACAAGATTAAGAAGCCTTTGCAAATAACATTAGCTGATATGGGAATTGAATCTGTACTGTCATGTTGCTCTTGCAGTCGCCCATTGCAAACCAGCTATCCAATTAACAGCTAAACTGGCCCCCAAGCTCCTATCCATCTGACAGAATACAAGATTTCTGATTTTTGTTGCCCAGCTCAGTGCATATGACCAAAATGCTCGGTAAATACTCCCTTCTGTCTTTGTAATAACTGCCTTTCTTAGTATTTGCAAATTTTCGTAAATTCAAAATGATTCAAAATTTTACAGCTTAAATCTGTCACTAAATCCCACTGACATCATTCCATCTTCACCCAACACACCAGATTTAATATACTCATTCACAACTTTCATAACCTCAACCTTCCCTCATTTAGAAATATGCTGCAGCTTATTGTGTCTTTTTGTACTCTCTGGTATTCTGACGGTAACTTACCTTTCTCCACTCTGCTTCTGCTTTGATCAGACTATTTAGAATGACCTATCGATCCTGTCTACCTCACTCTTTGCCTTCAAAATGCTTATCCAAAAACTCTTCCGCTGACAGGTCAATCTAAAGGTTCAGCTTCCATTCTTTCCTTTCTTTTGGGACTTTTTTTTCTGGTTGGAACAAAATAACAGAAACTTTTTGCAAGTTTCAGTTGCTAGTTGTGCTAGGTCTGTCTATACTAGCTGCAGGAATGTCCTTTTAACACCATTGCCAAGGAGGGTATTCACACTTAGAACAAAAGAACAAAGGAAATTACAGCACAGGCCCTTTGATCCTCCAAGCCTGCACCGATTATGCTGCCCGACTGAACTAAAACCCCTAGTCTCCCAGGGACCATATCTCTCTATTCCCATCCTATTCATATATTTGTCCAGACGCCCTTTAAAATTCACTATTGTATCTGCTTCCACAACCTCCCGCAGCAGCAAGTTCCAGATACCCACCACCCTCTGTGAAAAAAAACTTGCCTTGTACATTTCCTTTAAACCTTGTGACTTGCACCTTAAACCTAACTGCCTAATAATTGACTCTTCCACCCCAGGAAAAAGCTTCTGACTATCCACTCTGTCCATGCCCCTCATAATCTTGTAGACTTCAATCAGGTTGTCCCTCAACCTCCATCGTTCTTGTGAGAACAAACCAAGTTTCTCCAACCTCTCCTCATAGCTAATGCCCTTCGTACCAGGAAACATCCTGGTAAATCTTTTCTGTAGCCTCTCCAAAACCTCCACAGCTACATGTACTTGTGTAGAATGAGTCCATTTTCAGGAACATTGTGTGACACAATTTCACAGAACATATGTACTTTGCTCCCAGGCAGCAATGCCTTTAGCCCCTAGGCTCGAGGCTCTGGGATTCTCTTCCTGAACAACACTACCTCTTTCCTTTAAGTTGCTCCTTAACCATGCCTTTGGCTGTCTCTGCTAATATCTCCCTGTGTGATTTGTCTGAATAGTCACCTTTGATTAGATATATCAGCAAAGTTTTTTTTGAAGCGTCAGTGTTGTAGGAAACAGAGACCAATTTGCACATAGCAAGCTCCCATAAATGACAATGTGATAACAATCGTATCATCCCTTTACTCATGTTGGCTGAGGAATAAATATTGGCTAGGAGACTGGGGGGAGCTCCACTATTCATATTCAAAATGTTGTCATATGATTTTTTACAACTACCTGAGAGGGCAGTGAATGCCTACATTTAAATACACATCTGAATATGGAACTTTCAGCACTACTGCAATGGAATGTTAGCTTAAGTCTGAACTGAGGTTCGAATCAATAACTTTGTGACTTAGAGGCAAGACAGGGTTATCTCTGACACCCTTTGGGAATGTTCCTGCGAATCACTTAGGATCTTTACACGTAATGGCAAGGAACATGATGATCCAATGGGCTGTAAGAGATACTGAGAGTAGCAAAGAGAAACAAAAGAAATAATCAGAGTTTCAAAAAGAAATACAAGGAAAATTTACAAATGGTATAAAGACAAATAGTCAAGAACTCTATAAATATATATTCAGGAAGTGGTTGAAGGAGATGTAGGCTTATTGAAATTTTGATACTGAATTAGTCAGTGAAGTAATTGCAGATTTATGTATCTTGTGTCTATATTTATAGTAGAGGAGAAAGATAAAATACTAATGGTAGGAACAAAAACTAAAAGTAAATCAAAATAAATACGGTATTTACAAAGCAATGATAATGGAGAAAATAATGGGACTTAGAATAGCTAAATCTCTGGGACCCCTGATGGTTTCCAACCCCCCAAAAAGAAATAATATTTGACTTGGACAAGAATTTGATTGGGAGGTGGGAGACAAGAGTAGGATAAAGCAAAAGCTCTGCGATTGGCTGATTTGACAAGTGGTCTGTTCAGGGTCCTCAACGTTTCTTTATTGAAGGAGAAAATGGAGAGTTGTGTACCCAATATTTCTGCTGCTATCAACTTAGGAGGTGCAGTGAATAATGTAGATCAAACACACTTTGCTTAAGTATTGACCAAGTAAGTAAGTGGGCAAAAACTATGACAGATGGAATTTAATATGGGCAAAATGTGAGATGATCTGCTTTGACCCTAAGAAAGATAAATTGGACTATATTCTAAATGGTGAGAAACTAGAGGAGTAGAAAAGTTTGAGAATTCAAGTTTAGAAACCATTAAAATCTAGTTAGGCATAAAATATAATTTAAAAAAGGCTAATAGAAGGTTAGCTTTTATCCCAAGGAGACTTGATTACTGGGTCTAGATGGGGTTTCTATAAGATTTTCCTGTTTCTCTAAGAATACCATAGACGATTATTCATGTTTATTTAATTTGAACCATTCTTGTTTATTTACAGATCCATACATCTCAGTGCTCTACACGAGGTCGTACTTCTGCTTCCCACCAGATTAATCATGTAACATTACATTGTAGTTGCATCAGCATCAGTGTTCCTGACGGTAACCCTTTACACTACATCTCCCCTGCAGTCTTTGTCCCAATCATATATGTCCCTCCAAAGTGTCAGACCTCTCAGGGTTAGTCTGTATGGTGCCTTGTCCAATCTCCCTGATCTGGTCCTGATTTCAATTTGAGGTTGAGGATGAACTGCACTCTTTTTGTTTGATAGGAGCATCTTGCACCAGGATAAATGTAAACTTTCTACTTGTTTCTGTTTCCTTGTCTCAGCCTGGATCTGGATAACAAGTCATACAAGATATTATTTTCCTTCCCGATGCTATCAAAGTTTTCCAATTTCTTATATTTCCCTTGGCCCATTTCAGTTCTATATGATCTTGGTTGTGGGACTCTTTCTATTACTTTGCCTCCTTTCTGTTGATTTTGTATCCACACACTCTGCCTGGACTGTAGCACTTTCTCAAGTCTCATGCTCTGTGCCTTGTTTTGAAATGACCAGCTTGACTTGTCTCCTTACTGCTGTTCACATTTCCTAATTCTCTCATGATCATCTGAAATATTGTTAGGTTGTGGAGCAGCCATTGTCTCATCTATAGCTCTGATACTAAAAACCTGTTTTTTTCGTGGTGGTCTGTAGTTAAGAAGGACTAAGTTTTTTTAATCAATTTCTTGATTGTTCAAATCCTCTTGCTGCTTCTCTGCTCAACTGAGAATACCTAGTAGACTAATCACATGCCTAAAACCATATTTCTGTGCAAAGTGGCAGAACAGTTTGTTATCAAACTGAGGACTGTTGTCTGACACTACAGTGACGATACACTACACAGTTGACACAGGGATACCATGTGTCAACAGGATTCCTCTTAGTCATACAATGATTGCCTTTGTCATTATGCTGTATAGCCAACTCACTTGGCACCATCTGGGGTGGTGGTCCATGACAATGTTGAAAACCTTACCATTGAACTCAAATAAATCCATCCACAGGTGTTACCATGGCCTTGAAGGAACAATGGGTGGGGCGGTGGCTGTGGCAGTGGTGACAGTTGTTTGCTTTGCTATTGGCTGTTCATTGCACATGTAAAGCAAGTTGAGATGAATTCTTCATTTGAATGTCTAATGCCTGGTCACCAGACTGGACTCTTGCTCATCGTTTTGCTAACCCTAAGTGACCTTGATGGATAATTTTAAATCAATGTTTTGGGGATGGCTTGTCTGTCATTAAAAACCAAGGAATTATCAATGACGTGAGATGTTGTCTCTGTTTGAAGTATTGACAAATTATTGAGTTGTTAGGAGGAAAAGCTGGCCATTCTTTCTGGTAATACTCTTATTTAAATGCACTTGCATTCCTGCTGTAGTGCTTGCTTAATTTTTTGTAATCGCTTTTCCGTGGATATTTAGTAACGAACGAAGTATATAGTTCCATTTCCTCACCAAAATTTAAATTTTCCCTTTTGACTCCTTCCACTAGTATTCTTGATAATGCATCCACAGTTATCTGGGACTTCCCTTGAACATGTTCAGTAACTGAATTGTACCTCCTGAGCCTTAGTCTAAAACGTTGGATCACAGCCAGCAATTTTTCAATCTTTAGGTCAAGAACAGTAATGAAAGGTTTGTCATCAGTTTCAATTTAAAACCTTAGCCCCATGACATAATCAGATAACTTCACACATGCCCATGTGGCTGCTAATGTTTCTGTCTCAATATTTGTATTACTTTTCTCTGGCCCATAACTTCTTTGGCGTGACAATCAGTGATGGATTGTCAGTCCACAAAGACTTAACTGTACTTGAATTCCAAAGCACCTACCTTGCTCAACCTTCCTGACTCAGTCCAGATGATGCTGAAGAAGTGAAATGTGTCCTTGGCTCCAGCAGCTAAGTGCAAAAAGGATGAAGCAAAGGAGAGTATGCCCCCTTTTTATGGCACTAGCTGCCATTAAGCAAGTGAATTTAAAGGTCCCATTGTAAGGGAGAAGATACACTTCTAGGGCAAGTGGTGGGGATGGAGGAGGTTTGGACATTGGCAGGGGAGAGAGGTCAGGTCAGATTTAGTGGGTGTGGGTTGGACATGGGTGGGGAGTGGTTATTCAGGCTCATGTTGGAACAGGCCTGGTCGATTTGAACTGTGGAGAAAAACTGGAATCCTGTGCAGGTGGTGGGGGGTGCCCTATGTAAGTTTTTTTTAAATAGCTATGACGAAGCTCCTTTCTTCAAACTCTTTTGGAGTAACTATTAGTGTAAAACTAATAGAACCATCCAAAGTTAGCGATTTATATCGCTTCTGTCAATATCAATCAAATGGGCAATATGATTGTCCAGGGAAATTGGCACACTGGGGCAATTGCCAGGTAAGCTCTAACATGGGAGCTTCCGAGAGAGATTGCCCAACACATCTTTGGTGTACCCCCCAAATGCAATAGTGAGGAGCCAGGAAGGTATGGCCCTCTGTCTCTGTGAAGATCTTGAGGCAAAATAAACTTGTCTTCATTGTCTCATCTTTTTGAACTTGAAACAAAATTACATCCAGGCCTGTGGATGATGTGTCTACTCTTACAATTGTGGATAGCGGTGCACTCAAATTTCTGGTGAAATTTGGGGATTTTTGTTGTTCTTGAAAGCATTTGAATAGTCCACCTTCCAGCACCACTTGTTTCAACAGCTGCCGTAACGGTGTGTTGATTTTCACCAAGACTGGTAGGAACTTGCCCATTTGATTGATAACCTCAAGAAAACTTTGTCACTCTGTGATGTTTTAAGACCTTTCTAGTCACTTTGGTTTTCTGTAATTTCCAAAGCTTGCACAATTGTCTAAGCATTTCAAATCCATCATTTAATGTCAAACTTGCTTCTTGTTGGAATTTGAAGACTGTTGTCACTCGATGGTCATGTTCTTTCCTCAAACTGTGACAAAAATATCACCCATAGAGCAGATTACAAATTTGATACTTTTCAGGGTCTGACATAACATTCTTTGGAATACTGTAGAAGAAATTCCGAATGGTAACTTGTTAAAAATAATGGGGTGATAAAAGTAGTTAACAATCTGAATTCTTTGTCCAGAGGTAATTGCCAAAAGCTACTGTTAGCCTAGCTTTGTGAAGAGGTTGTATTTTGTTAATTTGGTGAGATGTTCATACACTGATGCCATTGGCTGAATTTCGCCTGTTTAACAAGTCTACACAAGTTCTAAGTGAATCATTAGGCTTTGGTACGGTAATCATTCCAGAATTCAACACAGTTGGTATGGCTCCTGGATGGATAACCCCCTTGAAATGTGTTCAATCTCAGCTATGACTTTGCCTGAGGACGGTGAGGGACCTTCCTCACTATGAAGAGACATATAAGTTTAACATCTGCCCGTAAAGTTACATGATATTCTGTCTTCAGCTTTTCTAAGCCTGAAAATAGGGATGGACATTCATTTCAGAATACATTACTGGATGTTCGTCAGCAATTTCATCAACTTTGTAAATAAGCTTCAACTACAAGCATGCTTTTCTGTTCAGTAATGATGACTCCTGGTTCTGAATAACAGGGGTTCAATAATTGCTTTATCCTTGTACCTTAATCTTGCCAAGGGTATCACTTTCAGTGTATTCCCTCCGAGACTTTGCAACTGGATAGGTGATGGCTATGAAATGAAATTTTTAAGCTACTTTATTTCATTACAATATCTGCACCAACATCTAACTTGAAATCTGTCAATTTCTAATTTAATTCAGTAATTACTTTGTTTCATTAATGTCTCCTCAGAAGGTTATTTGTTTTTTTCCTGTGGCTGTTCCATTTATTGAATTTGATTTGGCCTTGTTATTTTCTCTTCTTCCCTGTGAATTACTTGTATTTTAGATTGGCAGACATTTTTAAGTTGCCTTAACTTTCTACAGTTGTGGCACTCTGCTTCCCTGCTGGGCATTCGTATTACTTGTGCAGGGTTTTTCTGTCACACCAAGAAAATCACAAGGTGGTTTGCATGCTTCTTCCCAACCTCTCAGTCTTTTGCTTCACTGCACTCTCTGTCTGATATATTTCATTCATTTTCTTTCCAAGTGACATTACTTTCTGCTCTGTTTAGCTTCCTAAGCTTAGTCAATCAGGCTATTTGTCCTAACTTTGAGAAAGTTAAATCTCTTATTTGCAAAAGATCTGATGGGGTTTCATCTAAATCTCCCAACTACTATATGATAGTATACTAATTCTTATCTGAGATTCCTATAGTTGCAATTCTCTGCTAACTGGCACAACTATTTATGAATGAATACAAACACTCAATTGTTTTTCTTTCCTTTTATTAAATTTTACTTGCTCAACAATGAAATTTTTTCAAACACATGAAGTACACATTGAATGCTGGGAAGACTTCATCATGTGAGCTTGAAGTCTCATTGGCTGCCTATCTCTATTACATCATCTACAATGGCCTCTATTGCATAGAGAAAAGTATTTATGTAAACCTAGAAATGTTCTGTATGTCAAAAATCTCTCTTCCTCCATTCTGTTGAACCTGTTGCAGACCTGCATCTCTTGCTGCTTGTAGATCTGTATTCACTGCTGTCAGGTCTCTGTGTCAGCTTGCATCTGTGGCATCCACGATGCTCTGTTCTCCGGTGAGTCTTCAGTCTTTCTTTGCCCTTTATCCAAAGACTTCCAGGGCTTTCAGTCTGCAATCTTAATTTAAAGTTTTTCTAGTTATTTATGTTTTGTCTGCCACCATCATGTTTTGTCTTGGTTTCAGGGTCTAGAATGCTATCATAGATGTTATTCATAAAAACCATTCTTGTTCATTTGAAGATCAGTGTATCTCTTAGTTACTCTATGCAAGATTGCACTTCTGCATCCCACCAGATCTCAGTTACTTAATCATGTGTCATTGCATCGTAGTTACTTCTGCAGTTACACCAGTATCATGCTCTTCTGATAGTTCTTTACAGGTAGAAGTTAACCTTCAGTGATAAAGATTCTCATTCAGACTCCAACTGGGATGTTGCATTCAGTTTTGGGCACCAAGCCACTAGGATGGATATAAAAGCAAAATGCTAAAGATGCTGGAAATCTGGAATAAAAACACAAAATTCTGGGAAATCTCAGTAGGTCTGGCAGTGTCTGTGGAGAAGGAATCAGCTAATGTTTCGAGTCCAATAGAACTCCACTTCAAATTCTGAAACAGGAGGGATATATTGGCCTTAGCTGATTAGTACAGATTCACCAGCATCATAAGATGGCTTAGAGGCTTAGATGATGAGGACGAGTTAAATGAATTAGATTTAGGGGAAGTGATCTGATTAAAGTGTTTGAAAGGATTTAGTTAGGATGCATGGAAACAAATTCCTGAGATGAGGGACTCAGGAACAAAATGATGACAGCTGGTATTCTCCAATCTCAGCCATGGCTGAGATTCTCTGGTGCCATTGCAATAGATGGAGATTTGGCTGAGTGTCAAATTTTCCATTCCCACTGGCAGTGGTGGCGGGGCATGCAAAACTGGAGGAACCTGGCCGACCTCTTAAAATTATACCCAGGCTATTCAGGAGAAGAAGCTGGAAGCCCAGTTCTACAGAAAAGATATTAGGAATTCTCTTTGCAAACATCACCTTTTATTTGGAAAAAGCAAGTGGAGTTAAAGTGAAATTGAACAATGTGACAACAGGCAGAGGAGGGTGGTGGTGAATGGGCCTCCATTCAAGGGTAAAGTGGCGAGTCAGCACTTAGACCATCCTGGTAGAGGATGTAGGTGAAGAATGATTGAGCAACTGAAGTGAAGAGAAGGCAATCAGGGTCAGAAAACTGGAAATTGTTAAAAGTATTTATAGAATGGTTTTTGGAAGAGATTGGGCAAGAGGATTTAAAAAAAAGAATCAAGTTCAATGGAGAACAACCAGGCTGAAACAATAGGTTTACCAGAGATTCCTATTCCTAGATCTGAGAAAGGACATAGAAACCAGCTGTTTGGCTTTGGGGGACCATGAAGTTAGAGGCTGAGGAGGGAAGATCTCCAGAGAGTATCAGCTCAATGATAGATGATGGCTTGATGTTTGGTGATGGGGTCATGGTGCAGAGGAAGGTAGGAAAAAGTGTCTGCTCGGTACTGGCTGACCCACCAGTGAACAATAGCACTAACCTCAGCAAGTTTGTTGATAATGTTGAGCATAAGACACTGTCACAAAGTTCTATTATTATACCATATTTGGCCTGCTGAGACCAAAGTCAAACTGGTGACTACTTTGCTGAACACGCATGACCTGGCGACATGTCATTTTAATTCACCATCTTGTTCCAACTCTGATCTCTGGTCTACACTGTTCCAGTGAAGCTCAACACAAGTCCAATGCCAGCATTTCCACATCATAAGTTTGAGGAACAGGGCCTGATCTTTCAATTAGGCCTTTGTAACCATGGAGGTGATGACCACATAGTGATATTGTCACTTGAATAGTAATCCAGAAGACCAAGCTAATGCTCTTTGGGCCTGGGTTTCAATCCCAGCTGGTGAAATTTAAAAACTCAAAATATTTAAAAATATTGAATTAAAAATCTAACAATGACCATGAAACCATTGTCAGTAGCCGTAAAAACCCATTCTAGTTCATTAATGTTCTTTAGGGAAGGAAATCTGTCATCCTTACCTGCTCTGGCTTACATGTAACTTCAGAGCCACAGCAATGTCTAGCAAGCTCATATCAATTGCTACAAATGGAACAAAAAGGAATGAAAATGGGCAGACCACCCGCTATTGACCTGGGCACCAGAAACAATAATGGAAAGCCCAGCCCTGTCCACCTTGTAAAGTCCTCCTTTTGAACATCTGGGGGCTTGTGCCAAAAGTCAAACAAAAGCCTGACATACTCATACTCACAGAAACACACCTTACAGATAATGTCCCAGACACTACCATCCCTGGCTGAGGTGGCGACACAGTGGTATACAATTGGGAGGGAGTTGTCCTGGGAGTTCTGATCATTGACTCTGGACCCCATGAAGTCTCATGGCATCTGTTCAAAAACATTGCCAAAGAAACTCCTGCTGATTATCACTTACCACCCCCACTCAGCTGATGAATCATTACTCCTGCATGTTGAAAACCACTTGGAGGAGGCAATGACAGTGGCAAGGGCCCAGGGGAATTACAATGATCACTAAAAGTGACTCAGTAGCACTATTACAGACCGGGTTTACTGGATTCTAAAAGACGTAACTGCTGGACCGGGACTGTGGCTGGTGGTGGAGGAATCAACAAGAGGTAAAAACGTACTTGATCCTGCCCATACCAACCTGTCTGCTGTAGGTGTATCTGTCCATGACAGTTTCGATAGGACTGACCAATTCATGGTCCTTGTGGAGACAAAATCCCATCTTCACATTGAGGATGCTCTCCATCATGATGTGTGGCATTACCACTGTGCTAAATGAGATTGACTTTGAACAAATCTAGCAGCTCAAAACTGGGCATCCATCAGCAGCAGCAGAATTGTACTCAAATTACAATCTGTAACCTCATGGCCTGGCACATTCCCCACTCTCAAGCCATGGGATCAACTGTGATTCAATGAAGAGTACGGTGGGGGGGGAAGGGGGAGGGCATGCCTGGAGCATACCTAAAAATGAGGTGTCAACCAGGTGAAGCTACAACATAGGACTATTTGCATTTCAAACAACATAAGCAGCAAATATTAGACAGAGCTAAGTGATCCCAAATCCAATGGAGCAGATCTAAGTTCTGCCATATCCAGCTGTAAATAGTGGTGGACAATTAAACAACTCGCTGGAGGAGGAAGCTCAATAAATATACCTTTCTCAATGATGAAGAGCCTAACATATCAGTGCAAAAGATAAGGCTGAAGCATTCATAACCATCTTCAGTCAGAAATGCTGAGTGGATGATCCATCTCAGCCTCCTTTGGAGGTCCCCAGCATTACAGATGTCAATCTTCAACCAATTTGATTCACTCCATGTGATATCAAGAAATGGCTGAAGGTACTGGATATTGCAAAGAGCCCTGACAAAATTTCAAAATTGAAAACTGAAGGCTCATGATCCAGAGCTTACCATTTCCCTAGCCAAGCTGTTCAGTACAGGTACAACATTGGCATCTAGCCGACAATGTGACAAATGGCCCAGAAATGCCCTGTACACAAGAAACAGGACAAATCCAACCTGGCCAGTTACTGCCCCACCACTCCATCATAAAGTGATGGAAGAAGTCGTCAACAGCACTATCAAGTGGCACTTTACAATAACCTGCTCATGGACACTCAGTTTCGTTTCCACAAGGATCACTCAGCTCCTGCTCTTATTACAACCTTGGTTCAAATGGACAAAAGAGCTGAACTCCAGAGATGCAGTGAGAATAACTTCCCATGACTTCAAGGCAGCATTTGACCAACTGCGACATCAAGCAAAACTGGAGTCAATGGGAATCAGAGGGAAAACCCTCCACTGACTGGAGTCATACCTTGCACAAAGGAAGATGGTTGTGGTGGTTGGAGGTCAATTATCTCACCTCCAGTACATCATTGCAGGTGTTCCTCAGGGTAGTGGCCTAATCCCAACCATCTTCAGTTGCTTCATCAATGACCTTCCTTCTATCATAAGGTCAGAAGTAGGGTTGTTCGCTGAAGACTGCACAATAGTGTCATTCATGACTCCTCAGATACTGAAGCAGTCAATGTGAAACTGCAGAAAGACGTGGACAGTGTCCAAGTTTGGGATGACAAGTAGTATTTTCGCTACATGTGCCAGGCAATACCCATCTCCAACAAGAGAACATAACTATTGCCCCATGACATTCAATGGCATTACCATTGCTGAATCCCACTATCAACAGCCTGTGGGTTACTACTGACTAGAAACTGAAGTCATATAAATACTGTGGTTACCAGACCAGGTCAAAGACTAAGAATCCTATGGCAAGTAACTCACTTGCCGACTTCCTAAAACCTGTCCATCATCTACAAAACCCAAGTCAGGAATGTGATGAAATACTCTCCACTTGCCTGGATGAGTGTAGCTCCAACAGTACTCAAGAAGCTTGCCTCCCATCCAGGACAAAGCAGCCCACTTGATTGGCATCCTTTTCACAAAGATTCAATCCCTCGACTACCTCTAAATAGTAGCAGCCATATGTACCATCTACAAGATGCACTGTAAGAACTCACCAAAGTTCCTGGGATAGCACCTTCTAAATCCATGATCACTACCTCTAAAAGGACAAGAGCAGCAGATACCTGGGAGCACTACCACTGGAGGTTCCCCTCCAAGCCACTCCCCAACCTAACTTAGAAATATGTCATCATTGCTTCACTGTCGCTGGGTCAGAATACTAGAATTGCCTCCCTAACAGCACTGTGCGTGGACCTTTGTCACATAGACTGCAGTGATTCAAGAAGGCAGCTCACCATCACCTTCTCAAGGACAAGCAGCAATGGGCAATAAATGCTGGCCTAGCCAGTGAAGCCTATATCCCATAAATGAAATTTTAAGAAAACCCTCCAGACTCAAGTTGAGTTCAGCAGTTTCAGAATGTTATCTCTCTCCCCATTTTGTTTCCTTTGCTGGTTTTGATTCGAATCTCCTGGTGTTTTATTCTCTTATTTGCTTTCAGATGACAGCTTCTCGTAATTTTCTGCCATTTACACTTCCTCTAGACACTTCTGTTTATGTACGTATGAATTGGGAGTAGTTTACTTGGCCCATTGGGTCTGCTCCGCCATTCAGTTTGATCATAGAACATAGAACATTACAGCACAAACAGGCCCTTCGGCCCTCGAGTTGCGCCGATCACATCAACCCCACCAATCTATAGACCTATCTATAACCCCCAATCCCATTAAACCCCATATACTCATCCAGAAGTCTTTTAAAAGACCCCAGCGAGTTCGCCTCCACCACCGATGACGGCAGCCGATTCCATTCACTCACCACCCTCTGAGTGAAAAACTTACCCCTAACATCACCTTTGTTCTTTGTTCTTTGTATCACCTCTGTACTTCCCTCCCCGCACCTTAAATCTGTGTCCTCTCGTAGCGACCATTTCAACCCGGGGAAATAGCCTCTGAGAGTCCACCCTATCTATTCCTCTCAACATTTTATAAACTTCTATCAGGTCGCCTCTCAACCTTCGCGTCTCCAGGGAAAAGAGTCCCAGCTCCCTCAACCTATCTTCATAAGGCATGCCTCCCAGTCCAGGCAACATCCTTGTAAATCTCCTCTGCACCCTTTCAATAGCTTCTATGTCTTTCCTATAGTGAGGCGACCAGAACTGCGCACAGTACTCCAAATGAGGCCTGACAAGGGTCCTGTAAAGTTGCAGCATTACCTCCCGACTCCTAAACTCAATCCCTCGATTAATGAAGGCCAGTACACCATACGCCTTCTTGACCACCTCCTCCACCTGCGAGGCCGATTTAAGAGTCCTGTGGACCCGGACCCCGAGATCCTTCTGCTCTTCAACGCTAATCATGGCTAATCTGACTACAACTTCCTGCTTACCGCAGATTACCACCCCCCTCACCATTTTTTAAAATCATGAATCTAACTAGCTTTGCCTTGAAAACATTCTTTGCCTTTTAAGGAACGGAATTCCAAAGACTCTCTGAAAGAAAAATATCTTCCCATCTGTCTTAAAAAGATGACCCCTTATTTTTAAACAGTGACCCCCTAGTTCTAGATATACCTACAAGAGGGAACATCCTCTTTGCATTCACCTTGTCAAGTGTCCTCTCAGGATCTTACAAGTTTCAATCAAGGCACTTCTTACTCTTCTCCAGTCTAGCAAGGACAAGCCTAGCCTGTCCTATCTTTCCTTCTAAGACAGCTTGTGCTTTCCTGGTATTAATTTGGTGAATCTTCTCTAAACTATGTCTAATGTATTTACATCCATCCTTAAATAGGAAGGTCAATACTGAACACGGTACTCCAGATGGTCTCACCAGTGCCCTGTACAACTGAAGCATAACCTCCTTACTTTTGTGTTTAATTCCCCAGAACAGTTGCAGGCCAGGAACATTCTATTAGCTTTCCTAATTATTTGCTGTGCCTGCATACTAACCTGCATACTAGGATGTCTGGCCCTCTGGATCTCAGAGCTCTTGCAATCTCAGAGCCCTTTAGAAAGTATGCTTCTTAATGGACAAATTCACATTTTCCCAAATTATACCCCATTTTCCAGATCATTGCCAACTCACTTAAACCTATCTATTGTAATTTATTGTAATCTATCTATCCCTTGCAGTTTTCTAATGTTCTCTTCACAGTTTACGCCTACCTTTCTTCATATCTTCAGTAAATTTAACAACCATATCTTCTATGCCTTCATCCAAATCATTTATATGAATTGTGAAATATTAAAGCCCCAGCACTGAGCGCTTTGGCATACCATTTATTACATACTGCTAACCAGAAAAAGAGCCATTTATGACAACTTTCTGTTTCCTGCTAATTAACCAAACTTCTATCCATGCCATTACATTACCCACTACATCATGAGCTTTTATTTTATACAACCTTTTATGTGGAATCTGATCAAATGCGTCTGGAAATCTAAGTACAGTACATCAACCTGTTCCCCTTTATCCACAACACATGTGATTTCTTCAAAGAACTCCAATAAATTGATCAAACATGAGTTCCTTTTCATAAAACCATGTTGACTGCCTGATTGCCTTAAGTTTTTTTTCTAAGTGCCTACTATAACATCATTAATAGGGATGGCATGACAGTGGTTAGCACTGCTGCCTCATAGTGCCAGGGGCCCAGGTTTGATTCCTGGCTTGGCTCACTGTGTGGAGTCTGCACATTCTCTTCAAGTCTGCATGGGTTTGCTCCAGGTGCTTTGGTTTCCTCCCACAAGTGTGAAATTCTCCCTCAGTGTACATGAACAGGCACTGGGGTGGCGACTAGGAGATTTTCACATAACTTCATTGCAGTATTAATGTAAGCCTACTTTTGGCAATAAATATATAATTTTTAGACTTTAAAACATTAATAATAGCTTTGAAAATTTTCATTAACCTAACTAGCATGTTGTTTCCAACTTTTTCCTTTTTGTGAATAAATTTTCCAATTTAATGGAACCTTCTCCTAATCTAGGGAATTTTGGAAAGGGAGGAAAAATCTGCTGTGGTAACATGGGTCTGGCCTACATGTGACTCCAGACCCACAATAATATGGTTGACTCTTAAATGGCCAAACAAGCCACCCGAGGGTAAGACCTTAGAGTGAAGTCCAAGGGAACCCAGGGAGTTGTAAGCCTGCAGTTCCAACAATTTTCTCAGCACCACTTCCCTGGTAATTGTAATTTTCTTGAGTTTCTGCCTCCCTTCCAATTGAAAGAAGTGGCTACTGCAATAGTTGATGCACTAGTTTTGATTTTCCATGAAGTAAAAATCCGTGGAATTGGAGGAAGTGTGTTAGCATGGATTGAAAACTGACTTTCACATATATAACAGGGGGTAGGTTCTTTTCAGAGTGGAAGGATGTAACTAGTGGAGCACTACAGGGTGAGTTTGAGTTCCTGGCCTGCAACTGTTCAGTATTTACATTAATGACCTGTAGGTAGGAATTGAGTGTAAGGTTCCAAAATTTGTCAATGGAACTAAGATAGGTGGAAGGATGAAGATATTGTGATTCTGCAATGGGATATAGATAGATTAGGTGACTGGGTGAAAGCCTGACAAATGGAGTTTAATGTGGGGAAGTATGAGGTCATACACCTCAGGAGGTCATATACCTTAGGAGGAATCAAAAAGCAGATTATTATGTAAATGGAGAGAGCATGTAGGTGAGGGATCTAGTGCATGAATCATAAGAAACTAGCAAGAAGCTCCAACAAGTTGTTAAGAAGGCAAACAGCATTTTGGCCTTTATTGACAAAGGGGTTGGAGTTTAAAAATAGGGAGGTTTTTTGCAATTGTATAGCGTATTGGTGAGGCCTCACCTGGAGTACTGTGTAGTGTTTTGGTCCCCTTGCCTTAAAAATGATAGAGTAACTTTGGAGGCTGTCCAAAGGAGTTTCACTAGACTAATTCCTGGGATGTCTATTGTCTATTAATCAGTAGCATTTTTAACCTAATTTGCCACAATTTAACTGAAATTAGCTCCTGTAATAAATGGTGAATTATGTCAAGTGTTGGCTTCATAGTTAATTTACCCCCCAACCTCTTTTTCCTTCTTTTCAGTTACACTCATCTGTAACACGGATTCAGGTGCCAATGTTGGGCTTCAACTACTCATTTGCCCACATGTGTATTCTAAAGGATAATAAGATGTGCGCCCTGGATGATATTGTGTATGTGCTGGAGGAACTGAGGGCTGCATGGGCTATGAACAGCACAGGGATTGTCATCAATTACCCAAATACCTACCTTAAAGATGGCCAGGAGGTGTTTATTGGGCACCAGCTCGGAGGTGTTACTCTACAGAACAAGAATCGGGTGAAATCTGCTCGAGCGATGCAGATCACCTACTACCTGCAAACCCGCAACTCCTTAAATGATTTGGTGGCAGAGAAATGGGAGTCGACTTTCTGCGAGACTATTGAGAATTTCCAAAAATCTCACAAGGAGTTAAAGCTCTATCCGTTTACATCTTCATCACTGAAGGAGGATTTTCAGAAGAGCAGCCAGGTTTCGGAATGGTACCTAGTGACTAGTCTGCTAGTGGTTTGGGTACTGGCTATGCTGTGCTGTTCCATGCAAGACTGTGTTCGAAGCAAGCCCTGGCTTGGACTCCTGGGCTTAGTGACAATGGCTCTGGCTACCCTCACATCAGCAGGGATCATCAACTTAATGGGAGGGAAATACAACTCTACCTTCCTGGGAATTCCCTTCATTATTTTAGGTAATTATAGAACAATAATTGGCCTCTGTGTTTGAACGATTATGTTGGTGTGATTACTGTTTGGAACTGGTTAATAACTGCTGTATAACTGTATAATGCAGACTTGTTTACAGCTGAAATGCATATGTTGCAGTCAAAAAGCCTGCATATATATCAAACTATATATACCAAACTATTCTCAACCAAGGTTTCTACAAATTTCTGCAGACATTCAGTGACTGGCGTACCAAGAGACCTAGGTCCCAATCTATCACCATTTAAATGATGACACCAAGATTGGGGGAAAGGCAAATTGTGAGGAGGGTGTGGAGAGTCTGCAGAAGGATCTAGATAGGCTGGGCGAATGGGCCAGGAAATGGCAAATGGAATTTAATGTTGGCAAATGTGAGGTGGTCCACTTTGGTAGGAGGAATGGTAGGAAGGACTATTACTTACGTGGCGAAAAACTGCAGCAGGCGACGGTGCAGAGGGACCTCGGGGTCTTTGTGCATGAGTCGCAAAAACCCAGCTTGCAGGTGCAGCAGGTGGTCAGGAAGGCAAATGGGATGCTGGCCTTCATAGCGAGGGGGATTGAATATAAAAGTAGGGAGGTCTTGCTGCAGCTGTATAGGGCATTGGTGAGGCCGCAGCTGGAGTACTGTGTGCAGTTTTGGGCGCCGCACCTGCGCAACGATATTTTGGCCCTGGAGGGAGTGCAGAGGAGGTTTACTAGGCTGATACCGGAGTTGAGGGGATTGAGCTATGAGGAGAGGCTGAATAAACTAGGCTTGTACTCGTTAGAGTTTAGAAGAATGAGGGGAGATCTCATTGAGATGTATAAGATGATGAATGGGATGGATAGGATAGAGGTGGAGAGACTCTTCCCGCTCAAAAAAGACAGTAGGACTAGGGGGCACAGCCTCAAGATAAAGGGGAGGCAGTTTAGAACAGAGTTGAGGGGGAACTTCTTCACTCAAAGGGTGGTGAATCTCTGGAATTCTCTGCCCGTTGAAGTGGTGGAGGTTGCCTCGCTAAATATTTTAAAGAAACGGGTTGATGGGTTTTTGATAAGAGAAGGGATTAAGGGTTATGGGGAGAGGGCGGGAAGGTGGAACTGAGCCACGACAGATCAGCCATGATCTTATTGAATGGCGGGGCAGGCTCGAAGGGCTAGATGGCCTACTCCTGCTCCTATTTCTTATGTTCTTATGTTCTTAAATAATACTTTGCCATTCTGTTTTTCCAGTTGAAGCGGATAACATTTATTCACGTTATATTGCATCTGCCATGTATTTGCCCATTCACTCAACTTGAAGCTTCTTAAAACTCTCCCCATCACTCATTCTCACCAGGTTTTGTGATAAGTATTATATTTAGTTCCCTCATCCAAATCATTGTGTGTTGTGAATAGCTGGGGCTCAAATACTGATCCCTATGGGACCCCACTCATCACTGCATGCTACTCCAAAAAAGACCCACTTATTCCTCTTCTATATTTCCTATCTGCGAACCAATTCATGCCAACATGTTATCTCCAGCCTCATGTGCTTTAATTTTGCACACTAACCTTTTGTGGGACTTTATCAAAGGCTTTCTGAAAATCCAAATATACCACATTCATTGATTCTCCCTTATCTGTTCTGCTAATTACTTAAAAAAAACTCTAGTAGATTAGTCAAACAGGACTCTCTTTCATAAATTCATGTTGACTTTGTCTAATCCTGTTGATATTTTCTAAGTGTTTGTTATTGCATTCTTTATAGCATACTCTAGCATTTTCCCTACTATTGATGTTAGGCTAACCAGTCTATAATTCCCTGTTTTCTTCTTCCCTCCTTTTTAAATAGTGGGATTACATTTGCCACTCTCCAATCTGCCAGAATTTTGGAAGAGGACAATCAACATATTCATTATTTCTATGACACCATTCCTTTGATCGTGGGATGTAGACATTAGGGCCCGGGCATTTTTTAGCTTTCAGTCCCATTAATTTTTCCAGCACAATTTTTTAGTATTACTAATTTCCTCAATACTTTCTTCTCACTTGACCATTTGTTCCCTTTTGTTTCTAGAAAGTTAAGTGTCTTTTGTTATGAAGATAAAACTAAAGTAGTTGTTTAATTGCTATGCTATTTCTTTGTTCTCTATTATAAATTCTCCCATTTCAGACTGTAGGGGACTTCACTAATCATTTTCCTTTTATATATTTATAGAAGCCTTTATAGTTCACTTGTATATTATTTGCAAGTTTACTCTCATGCTCTCTTTTCTCCCCCTAATTAATCTCATGGTTAATCCTTTGCTGAATTCTGAACTGCTCCCAATCCTAAGGCTTGCTACTTTTTCTAGCAACTTTACATTACTCCTCTTTGGACCTAATACTGCTCTTATTTTAATTTGTTAGCCATGGTTAGGCATTTTACCTGTTGTATTTTTGCACCAAAAGGAATGTATAACTTGCAATATATACATTTATTCTTTAAATATTAGCCATTACTTATCTACAATCATGTCTTTTAATGATGTTTCCAAATCTATCATAGCCAACTCATGCTTTGTACCTTTGTAGTTTTCTTTGGACCCCAGCTTCAGATTAGACTTCATCATTTTCCATCCTAATGAAGAATTCTAACCTGTTATGGTCACTGTTTCGTCAAGGACCCCACACAGTGAGATTATTAATGAATCCCTTCTCATTGTATCATACCAAATCTCAAATAGCATGTTCCCTAGTTGGTTGCTCGATACACTGGTCAAAAAAAAATCTTGTACACACTCCAGGAATTCATCCACCATAGTTTTATTGCTAACCTGGTTTGCCCAACCTATATGTAGATTCAAGTCATCCATGATTATATCAGCACCCTTATTACGTGCATGTCTAATTCCCTGTCTAATGCCATCATCTAACTCACTACTACTGGTTGGAGGCCGAGGGACAACTTCTGAAGAAATTCCTCCTCATTTCTCTTTTAAAGGAGTGTCCCTTTAGCATGAAGTTGTGCCCTCTGGATCTAATTTTACCTCTCCAAGTCCACTCTATCCAGGCCTCACAGTATCCTGTCAGTTTCAATAAAATCCCCCTCATCCTTCTAAACTCCAGCGAATACAAGCCTGGAGTCCTCAACTGTTCCTCATACAACAAGCTCTTCATTCCAAGGATCATTCTTGTGAACCTCCCCTGAACCCTTTCCAAAGCCAGCACATCCTCCTTAGATATGGAGCCCAAAACTGCTCACAGTACTCCAAATGGGGTCTGACCAGAGCCTTATACAGCCTCAGAAGTACATCCCTGCACTTGTATTCTAGCTCTCTTGACATGAATATTAACATTGCATTTGTCTTCCTAACTGTTGACTCAACCTGCCTGTTAACCTTCAGAGAACCTTGCACAATGGCTTCCAAGTCCCTTTGTGTTTCTGATTTCCGAAGCACCCACCCATTTAGAAAATAGTCTATGCCTCCATTCCTCCTTCCAAAGTGCATAACCTCATACTTTTCTACAATTTATTCCATCTGCCACTTCTTTTCCCACTCTCTTAAACTGTCCAAGTCCTTCTGCTTCCTCAATACTACCTGTCCCTCTACATATCTTTGTATCATCTGCAAATTTAGCAACAGTGCCTTCAGTTCCTTCTTCCAAATCATTAATGTATATTGTGAAAAGTTGTGATCCCAGCACTGACCCCTGAGACACGCCACTAGTCACCAACTGCCATCCTGAAAAAGACCCCTTTATCCCCACTCTCTGCCTTCGGCCAGTCAGCCAATCCATGCCAGGATCATACCCTTAACATTATGGGCACTTAATTTATTTAACAGTCTCCTATACAATCCATTTAGGAAATAAAAGTAGGATATTCAAATCACAGCTAGCTTTTTATACTTGCAATCAAAAATGTTGTTTCCTGTTGTCTTCATCTCAGCTTCAGAGGAAAACACATTAAGTCTTGATTCTCTGATGGGCACACAAAGCTGACTGACTTATTTTCCTGAATTTCTAATTTTAAAAAAATCTGTTGCATTTGAATTGCATTACTATTACCTGTTATATTTCTGAGCCTCTTGGTTTGAATGCAAATTCTTGAAAATCTAAACATGGTTTTCTTTGCACCCCAGTTGCAATGTTATCTGTTTAGATGTGGTTCTCTGTCTGGAAAAGCCTCTCCCCAAGGCCTTTGTATCTATGTAAATGTGTGAAATTAATGTTTTCTCTTTCTGCTTTTTTAGTTGTGCTGTTAGCTGAGTTAAATTTTTAACCCTTTCATCAAATGAGTCAAGTCCTTAACAGACTTACTGGATAGCTGTATTCTTACTGGTATCAGCGTGGCCTAATGATAGCACACTCATCTTTAAATCAGCAGATTGTGGGCTTGAGCTCCACTCAACATTCTTAAGTCATAGTATAGGCTGATTCAGCATTGCACTGAGGGATTGCTGCTGCCATAAGTGCTATCTTTCAGATAATGATATGAAAATCTCTCATTTGAATGTTAAGGACCCCAGAGCCTTACTCAAAGGCTCTGGGGTCCTTAACCAGAGCCTTGGTTAACTAAAAACGCAATAACCAGCCTTACTCAAAGGCTCTGGGGTCCTTAACCAGAGCCTTGGTTAACTAAAAACGCAATAACCAGCCGTACATCTCATTGCTGTATGTGGGACTGTATTGTGTGCAGAATGGTTACTAGGCTCTCCAAAACAACATAGATGATGCTGCAAGTAGTAATCCATTGGGTTTCCCTCTTGATTTGAAAGATGAATCTGTCTAAAGATGTATAGGTTAGGTTGATTAGCCATAGTTATAGGGCCTGGGTCAAATGGTCTTTGGAGAGTTGGTGCAGACTTGATGGGCCGAATGGCCTGTAGGCATTCTATGGATTGCTAGTTTAAGAAAAAAAAGTGATTTTGTGCAAATGAGCATATTGTAATGAACACTCTTCATTTCATCAGTAAAAACAGTCCTGACAGTGAAGTTCTTAACATGGAGATTAATATCCTCTTGAGATTGGAAGGTTAACGGTGGCCTGATTGAGGGGAATGAGGTTAAATGAGTTAATGCAGTAGATGGAGAGAAATGTTTTCCTCTGATTGAGGGTCCACAGCTATAAGAACATAACCTTAAAATTAGAAATATACCAGTTGGGTATGAAGCTAAATTTTTCCCTCAGATACGGGGTCAATGGACTTTATGGACAAATACACTCAAATTTCAAATTATTGTATAACAATTTCCTCTATTGTACCTCACCAAGTTACCACTAACGTATCAAACTCTGCTAAAAAAAGTATCAAAAATTTGTATTCAACCTTTACCTTACTATGTTATACACAAAGTGATACATTTTGTTATATACAAACTATTCAAAAGATATCAAATATCTATATTCATATAGAATGCTTTCTTTTACTGGCAAGATATTGATTACAAAAGCAGGATATTATGATGGGACTGTAAAAGACACTGGTTAGGAAATAACTGGAGGTTTGTATACAGTTCTGGTCACCACATTACAAGAAGGACAAAATTGCTGAGGAGAAAGTTCAGAGGAAATGTACAAGAATGTTGTCAGGGCTTGAAAATTGCAGCTATGAGGAGAGATTGGATAGGCTAGGGTTGCTTTGCTTAGAACAGAGGGGGGTGACCTAAATTGAGGTGTACAAAATTATGAGGGGTCTAGACAGGCTAGATTGGAAAAATTTGTTTTCCCTAACTACAAGGTCAGTTACTAGGGTGCACAGATTTAGGGCAGTTGGTAGAAAGCTTAGCAGGGATATGAATCTTTTTCACCTAAAGGGTGGTGGACATCTGGAATTTTCTGCCTTAATTAGTAGTTAATGTTGAAATGTTCAACTCATTTAAACGGTACCTGGATCTGCATTTGGAGAACTGGAACCTGCAAGCTTCAGACCAGGTGCTGTAAAGTGGGATTAAAATAAATAGTTAGTCTCTTTTCTCTTTTGTTTTGGCTGGTGCAGATACAATGGGCTAAATGGCCTCTTTCTGTATTGTAACTTTTCTATTGCGATGGAAGTTGGACTACAGAATGCTCTTGAGATACGAATAGAAGCAGAAGTCCTCAGGACTGTGAAGGTGCCAGTAAACAAGAGAGTAAACTAATAAAAGAGGCAAAATAAAAAGGGATTGATAGATGGAAGGAATTTGGAGTTTATTCTGAAACACCAGATAGGGGATGGCTCACCTCGTTTAGATGGATTTGTATTGAAAATCTCCTTGCAGATGGAACTTAAGGCTAAAGTGAGACTAGTTGCTCAGGATTTTAAGGAGTGACTAGGTAACATAGATATTCGTGTGGACTCTTCCACAGTGGGAAAAATAACCATGAAAATCTTTTTAATTTTTTTCAGCCACATATTTGTGGGAGTGTTGCTCAATTGACATAAAAGCTGAATAATTTCAGAGAAAAGTGTCCTTGAAACTACCTAAAGATTCAAGCGATGCAGAAAGGAAACATAGGTGTTTATGGCCTGAAAGATTCTTTTGGGATGTGGTATTTTTCGTTGAGATCTGTTTAGCTGAAAGTAGGCTGCATTCAGATCCCGCAGTGTTTTATGGATGTCAAAAAGGGAACATTTCAAGCCTATTCATGATGCATGTTGATGATTTCTTATGGAATGGTACTGTGGAATTTGACAGATGTGTTATTAATATGGTAAAAGTGGAATTTAAGAATGGAAGTTTCGGGGACTTTTAAAAGTACAGGCTTAGACATTAGGCCCAGAATAACTTTGAATCAGTGTTCTGCCTGGTTAATTGTGTTAGGTCACCACAGAAGGATGATATTACATCTAAAGAAGGAAGAGTGCAGTTGTGAAGTTTGATTAGTTAATAGAATTAGTTATGCATTTATACAAAGCTGAATGCTAGTTTTGATGTATTGGGACTTGGAAGATCCTAAATTGGAGAATATTTTAAAGACAAATTAAACATTTAAAAATTAAATATGGAGACATGTTTCAGTGTCAGTGTGACTCACTGTATACGAAATTGGTTATCTTTGGAATCTTCTCATGCCAATCTTCCTGATGGGTATTCAAGTGTAGTGGGTTTTGTGATATTTTTGGCAGGTGAAAATGGGAAATGTGGTCTTTTAGCCTGGGAAGCAAAGAAATTAAGAAGGGTTGTTAAAAGTACTTTAGCTGCAGAAACACTGGCTCTTGTGGAAACATTGGATATGTGGTTCTATTTATCAAATATTTTAGAGAAAGTTCTATACAAGAGATGTAAGGAAAAATGTTGGATGTTACATGGGTAATCATTCCTTGTTGGATAATGTAAATGCTACAGAACATGAGAGTGAAAAAAGATTAAAACCGTGCTAGTGTGAAACAAATGTTAGAAAAGAAAGAAATTTCCAAGATCAACTGCATAGATGCAATTGTTGATCAATTATCTAATTGTTTCACAAAAATAAGTGCTTGTACAATTATTGGGGGTCACAGAAGAGAGCTTATAAAACTTAACAGCAAATATGGAAAATCATTTTTTCTTTCTTTGATTTGCTGTGAAATATTGTTTGTGAATATTATTTGTTAAATTTTATTTAAAAAAAGGTATTTGTTAACTGTATAAATGAAGGTTTGGTGTAAACAGGTTGGGGGGAGATCATTTATTGGATAGTTACATGTTCAGATGTAAAGAAATAAGTTGTCGTAGAGTTAGGATCTATGCGTTTATAATGTCTCACTTTGAATAAAACCAAAACTAAGTAAAGATTGATTATGGTCACTTTCACCAACTGGTTATGAAAGGCTTAACAATCAGTTGAGTGTGAGATCTCTATCTGTTGAAGTTGGAAATCTCTATCTGGATGTGAGATCTCTGTCAAAGTTTGAAATATCTCGCTGGATGGCCTTCATTAATCGAGGGATGCCTTCATTAATCGAGGGATGCCTTCATTAATCGAGGGATTGAGTTTAGGAGTCGGGAGGTAATGCTGCAACTTTACAGGACCCTTGTCAGGCCTCATTTGGAGTACTGTGCGCAGTTCTGGTCGCCTCACCATAGGAAAGACGTGGAAGCTATTGAAAGAGTGCAGAGGAGATTTACAAGGATGTTGCCTGGACTGGGTGGCATGCCTTATGAAGATAGGTTGAGGGAGCTGGGACTCTTTTCCCTAGAGAGGCGAAGGTTGAGAGGCGACCTGATAGAAGTTTATAAAATGTTGAGAGGAATAGATAGGGTGGACTCTCAGAGGCTATTTCCCCGGGTTGAAATGGTCGCTACGAGAGGACACAGATTTAAGATGCGGGGAGGGAAGTACAGAGGTGATGTTAGGGGTAAGTTTTTCACTCAGAGGGTGGTGAGTGAATGGAATCGGCTGCCGTCATCGGTGGTGGAGGCGAACTCGCTGGGGTCTTTTAAAAGACTTCTGGATGAGTATATGGGGTTTAATGGGATTGGGGGTTATAGATAAGTCTATAGATTGGTGGGGTTGATGTGATCGGTGCAACTCGAGGGCCGAAGGGCCTGTTTGTGCTGTAATGTTCTATGTTCTATGTTCTATGATGTGAGATTTCTACCTGTTGAAATTGGAGATCTCTATCTGTTTGGGTTGGAGATCTCTATCTGTTTGGGTTGGAGATCTCTATCTGTTTGGGTTGGAGACCTATATCTGTTTGGGTTGGAGACCTATATCTGTTTGGGTTGGAGACCTCTCTGTTTGGGTTGGAGACCTCTATCTGTTTGGGTTGGAGACCTATATCTGTTTGGGTTGGAGACCTCTCTGTTTGGGTTGGAGACCTCTATCTGTTTGGGTTGGAGACCTCTATCTGTTTGGGTTGGAGACCTCTATCTGTTTGGGTTGGAGATCTCTATTCATCTGAGCATGAGATCTCTCTCTCTGGGTGTGAAATCTCTATCTGTTGGAGTTTGAGATCGCTAACTGTAGGGATTATGCTTTGTGATCTACAGTGTTTTGAATTCTTCATGGGGATTTGAGCTCTCCATCTCATTTTGTTTGGCTTTATCAGAAAAGGTTTCATTTCTCTCTATGCTAAAGTTTAAATTCTGTGATGTGATCTGTAGGCCCCATAGATTCAGAGTTTGATTTCAACTGTAGTAGTATGAATTTATCTGTAGGGATGAAAGTTTATCTGTAGGGTTTGAATTTATCTGCAAAGGTTTAAGTTTTTTGGAAAATTTTGAGTTTATTGTAAGGATCTGAGTTTATTTTACATGTTTGTGTTTCTCCATGGGAATGTATTTATCTATAGGGATTTGAGTTTACCTGCCGGGGTTGGTGTTTATCTGTAAGGGGTTGAGTTTCTCTATTGATAGTTTCTGTGTAGGGATTTGAGTTTATCTATAGGGATGCAAGTTTATCTACAAGTGTTTGAGTTTATCTGTTGCATTTATCTGTAGGAATTTGGATTTATTTGCAGGGGCTGTGTTTACTTATAGGCATGTGAATTTATCTGTACTGGTTTGCATTTATCAGGAGAGATTTGGGTTTATTTGCAGAGGGTTGAGTTTATCTATAGGAACTTGAGTTTACATATAGGGAAGTGAGTTTATAGGGGCTTGTTTTGATTTACACTAGTTTGAATTTATCTCTGGGTGTTTGCGTATATCTGCAGGAATTTGAGTTTATCTACAGCATTGGTGTTTATCTGTAGGGCTTAAATTTGTCTATAAGGATTGAGTCTATCTACAGGAGTTTGAGTTTATTTACAGGGGTTTGAGTTTAACTATAGGGACTGAGTCTATCTACAAAGGTTTGAGTTTATCTATAGGGAATTGAGTTTATAAGGATTGAGTTTATCGATAGGGGATTGCGTTTATCTGTAGGGATTTGAGTTTATAGGGATTGAGTCTATCTGTAGGCGATTCAGTTTATCGATAGGGGATGGAGTTTAATCTATCGGGGATGGTGTTTATCTATAGGGATGGACTTTATCTATAGGGGATGGTGTTTATCTCTAGGAGATTGAGTTTCTCTGCAGGGGATTGAGTTTCTCTGTAAGGGATTGAGTTTCTCTGTAGGAGATTGAGTTTCTGTATAGGGGGTTGAGTTTCTCTAAGGGATTGAGTTTCTCTAAGGGATTGAGTTTCTCAGTAGGGGATTGAGTTTCTCTGTAGGGGATTGAGTTTCTCTGTAGGGGATTGAGTTTCTCTGTACGGGATTGAGTTTCTCAGTAGGGGATTGAGTTTCTCAGTAGGGGATTGAGTTTCTCTGAAGGGATTGAGTTTCTCAGTAGGGGATTGAGTTTCTCTGTAAGGGATTGAGTTTCTCTGTAGGGGATTGAGTTTCTCTATGGTGGATTGAGTTTCTCTGTAGGAGATTGAGTTTCTCAGTAAGGGATTGAGTTTCTCAGTAGGGGCTTGAGTTTCTTTGAAGGGATTGAGTTTCTCTGTCGGGGATTGAGTTTCTCAGTAAGGGATTGAGTTTCTCTGTAGGGGATTGAGTTTCTCTGTAGGGGATTGAGTTTCTCTGTAAGGGATTGAGTATCTCAGTATGGGATTGAGTTTCTCTGTAAGGGATTGAGTATCTCAGTATGGGATTGAGTTTCTCTGTAAGGGATTGAGTATCTCAGTATGGGATTGAGTTTCTCTGTAAGGGATTGAGTATCTCAGTATGGGATTGAGTTTCTCTGTAAAGGAATGGGTTTCTGTATGGTGGATTGAATTTCTCTGAAGGGATTGAGTTTCTCTATGGTGGATTGAGTTTCTCTGTAGGGGATTGAGTTTCTCAGTAAGGAGTTGAGTTTCTCTGTAGGGGATTGAGTTTCTCTATGGTGGATTGAATTTCTCTGAAGGGATTGAGTTTCTCTGCAGGGGATTGAGTTTCTCTGTAGGGGATTGAGTTTCTCAGTAGGGGATTGAGTTTCTCAGTAGGGGATTGAGTTTCTCTGTAAGGGATTGAGTTTCTCTGTAGGGGATTGAGTTTCTCTGAAGGGATTGAGTTTCTCTATGGTGGATTGAGTTTCTCAGTAGGGGATTGAGTTTCTCTGAAGGGATTGACTTTCTCAATGGTAGATTGAGTTTCTCTGAAGGGATTGAGTTTCTCTGTAGGGGATTGAGTTTCTCTGTAAGGGATTGAGTTTCTCTGTAAGGGATTGAGTTTCTCTGTAAGGGATTGAGTTTCTCTGTAGGGGATTGAGTTTCTCTGAAGGGATTGAGTTTCCCTGTAAGGGATTGAGTTTCCCTGTAAGGGATTGAGTTTCTCAGTAGGGGATTGAGTTTCTCAGTAGGGGATTGAGTTTCTCTGTAGGGGATTGAGTTTCTCAGTAGGGGATTGAGTTTCTCTGAAGGGATTGAGTTTCTCTGTAGGGGATTGAGTTTCTCTGTAAGGGATTGAGTTTCTCTGTAGGGGATTGAGTTTCCCTGTAAGGGATTGAGTTTCTCAGTAGGGGATTGAGTTTCTCAGTAGGGGATTGAGTTTCTCTGTAGGGGATTGAGTTTCTCAGTAGGGGATTGAGTTTCTCTGAAGGGATTGAGTTTCTCTGTAGGGGATTGAGTTTCTCTGAAGGGATTGAGTTTCTCAGTAGGGGATTGAGTTTCTCTGTAGGGGATTGAGTTTCTCTATGGTGGATTGAGTTTCTCTGAAGGGATTGAGTTTCTCTGCAGGGGATTGAGTTTCTCTGTAAGGGATTGAGTTTCTCTGTAGGGGATTGAGTTTCCCTGTAAGGGATTGAGTTTCTCAGTAGGGGATTGAGTTTCTCAGTAGGGGATTGAGTTTCTCTGTAGGGGATTGAGTTTCTCAGTAGGGGATTGAGTTTCTCTGAAGGGATTGAGTTTCTCTGTAGGGGATTGAGTTTCTCTGAAGGGATTGAGTTTCTCAGTAGGGGATTGAGTTTCTCTGTAGGGGATTGAGTTTCTCTATGGTGGATTGAGTTTCTCTGTAGGGGATTGAGTTTCTCTATGGTGGATTGAGTTTCTCTGTAGGGGATTGAGTTTCTCTGAAGGGATTGAGTTTCTCTGTAGGGGATTGAGTTTCTCTGTAAGGGATTGAGTTTCTCTGTAGGGGATTGAGTTTCTCTGAAGGGATTGAGTTTCTCTATGGTGGATTGAGTTTCTCAGTAGGGGATTGAGTTTCTCTGAAGGGATTGACTTTCTCAATGGTAGATTGAGTTTCTCTGAAGGGATTGAGTTTCTCTGTAGGGGATTGAGTTTCTCTGTAAGGGATTGAGTTTCTCTGTAGGGGATTGAGTTTGTCTGTAAGGGATTGAGTTTCCCTGTAAGGGATTGAGTTTCTCTGTAAGGGATTGAGTTTCTCTGTAGGGGATTGAGTTTCTCTGAAGGGATTGAGTTTCTCTATGGTGGATTGAGTTTCTCAGTAGGGGATTGAGTTTCTCTGAAGGGATTGACTTTCTCAATGGTAGATTGAGTTTCTCTGAAGGGATTGAGTTTCTCTGTAGGGGATTGAGTTTCTCTGTAAGGGATTGAGTTTCTCAGTAAGGAGTTGAGTTTCTCTGTAGGGGATTGAGTTTCTCTGTAAGGGATTGAGTTTCTCTGTAGGGGATTGAGTTTCTCTGTAAGGGATTGAGTTTCTCTGTAGGGGATTGAGTTTCTCTGAAGGGATTGAGTTTCTCTATGGTGGATTGAGTTTCTCAGTAGGGGATTGAGTTTCTCTGAAGGGATTGACTTTCTCAATGGTAGATTGAGTTTCTCTGAAGGGATTGAGTTTCTCTGTAGGGGATTGAGTTTCTCTGTAAGGGATTGAGTTTCTCTGTAGGGGATTGAGTTTCCCTGTAAGGGATTGAGTTTCTCAGTAGGGGATTGAGTTTCTCAGTAGGGGATTGAGTTTCTCTGTAGGGGATTGAGTTTCTCAGTAGGGGATTGAGTTTCTCTGAAGGGATTGAGTTTCTCTGTAAGGGATTGAGTTTCTCAGTAGGGGATTGAGTTTCTCTATGGTGGATTGAGTTTCTCTGTAGGGGATTGAGTTTCTCTATGGTGGATTGAGTTTCTCTGTAGGGGATTGAGTTTCTCTGAAGGGATTGAGTTTCTCTATGGTGACTTGAGTTTCTCAGTAGGGGATTGAGTTTCTCTGAAGGGATTGACTTTCTCAATGGTAGATTGAGTTTCTCTGAAGGGATTGAGTTTCTCTGTAGGGGATTGAGTTTCTCTGTAAGGGATTGAGTTTCTCTGTAAGGGATTGAGTTTCTCTGTAGGGGTTGAGTTTCTCTGAAGGGATTGAGTTTCTCTGTAGGGGATTGAGTTTCTCTGTAAGGGATTGAGTTTCTCTGTAGGGGATTGAGTTTCCCTGTAAGGGATTGAGTTTCTCTGTAAGGGATTGAGTTTCTCTGTAGGGGTTGAGTTTCTCTGAAGGGATTGAGTTTCTCTGTAAGGGATTGAGTTTCTCAGTAGGGGATTGAGTTTCTCTGTAGGGGATTGAGTTTCTCTATGGTGGATTGAGCTTCTCTGTAGGGGATTGAGTTTGTCTGTAGGGGATTGAGTTTCTCTGTAAGGGATTGAGTTTCTCTGTAGGGGATTGAGTTTCTCTGTAGGGGATTGAGTTTCTCTATGGTGGATTGAGTTTCTCTGTAGGGGATTGAGTTTATCTATAGGCATTTGAGTTTATTTATAGGCATTTCAGTTTATTTATAGAGGTTTGAATTTATCTATGGAGATTTGAGTTTACATAAAGGAATTTTTGTTTATTGGAGGGAGATGTATTTATCTGTAGTGGTTTGAGTTTATTTGCAGGAATTTGAGTTTCTCTGAAGGGATTTGAGTTTCTCTATAGGAATTAAGTTTATCTGTTGGAGTTTGATTTTGTTTGCAGGAGTTTGCATTTATGTATAACGGTTTGAATTTATCTATATATAGAGGATTGAGTCTATCTATAGGCATTTGAATTTACCTATAGAGACTTGAGTTTGTAGGAGTTTCAGTTTATCTATAAGGGTTTGAGTTTATCTGCAGGAGTTTCAGTTTGTCTGCAGGAATTTGAGTTTATAGGAGTTTGAGTTTATCTACAGGGTTTGAACACAACACAGGAACATAAAAAATAGAAGCAGAAGCGGCCACTAGGCCCTTCAATCCTGTCAAAGAACAAAGAACAACACAGCACGGGAAACAGGCCCTTCGGCCCAACGAGCACGCGCCGCCGTCCCATGGTCAGTGACCTATTGATGATTTTAGTCTAAGCCTAATGTGTGAGGATCAGGGAGGTCCAATATAGGGACAATTTGTTACCCAATCAATCAGCCTAAAAGCACATTTTTGGGATGTGGGAGGAAACCGGGGTACCCGGAGGAAACCCACGCAACCATGGGGAGAACGCGCAAACTCCCACGGACACAGGCCCAAATCCATGTGTCCGCATAGCAACAGAGATAGTCTCTGAGCTGTCATGTTGCCCTCGAGATGGTCCAGTTTACGCACACCAACGACATGAAGCAGTAGGCAACTCCCGAAGCAACATCCAAAAGCAGCCCACCACAATCTGCCGCCCGCATGCCCCTTACTGGACTTAAATGCCTGTGGACAAAAAATTCATTATTAAAAAGACTCTATATCCCTGAGGCTAAAACTGAATCCCCAGCCTACAATGTTTAGTAAGGCCTGCTATATCCCCCTATATGTAAACCGCTCATGTGGCTGTCCAAGTGACTCTTGAACAACCCTAGTGTGCCTGCTTCCACCACCTTACTCGGCAGTGCATTCCACATCCCCACTACCCTTTGTGTGAAAAACTGCCCTCTAATATTAGTCTTATATCTAGCCCCCCTCACCCTAAGCCCTGTCCTGCCATTCAATATGAACATGGCTGATATATGCCGGCCTTTACAGCGCAGTACAGGCCCTTCGGCCTCAAATCCTTTTCTGCGCCATTTTCCCCATGGCTGTCTATTCCATGATCTATCAAATATTCATCCACCTCCACTTTAATTATTTCTAATGATCCAGCCTCCACCCATCTTTTGGGACAGAGAATTCCATAGAATTCCACCTCTGCAAGAAGAAATTTCTGCGTACCTCAGTTTTAAACTCCGGCCCTTTATCTTGTTCCAGACTCCCACTTGTGAAAACATCTCACTATCTACCCTGTCAAGCCCGCACAGGATCTTATGTATTTGAGTAAGGTCACCTCTCACTCTTCTAAATCCCAAGGATAAAGACCCAGACTATTTAGTCCCCCTTTCATCCCAGGCATTAGCCTGGTAAATCTCCTTAGGACTGCTTTCAATGTTACTATATCCTTTTTTAAATAAAGGGACCAAAACTGTATGTTGTATTCCAGGTGAGGTTCACCAACGTCCTGTGAAATTGAACAAAACCTCCTTATTTTTAAACTCCAACCCCTTTGCATTAAGGCTAAAATGACATTTGCCTTCTTAACCACTTGTTGGACCTGCCTGCTAGCTTTTTGTGATTTATGCAAGAACACCTAGATCTCTCTATACTTCACTTACCTACACTATCTCTCCATTTAGTTAATATGCCTTTTGGTTCCTCCAACCGTAGTGCATGACCTCACACTTCCCCACATTAAACTCCATTTGCCGGGCTTTTGTCCAATCACCCAATCTATCTATATCCCTTTGCAGAATCACAGTACCCTCATCACACCCTGCCCTTCCACCTATCTTCGCATCATCGTCAAATTTGTTATATTCATTACGTTGTTATGTTCTGTTCCTTCCTCAGTAATGCAAACACTGAACCCTTGCAGGCAAAGAACTGATTCCTGCAGTACTCTACTAGTTATATCTTTCCATTCTGAAAAAGATCCTTTATTCCAACTCTCTGTTTTCTATGTGACAGCCAGTTTTCAATCCATGCAATCCATTTCCTCCAGTTCCACAGGTTTTTACTTGATGTACCAGTCTCTTATGCAACACCTTGTCAAATGCCTTTTGGAAATCTAAATATACTATATTTTCAGATGATCTATCAACTCTATCCACTCTTCTGGTTACGTCCTGAAATTTACGAAGGTGGATTGGCCATTTGGATTCAGAATTGACTTGCCCATAAGAGTCCAGAGAGTGGTGGTGGAAGGGTGTTTTTCTGGCGAGTGACTAGTGGAATCTCACAGGGATCCAAACTGGGACCTATATGTGATATATATATATAAATGACTTGGATGAAAACATAGATGGGTGGGTTAGTAAGTTTGCAGATGACACAAAGATAGGTGGAGTGTAGAAGTTTGTCAAAGGATACAGCAGGATATAGATCAATTGTAGATATAAGTAAAGAAATGACAGATGGAGTTTAACCTGGGTAACTGTAAGGTGCTGCACCTAGGGAGACCAAATGTTAAGGGTAAGTGTACAGTTAATGGTAGGACCCTGAATAGCAATGATGTACAGAGGGATCTTGGGGTTCCAGTCCATAGCTCCCTGAAAGTGGCCACACAAGTAGATAGGATGGTAAAGAAGGCATATGGCATGCTTGCCTTTATTGGTCGGGGCACTGAGTGCTGGGTGGGATTTTCCAGCTGCGTTCCCCCAAAACTGGAAAATCCCGCCCAAGGTCAACAGACCTTTGCATAGTCCACTCCTCTCCTACTGATTCCTGTGGCAGATGGGATAGGAAAACTCCCCCCCAAGAGTCAGGATGTCATGTTGCAGTTTTATAAAACTTTGTTTAGGCTGCACTTAAGAGTATTGTGTTCAATTCTGGTCACCACATGACAGGAAGGATGTGGAGGCTTTGGAGAAGGTGCAGAAGAGCTTTACCAGAGCGCTGCCTGGATTAGAGAGTATGAGCTATAAGAAGAGGCTGGACAAACTAGGATTGTTTTCTCTGGAGCAGCGGAGGCTAAGCGGAGACCTAATCGAAGTCTTTTTGAATTATGAGAGGCGTAGATAGCACATGAATAAGGAAAGAATAAAGGGATACAGAAAAAGGGCAAATAGAAGGCAATAGTTTAATTTGGTGTCATGTTCGGTACAACATTGAAGGCTGAAGGGCTTGTTCTGTGTGTATTGTTCTACATTTCAAGGGGAATTCATGCTTAATGAATCTATAATGACTGAGAATGTAACTAGTAGAGTTGACCAAGGAGAACTGGTGGATGTGGTTTGTTTAGACTTTCAGAAGGCTTTTGACAAGGTCTCACATATCAGACTACTATGTAAAGTTAAAGCAGGGACTACGGGTAGTGCCTTGAAAGCTGATTAGCAGATAGGAAGCAAAGAGATGGCATAACTGGGTCTTTTTCCAATTGACAACAGAGACGAGCGGGATATGACAGGAATCTGTGCTAGAACCCCAACTATTCACATGTTATATATTAATGATTTGGAAGTGACAACTAAATGTATTATCTCCAAATTTGCAGATGAAATAAAGTTGAGTGGGAGGGTGAGCTGTGAGGGGGATACAGAGATGTTTCAATGTGATTTGGACAGGCTGAGTGTGTGGGTAAATGCATGGCAGATGCAGTATGATGTGGATAAATGTAAGGTTATCCACTCTGGTAGCAATAATAAGAAAACAGGTTATTATTTGAATGGGTATAAATTGAAAGACTTTGACACTCAGTGAGAGCTTGGAGTCCTCGTGCATCAATCACTGAAGGTAAGTGCACAGGCACAACAAGCAGTAAAGGTGGCAAATGGTATGTTGGCCTTCATAGTGAGAGGATTTGAGTATAAAAATAGGGATGTTTTGCTGCAACTGTATAGGGCATTAGTCAGGCCACACCTGGAATATTGTGTGCAGTTTTGTTGTCCTTACCTGAGGAAGGATGTTCTTGTTACGGAGGGAGTGCAGCAAAAGTTTACCAGGCTGATACCTGGTAAGGCAGCTCTGTCATATGAGAAGAGATTAAGTTCGTTAGGATTATATTCACTGGAGTTTAGAAGAGTGAGAGGGGATTTCATAGAAACTTATAAAATTCTAACAGAGTTAGACAGAGTATATTGACAAAGAATATTCTTGATGGTGGGGGGGATCCAGAACTATCATAGAACTACAAACTCACAGGATACTACAGTGCAGAAGAGGCTCTTTGACCCATCAAGTCTGCACTGATGCAGGAAATGCCTGACCTGCCTCCTAATTCCACTTGCCAGCATTTGGCCCAAAGCCTTGAATATTATGATATGCCAAGTAATCAACCAAGTACTTTTTAAAGGATGTGAGGCATCCCACCCTCCCAGGCAGGGCATTCCAGACTGTTACCACCTTCTGAATAAAAATGTTTTTCCTCAAATCCCCACTAAACCTCCTACCCCTCACTTTTAACTTCTGTCCCCTCGTAACTGACCCTTCAACTAAGGGAAGCAGCTGCTCCCTATCCACTCTGTCCATTTGCCCTTCAGTCTTCTCTGCTCCAATGAAAACAACCTAAGCCTATTCAACTTCTCTTCATAACTTAAATGTTCCATTGCAGACAGCATCCTAGTAAATCTTCTCTGCACCTCTTCCAGTGCATTCATATCCTTCGTATAATGTGGTGACCAGAACTGCACACAGTACTCCAGCTGTGGCCTCACCAAATTCTATACAATTCCATCATGAACTCTTTGCTTTTGTAAACTATACCTCGATTGATAAAGGTGAGTGTGCCATATACCTTTTTCACCACCCTATTTACCTGCCTTTCTGCCTTCAGAGACAAACATGCCAAAGTCCCCTTGTCCTTTGGAACTTTGCAGTGTCAGACCTTTCATAGTATACTTCCTTGTCAAATTACTTTTTGCAAAATGCATCACTTTACATTTTTCAGGATTAAATTCCATCTGCCACTTATCTGCCCATTTGACCATCTCGTCTATGTCTTCCTGTAACCCAAGACACTCAACCTCATTGTTAACCACCCAGCTAATCTTTGTGTCATCGGCAAACTTATTGATTCTATCCTCCCCATAGTCATCTATGTCATTTATATAACTAATGAACAATAGTGGGCCCAGCATGGATACTTGTGGTACACTACTGGTCACTGGGCTCCAGCCACTAACGCAGCCATCCGTCCCCACCCTCTGTCTCCTACCGCTAAGCCAATTATGAATCCACCTTATCAGATCATCCTGTATCCCATGTGTGTTAGCCTCTGACATAACCATGCTGACTATCCCTGATTAAACTTTGCCTCTCCAAATGGAGATAGAGTCTCTCCTTCAGAATTTTCTCCAGTAGTTTCCCAACCACAGATGTGAGACTCACTGGCCTGTAGTTCCCTGACTTATCTGTTCAAACTTTCTTAAATAGTGGGACCACATTAGCTGTTTTCCAGTCCTCTGACACCTTTGATTTGATTTGATTTATTATTATCACATGTATTAGCAAATAGTGAAAAGTATTGTTTCTTGCGTGCTATACAGACAGAGCATACTGTTCAAAGAGAAGGAATGAAGAGAGTGCAGAATGTAGTGTCACAGCCATAGCTAGGGTGTGGAGAAAGATCAACTTAATGCAAGGTAGGTCCATTCAAACGTCTGACAGCAGCAGGGAAGAAACTGTTTTTGAGTAGGTTGTACGTGACCTCAGACTTTGGTAACTTTTTTCCAACGGAAGAAGGTGAAAGAAAGAATGTCTGCGCTGCGTGGGGTCCTTAATTACGCTGGCTGCTTTGTCGAGGCAGCAGGAAGTGTAGACAGAGTCAGTGGATGAGAGGCTGGTTTGCGTGATGATTGGGCTACATTCATAAACCTTTGTAGTTCCTTGTGGTCTTGGGTAGAACGGGAGCCATACCAAGTTGTGATACAACCAGAAAGGATGCTTTCTATTGTGCATCTGTAAAAGCTGGCGAGAGTTGTAGCTGACATGCCAAATTTCCTTAGTCTTCTGATAAAGTTGAGGGGTTGCTGGGCTTTCTTAGCTAAAGTGTCAGCACAGGGGGAACCGGGACCAGGTTGTTGGTGGTCTGGACGTGTAAAAACTCTTGACCATTTCTACTTCATCCCTGTTGATGTAGACAGGGGTATGTTCTCCTCTACACTTCCTGAAGTTGATGGCAATCTTCTTTGTTTTATTGATATTGAAGAGAGAGTTCACCAAATTCTGTATCTCATTCCTGTACTCTGTCTCGTCATTGTTTGAGATCTGACCCACCACTGTCATAGGAAACTTGAAAATCTAGTTGGAGGGGAATTTGGCCACACAGTCATAGGTGTGTAATGAGTATACTAGGGGACTGAGAACATAGCACTGTGGGGCACTTGTGTTGAGAATGATCTTGGAGGAGCTGTTGTTGCCTATCCTGACTGATTGTGGTCTGTGGTTCAGGAAGTTCAGGATCTAGGGAGGAGAGGAGACAAGGCCCAGGCCATGGAGTTTGGAGATGAGTTTCATGGGAATAATGGTGTTGAAGGCTTAGCTGTAGTCAATAAATAGGAGTCTGACATGGGTGTCTTTGTTATCTAGGTGTTCCAAGGTTGAGTGCAGGGCTAGGAAGATGGCACCTGCTGTAGACCTGTTGCAGCGATAGGCAAACTGTGGTGGATCCAGGTGGTCCGGGAGGCTAGAATTGATTCATACCATGACTAGCCTTTTGAAACACTTCATAATGATGGATGTCAGAGCCACCCAGATGATAGTCATTAAGGCACACTGCTTGGTTTTTCTTAGGTACCTGGATGATAGTCATCTTCTTGAAGTAGATAGGGACCTCAGATTGTTGTAAAGAGAGGTCGAAGATGTCTGCGAATATCCTCACCAGCTCATCTGCCCAGGATCTAAGTGCTTGTCCAGGTACCCCATCTGGGCCAGTCACTTTCTATGGATTGACCTTCAAGAAAGGCTGCTCTGACCTTAGATACAGGCTCTTCCAGAGTGGAAGGCATGCTCTCGCTGACTTCTTGCTCAAGTTGGGCGTAGAATGCATTGAGCTCATCAGGGAAGGGTGCGTGGGAGCCGGCAATTTTACTTGCCTTCATCTTGTAGCCAGTTACATCTTACAGACCTTGCCAAAGTCAGCGGATGTCTGTGTGACTAGCCTGGGACTCTAGCTTGGTCCAGTACTGTCTTTTGGCATCTTTGATGGATCTCCTTAGATCATATCTGGCTTTCTTGTTTTGGTCAGGGTCGCCTGACTTGAACAGCTCAGACCTGGACTTCAGTAAGTAGTGGATACCCTGGTGGCCAGGGAGGAATTAAACATTTAGGTCAAAGTGCCTACAATCTCCTCCCTTACCCCCCACAACAGCCTGGGACACAATTCATCCAGATCTGGAGATTTGTCTACTTTTAAGCCCACCAATACCTTGTGACTTCCATGATAATTTTCTCTGGAGCCTCATAGTCTCTTTCTCTGATTTCCATAACTACTTTCTTATTCTCAGGGGTCATAGTTTGAGGATAAGGGGTAAACTTTATAGCGTTGAGGTGAGGAGAAATTTCTTCACCCAGAGGGTGGTGAATGTGTGGAATTCACTACCACAGAATGTTGTTGAGACCAAAACATTGTGTGATTTCAAGAGAAATTAGATATAACTCTTGGGCCTGATGGAATCAAGGGATAGGGGTGGAAGGGGGATTGGGATATTGATTTTGAGGATCAGTCATGATCATAATGAACAGCGGAGCAGGCTCAAAGGGCCAAATGACCCCTACTCCTGTTTTTATTTTCTATGCAACCTTTTCCCCATGCCTCAGACCAGAGGCATAGGTTTAAGGTGAAAAGTAAGTGGTTTAGAGGGCATGTCAGAAAACATTTTTTCACCCAGAGAATGGTGGAAACATGGAATATATTGCTTGAGAGGGTGGTGGAGGCAGGTACTCTTGGAACATTTAAGAAGCTTCTGGACAAGCATTTTAATTGCCAAATCATTGAAAGCTATGATCCAAGTTCCGGTAAATGGGATTAGTATAGACATAGTTTTGGGGCCACTGCTGTTTGTAATTTTTATTAATGATCTGGATGAGGGTATAGTTGGGTGGATTAGTAAGTTTGCTGATGACACCAAAGTCGGAGGTGTGGTAGATTGTGAGGAAGGGTGTCATAGTTTGCAGGATGACTTAGAAAGGTTGCAGAGCTGGGCTGAGAGGTGGCGGATGGAGTTTAATGTGGAGAAGTGTGAGGTAATTCATTTCGGTAGGAATAACAGATGTGTTGAGTATAGGGCTAACGGGAGGACTTTGAATAGTGTGGAGGAGCAGAGGGATCTAGGTGTATGTGTACATAGATCCCTGAAAGTTGGGAATCAAGTAGATAAGGTTGTTAAGAAGGCATACGGAGTCTTGGCGTTTATTGGTAGGGGGATTGAATTTAGGAGTCGCAGCGTCATGATGCAACTGTACACAACTCTGGTGCGGCCACACTTGGAGTTTTGTGTGCAGTTCTGGTCCCCGCATTACAGGAAGGATGTAGAGGCTTTGGAGAGGGTGCAGAGGAGGTTTACCAGGATGTTGCCTGGTATGGAGGGGAGATCCTATGAGGAGAGACTGAGAGATTTGGGGTTGTTTTCGCTGGAAAGAAGGCGGCTAAGAGGGGATCTCATTGAAACATATAAGATGATTAGAGGTTTAGACAGGGTAGATAGTGATAGCCTTTTTCCTAGGATGGAGAAAGCTAGCACGAGGGGGCACGATTTTAAATTAAGGGGGGGTAGTTATAGGACAGATGTCAGGGGTAGGTTCTTTACCCAGAGGGTGGTGAGGGACTGGAATGCCCTGCCAGCTGCAGTTGTAAATGCACCTAGTTTGGGGGCGTTTAAGAGATCTGTAGATAGGTTTATGGATGAAAAGGGATTGGTTTAGGCTAGTGGGTCATTGTTTTGTAACTGGTCGGCGCAACATCGTGGGCCGAAGGGCCTGTTCTGCGCTGTAATGTTCTATGTTCTATGTTCTAGTGGGCCAAAGAGCTTCTGTACTGTGTGACTCTATAATTGTGACTTGTAGGTGTTTGAGTGACTGTGACTCATGGGTGTTTGAAACCTGTAACCTTTAAGTATTTGAGGCTAGTGTCCTGTTGGTTAATGCCTCAGTCTTGTTGGTGTTTGAAGGAAAACTTGAAGATATTACTTATATTTGCCAAAAACGTGTCTCTGTGTATGAGTGTATTTTGCTTCTAGCAAGAATAAATGAGCCATGTTATGAGCTAAGCTGATCTTAGATTGTTAGTTATTGCAGTTGTTAGCGCATTCAAGATTATTCAGTAACTGCTACCCAATCGTGGAATCGCACCTAATGGTAGACATTTTGTTTTGGGTTTTGCAAGTGTGAGCTGGCTGAGTATACTCTGTCTGTTGCAAACAACTGAAGGATCATGTTGTTTAATTTGACTGGCCAGTCATGGGGATGTGTGGCCAACGTACCTGGTATAATACTGATTCTCATGAAATCCATTGATTTGTGTGTCCCCGGGTGTTAAGTTGGCAGTCTGTGGCAATTATAACACTTAAGGTACAGGATGTTCCAAGGCTGTTTCGTGGTTTCTGCCTAGTAACAAGGGTGGAACCTTTCGGGAGTGTTTTGATAAATTCCCAGATCAATTCAAGGGTCAGTGAGTAGTTCATAAGAACATAAGAACATAAGAAATAGGAGCAGGAGTAGGCCATCTGGCCCTTCGAGCCTGCCACGCCATTCAGTAAGATCATGGCTGATCTGTCGTGGCTCAGTTCCACATTCCAGCCCTCTCCCCATAACCCTTAATCCCCTCTCTTATCAAAAACCCATCAACCCGCTTCTTGAAAATATTTAGCGAGGCAGCCTCCACCACTTCAACTGGCAGAGAATTCCAGAGATTCACCACCCTTTGAGTGAAGAAGTTCCTCCTCAACTCCGTTCTAAAACGCCCCCCCTTTATCTTGAGGCTGTGCCCCCTAGTCCTACTGACTTTTTTGAGCGGGAAGAGTCTCTCCACCTCTATCCTATCCATCCCATTCATCATCTTATACATCTCAATGAGATCTCCCCTCATTCTTCTAAACTCTAACGAGTACAAGCCTAGTTTATTCAGCCTCTCCTCATAGCTCAATCCCCTCAACTCCGGTATCAGCCTAGTAAACCTCCTCTGCACTCCCTCCAAGGTCAAAATATCTTTGCGCAGGTGCGGCGCCCAAAACTGCACACAGTACTCCAGCTGCGGCCTCACCAATGCCCTATACAGCTGCAGCAAGACCTCCCTACTTTTATATTCAATCCCCTTCGCTATGAAGGCCAGCATCCCATTCGCCTTCCTGTCCACCTGCTGCACCTGCAAGCTGGGTTTTTGCGACTCGTGCACTAGGACCCCGAGGTCCCTCTGCACCGTCGCCTGCTGCAGTTTTTCGCCACGTAAGTAATAGTCCTTCCTACCATTCTTCCTTCCAAAGTGGACCACCTCACACTTGCCAACATTAAATTGCATTTGCCATTTCCTGGCCCATTCGCCCAGCCTATCTAGATCCTTCTGCAGACTCTCCACACCCTCCGCACAATTTGCTGTTCCCCCAATCTTGGTGTCATCCGCACATTTCGACACCCTACACTCTTCTTGAGGCAGTTAGTTTCAGGGAGTCTGCCAGCCAAGTATTATTACAAAGACAACAGGGACAGAAATGGGTCCCAGTTAAGGTAAGTTAAAGAAAGAACGGAGGGATAAAAGCAAATTACTGCGGGTGCTGGAATCTGAAACAAGAAGAGAAAACTCTGAAAAACTCTGAGTCCAGATGACCCTTTGTCAGAGCTGACCTGCTGAGATTTTCTACAGTTCTCTCTTTTTGTTAAATAACAGGGAGAGTAGACTTTATGTAAAGAGGGCCATTGGGCAAAGGTACTTCTTAGGAGCAGGGATATTCTACTTGGTGTGGCCATAGTTCTGAAAATTGTTTGTAAACTGATGTTGAGTGTACTCAGGAATACAGGGAAAGGAATTTCAGAATGAGAGATTGAAATCCTGTTCTGTGGGCCATTGTTAAAACTGTCCAGTTGGGCGTGACATTTGGAAAGAATTCCAAGGAATGAATCTCAAAAGTGAGGCTAGGAATTCTTTGTGAGACAGAGTTTCAACAAGGTGGGTGGGTTCTTGAGCAATCCATGGACTCTGCCTTGGTTGCATCTGCCATTACTCTGTAGAGAGTTGTGTCCAACAACAGTTTACCTGTTAATTCACATACTTACCCTGAATGTTAATGTGGAAGATACATATTGTAAATTGTTTTATCTTTCTGTGTGGTAAAGTTTGTGTTTGTTTGTTCAAATCCATGGGATCTTCTGACTTTATTCCAAAAGCAGGAGTCTTGAATCTCAACCTTCATCTATTTTAAACAAGGCATCCCCATCCACATCCCGGAATCTGGCCAAGGATCGTAACACCAGCACTGAAAGTTACATTCAACTGTGTGGTTGATAGAATGTCTTTTTGGACTGGCGACAGCATCCTGTTATTGGAAAATAGTAATTGTTAGCTGAAAGTACTTTGAAATGTTGTAATGTAGGAAACAAAGTATCCAACTGGAAGACAGCAAGCTCCCACAAATAATAATGAGATAAACGACCAAGAAATAATTTCTGTCAATATTAATTGAGGACTAAATATCAACTAGGGCACTGGGGAGAACTACCTGCTGTCCTTCAAGATAGTGCAATAGGATCTTTTATGTCCATCTCAGGAGGTAATCAAGGCTACAGCTTAATGCTTTACCTGAAAGGCAGTACCTCTGACAAGATAGCAGTCCCCCAATAGTACGTTGGACCATCAGCTTAGGACCATGCAGGAAGAGCAGCATTCGAAGTCAGGGACAAGAGTGCTGCCCACTGGGCCACAGCCAACACACAGGCAATACGTTATGGTTTGTCTAACAACTCTAACTGGTCTCCCACCAAACGGCGACAGTTTCCTGTACAAATGCAAGTGGCTGCAAACCTGGGGAACCGCGAGAGTAATATTCCTGCAGTCCTGAGTAATGGAAAGACCCAAAGGGAGGTTGCTGTACCGAAGAAAGATTAAATGTTCAAACTTGTGACAACTTGAATAAAGGGAGTTAAAAAAGAAAGCAATGTGTTGGATGGTGCAGTAAAATAGCAAACAGTGGACCTTCTCACTGTGCGCTTTAGGACAAAATAACTTATTTGTTCTGGAGCTGGCAGGGGTCAGTTTTCACTCCATTTGTTTGGTAGCCATGGTGAACACTAGGACCATTTTGAAAGGGTCCTATTGCCAATATCTGCCTATGTCAGGTGATAGGTCCCTTTTAACATGGAATTTTGGGTACAACAATGTTAACAGGAATCTGAATGTCACTGATCAGTGTCCAACTGACAGAAGTGAGGAGGCTCAGCTGAGAGGTAAGTGCCAAATTCTTTTTATGGAGCTCAGATGAGCACCTCCTGGGCTGCAAATTTATCAGATGATTGAAAGCATAATCTGGGCCACCATGTCATTTGACATCCTGCTGCTTGAGTGACAAATTTAAAGGAGATGGGTGGCCTCAGAATTGTTTTGGGAGGGGGTGGGGTGAGTGAAGAGGGGCTCTCTTGACCCCGCAATAGGCGGTCGATCTCTGCACATGGCATGGTCAGCAAGCAAGAACCTCGATCCACACAGGGAACCACAAATAAGGTTGAAGGAGGTAGGAAGCTGGGCCTGTGCGTTTGCTGCAAAGTAGATTTTATGGTCAGGGTTTGCCTCGTGAGTGAGCACTGCCTCAAATCTGACTGCTGTGACAGACAGTTTTCTGGCCTGGGTACTCCAGTGTTCTGGTTTGCTGATTTTAATCAAAGCCTCTCTGTCTTCCTTTTCTCAGGACATGGGCTGTATGGCATGTTCGAGATGCTCTCGTCGTGGAGGGAGACCATGGAGGACCAGCACGTGAAGGAAAGGATCGCCAATGTGTACGCTGATACCATGCTGCCCATTACGCTCACCACTGCCATGTACATGGTGACGTTTGGCATTGGTGCCAGTCCCTTCACCAACATTGAAGCAGTGAAAGAGTTCTGTGTTAACACATGTATCTCTGTGCTTTTCAATTACCTCTACCTGATGGCATTCTATGGCTCCAACCTGGTCTTCACTGGTTACTTGGAAAATAATTACCAGCACAGTCTCTTTTGCAGAAAAGTGCCCAAACCAGACGATCTACAAGCAAAACCCGCCTGGTACAGATTCATCATGATGTCCAAATTTAGTGAGGAGACAGCAGGACCCAGTGACACTAGCCCCTATGAAAATCAGTTCCTGCTTTGGTTTCTCAAGCAGTATTACTGCGATTGGATTACAAACACTTATGTCAAGCCTTTTGTAGTTCTGTTTTATCTCGTTTATATCTCTTTTGCCTTAATGGGCTACCTACAGATCAGCGAAGGCTTGGACCTCAGTAACGTGGTAGCGACTGAGTCTCGAACCGTCTCATACAGCACTGTGCAGCAGAAATATTTCAGCAGCTACAGTCCCGTCATTGGCTTTTATATTTACGAACCAATCGAGTATTGGAATGCCAGTGTCCAGGAGGATCTGCTGGAAATCACTGGAGGCTTTGTCAGGATATCTTGGTTCGAAACTTATCTAAATTACCTGAAAAAATTGAACGTTACTGCTCCAGTGTCCAGAAGCGACTTCCTGGAAACTCTAAGGAATTCTTTCCTAAAGACTCCCCGGTATTCCCAATTCTCAGACGATATCATATTGGTGAGGAAAGCCAATAATGAGCTGGAGGTGGTCGCGTCACGCATGTACCTGGTGGCCAAGACGGCCGAGAACACCAGGGAAGAGATTTATGACCTGCTGGAGACCCTGAGGAAACTGTCCCTGACTTACAAAGTGAAGTTTATGATTTTCAACCCATCCTTTATCTATATGGACCGGTATGCTTCATCAGTGGGAGCGCCCTTGCAGAACTCGTGTATCAGCGCATTGTTTGTCCTCTTTTTCTCCAGCTTGCTGGTGGTGAACACTCTGTTGAACGTCTGGCTTACTCTTACTGTGGCCTCGGTGGAGTTTGGAGTCATTGGCTTCATGACCCTGTGGGATGTAGAATTGGACTGCATCTCTGTCCTCTGCTTAATTTACGGGATAAACTACACCATCGACAATTGTGCACCGTTCTTATCTACGTTTGTCCTGGGCAAAGACCTGACAAGGACGAAGTGGGTTAAAAATGCTTTGGAGCTGCATGGAGTGGCTATTTTGCAGAGTAACTTTTGTTACATGATCGGTATAATCCCCCTGAGTTCGGTGCCTTCAAACCTGATCTGCACACTGTTCAGGTGTCTGTTTCTAATTGCGCTTTTCACCTTTCTCCACTGCTTTGCCATTCTACCTGTGATCCTGACCTTTCTGCCGCCTTCCAAGAAGCGGCCGGAACGGAAAAACCCCGACAACCACAATGAGATTGAGTGCATGGAGATGGTGGACTTGGATGGCACACGTGTGGTTGACCACATCACCTCGGTCTGATCGGCACAATGTAGCCAGGCGATATGTAGAGAGACAGAGAGAGGGTGAACATTTGAGAGTGTGGATTGGGTGGGGGGGGGGGTGTGGAGGGTGGTGTGTAAAATGGGCCGATTGAATACTACTGTATGGGTAAGGGTGTGGGAGTTAGGGGAAGAGAAAGTGCAAAATGTCAGCAAGAAGTAAACTTGATACCTCCTGGTATTTGTACCTAATGCTAAGAGCACAGAATCAGTAACAGGTCTATGTCAATATTTGTCCTCCACATGAACCTCTCCCCACCCTTGCATCATCTCACCCTCTCAACTTATCATTCCATTTCCCTGTTCAGTACGTATCCAACATCCCCTTCAATGTATCAATACTATTCACCTCAACTACCCCTGGATAGCAAGTTCCACACTCCAACGACTCTCTGGGTAAAGAAGTTTCAACTGAATTACCTCTTGAATTTGTCAGTGACTACCTTATATTTTACGGCCCTCATTCTTGAGCTGCCCCATAAGTAGAGACATCTTCTCTGTATCAACCCTATTGAACCCCTTCATGACTGAGCCAATTTGGAGGTACCCAGGGTACTGAGGCTAACAGGAGGTTGCTGCTCAGCGTCCAAGGCCTCTGCGGAGATGGATTCGGGGAACTGTACACATTCAATGATTCACCTGTTTATTTTCAGTCTGCGGAACTGAGACTTCCATCTGAAGGTTGGATGATCTAGTGGCCCTGATACACCATGCTACCTGCTGCAGTAAAATCTTTCGGGTAGGCAAGCTTGAATATCACGTTTGCACTTAGGAAGTGGGAGATGAAAGGGCAGGAGTCACCAGGCTGATTCAATGATCTCCCCTGGAGTATTTGTTTAATTGGCGGAACAATTCGAAGGTTAAGAGCATTGATTTTCCGTTGCGGATGTCATGTTCACCTGTTAAGTGTGGGCATCAGCCTCCACAGCAAGAGACACACTGGAGTTTCTTATTGCTTTACCTCTGAGAGTTTGTTTTGTGAAATCTAATAGATTATTCTAGGAAATGTTAGTGCTACTGACAGCCCCAATACTGTTAAAGTTCAGTGACTGATAGGCCCTAGGAGAAAATAGAATCATGAAATATCTTTGATTTTGTTTTTGCAGATTAAATTAAATAGCCGTTCGAACCTTGCACAGGAAGATTATTGAGTGATACAGAACAAAAGGAGACCATTCAGCCCAGCGTGACTGTGCTGCCTCTGAAAAAGCTATTCAATTAGTGCCACTCCCTAAACCCCTTCAGATGTTTCCTTTCTGTCAATTTATGCATTTCCATTTTGCTGTTAAATCTGCTTCCACCACCTTTTCAAGCAATTCCATATCATGGTAACTCAAGGAGTTAAACATTTCCCCCTCTGTTTCGTGTGCCCTTTTATTTGTGTCCCCTGGTTACTGGCCTTCCTGGCCACTGGAAATAGTACCACTTGTATGATCAAATGGAAGGTAAAGTATGAAATGCCCAGAACAAGCATAAGGCTTGTCAATGAATCCTCTGCTGAAAGCTCCTCCCTTCCCCCCTGCCGAGAGCAATCAGGAGTTCCTCAGTAACCTAGTAGCAGGCTGTGGCTGCTCCCGGCTCAGGCCCCTTCAGCTGACAGAGACTGGATGGACTGTGAAACGAACGGGACACTTGCTGTTTCGCTAAGCACTCAGGGCTCCAAGCAAAGCGAATGGACAAGAGTCTCAGCCTGATGATTTACCAGCAACACACAAGGCAATTCCCCCTTGAGATGTCATCACAGGAGGCAGACACTTAAACTTCAAACATCTCATCCAGCAAATTCGATCATTCATTAAATGTAATTTACCTCATTACCCTGCACATGACAAGCACATATTGAGAAGCATGGGATATTGTCCTGGATTCAGCTTAGTTGACAGATTGTGAACAATGAAAGAATACTCAGTCTCAAAACACAGATTCTTGATTCAACACACCTGTCATCCAGATACTTTTTGTTAAATTGACTTTTCATTGGGTGTGGAGCCCTTCAGTGAGTCATTGCAAATTGTATTAATTTGGCATCTTTCATGAGCTCAAAGCATGGCTTGTGATTACTGATCAACGTTGCACATTTGCCTCCTAAACAATCTGTTGGAACTTTTTACTAGAAAGTAAAAGTGAATGAAGTACAACAAAATGCTGGTTTGGGTTTACAGGATGACTGTTGTGCACTAAAGGATTAAACAGGTAGGTTCAGTTTCTACACACAACTAATGTTCACACAGTTAAGTGTAAATATGTAACCATATGTACTGTATGTTCCTGAAGGTGCTACCGCGTTGGTGATGCACTAAGTATATTGTGATGACCTACAACAATCTGTGAACACCTTTCCTTAAGTCTATTCAGAAATTCAGACTCTTTGTTAGAATGATTTATAATACTATATCCTAACAAACTCATTCCTGGTTTTATTGAACACAAGGAAATTCCCTCAGGGTAAACCACTTTATGCTGTCATTTCAAGTTTCAGACGTAATCAGGAGTTTAAAATCATACAAGTACCATGTACACTGTAACCTCCCCAGTCTAAAATCTGTTTGACTTGTTATCGACAGGAAATTCTCTGGGCAGATCCAAGTAACGCACGACATCATTTTAGTGCATTTTTGGGAGCAGACACAAAGATACTGTATTTGGATAAGTAAAACTATTTTTATCACTGCTTTATAATGTTTGATCACTATTTTGTGCTTTCCAGGTATATGAACAGCGTTTTTTGGTTTACATGCACGTGGTTAGACATTCTAACTTCATTCTATAATCCAGAAAATCCTACAATCCAGAAGCGACTTGGTCCCAAGTATTCCGGACTGGAGAGATCACAGTGTGTCACTTTCTCTCGAGCTTTCTCATCGTAAAGGGGAATTGATGCCCGTTTATTTTTGTGGTCTCGTCCTGTTTGGCCCAAATGCTTACTTTTGGAGCTGTGATTCATTTTTATATATATACAGCATGTTTCAAATTGGTACGGGGTGACTTGGTGTCCCACAGCTTATCCTTGATAGGTGGCATGGCTGAATCCTTTAAGCTGGCAACATTAAGGATTATTTTATAAAGTCAAGGTATAGACAGGATTGAAACGTGAGGTGGATTCTGTGACCCATTGCTTCCATTTATTGAAGCTTTACATTGCAGTATTATCCTTATAAGCAGTCAGCATAACACACAGTCAGCAATGTGTAGGATTACATGTAGTTTGCAACTTGGGACAACTTGTTACTTCCACTTCAAAAGATTTCACTGCATGTTACAAACTGAGATTGCTGCTGAATAATTCACTGCAGTTAAGGCTAGGGTGTCTCTGCTCTGCGGAAGAGCAGTATGACAGCAGGACAGCATGGTACCAAGTCGCTAACACTGTTGCCTCACAATGCCGGGGCCCGGGCTTAATTCTGGACTTGGGTGACAGTGTGGAGTTTGCACATTCTCCGTGTCTGCGTGGGTTTCCTCCATGTGCTCTAAGTTTCCTCCCACAGTCCGTGGATGTGCAGGTTAATTGGATTGGCCATGCTCAATTGCCCCTTCATGTCCAAAGATGTGCCGGTTCGGTGGATTGGCAGTGCTAAATTATCCATTAGTGTCCAAAGATGTGTAAGTTATGTGAATTGGCCATGCTAAATTGCTCCTTATTGTCCAAAGATGTGTAGGCCAAGTGGATTGGCCGTGCTAAATTGCCCCTTAGTGTCCAAAGATGTGCAGATTTGGTGGATTGGCCATGCTAAATTTCTCCTTATTGTCCAAAAGATGTGCAAGTTAGGTGGATTGGCCACAGTAAATGTGTGGGGTTATGGGGATAGGGCGGAGGATGAGCTCATTTGGAAAGTTGGTGCAGACCCAATGGGCTGAATGGCCTCCTTCTGCACTATGATTCTATGAACCCAACTCTGACTTCTCATACACCCGGTCACATTGCAGACTGGGCAATGTCTGCGTGGGTGCTCCAGTTTCCTCCCACAGTCCAAAGATGTATGGGATAGGTTGATTGGCTAAACTGATTCTAGTGTCAGGGGATTAGCAGGGTAAATATGTCGGGTTATGGGAATAGGGCCTGGGTGTTTTGTAGACTCAATGGGCTGAATGGTCTCCTTTTGCACTATAGGATTCTATGAACATCAAAGAATGACAAAAAGATTAATAGGGAAGGGAAATTAGAATACGAGAGAAAGCTAGTTGGAAATATTAAGACAGATAATAGGAGTTCCAATGGAAATTTATCTAAGAAAAGAACGAACAAAGTAGGCATTGGCCCTATAGAAAGTATGTCTGTGGAATTAGTAATAGAAAGTAAGGCTATAGTGGGTGAATTAAACAGGTATATTGTGATGAATTAGACAGGTTTATTGCATCAGTCATCACTATAGAGGACACTAGTAACATCTCATAAATAGCTGTAAATCAAGAAATGGAAGGGAGGAAAGAACTGAGGAAAATTCCAACTGCTCAGGAACTGGTACTGAGCAAATTGTTAGTCTGTGGGCTGACAAATGCATGAGACTGGATGAACTTCACTCTAAGGTCTTGAAAGAAATGGCTAATGAGATAGTTGAAGCATTGGTTTTAATTTTGAAGAGTTCCCTAGATTCAAGGAAGGTTCCATTAGATTGGAGGATAGCAAATGTAACTCCTTTATTGAAGAAGTGTGTATGCAGTATCAGGGGCGGGTGGGAAGGTTGGTGTGCGGTTAGAGACATGAAGCAGGAAATTACATGCCAGTTAGCCTAACATTTGTCATAGAGATAACGTTAGAAACCATTATTAAAGATATTATAGCCGTCCATTTGGAAAAATTCAAGGCATTCGGGCACAGTCAGTGTGGTTTTGTGAAAGGGAAGTCATGTTTAACCAATTTATAGGTTCAAGTGTGCTATGGATAAAGGAGAACCAGTGGATGTAGTGTACTTAGATTTCCAAAAACCATTTGGTAAGTTGCCGTATCAAAGGTTGTAATAAAAGCCAATGGTGAAGGGAATAACATATTGGCATGGATAGATGATTGATAGGATAGATGATTGATAGGATAGATGATTGACAGGATGGATGATTGACAGGAAACAGAAATTTGGCTTTAAAGGATTTTTTTCTATGGCTGGATGTGACAAATGATGGATATCAGTGCTGGGACCTCAATTGTTTACAATTTATATAAATGAATTGGATGAAGGGACTGAAGGTATGGTTGCTAAATTTGCTGATCTCACAAAAGTAGGTAGGAAAGTAGATTGTGAAGTGCATGTAAGAAGGTTACATAGATTAAATGAGTGGGCAACAGTCTGGCATATGGATATAATGTGGACAAATATTAAATTGCCTATTTTGGTAGGAAGAATAAAAAAGAAGCTTGTCATCTAAATGCTGAGAGATTACAGAGTTCTGAAGTGCCAAGGTATCTGGGTGTCTTAGTGTGTGAATCATAAAAGGCTAGCATCCAGGTACAGCAAGTAATTAGGAAAACTAATGGAATGTTGGGAGCGGTTGCAGCGACCTGGGCTGGGAGACATAAGCGGAGGCCATTTAGCAGGTTTTCCATTGGGCGCCACAGCTCTTGCACATTTCCAGGCCCCAGATTTCTGGCAGTGTCAGCTCCACACTGGAAATCAGCATAGATTGTTTTAAATATTTAAATCTTCATTTGAATTCCATTAGCGGGCCCAGGTTCTGAAGTCTCCGGGCCAACTAGCCTCTCCTCCCCACCACTGCCAGGAACAACAATTCTTCACTGAAGGGGAGCTGGCGGCCCGACCCTGCTGGAGTGAAGGGCGGCCATGGAGACTGGAGAAGGTCGGAGTTAAGTGGGGGGATACCCATGATCATGGTCCCCCCGCACTGCCCAAGACCCAAAGTGGCAATGCCTACTGGGCATTGGAGAATTATTTTTTCCCAGAGGGTTGTGAGTCTTTGGAATTCTCTTCTTCAAAAGGCAGTGGAGATAGAGTTTATGAATATCTTTAAGGCAGAGCTCAATAGATTCATGATTAACAAGGTTATCTGGGGTAGGCAGGAATATGGGGTTGAGGTTACAAGCAGATCACCAATCATCTTATTGAATGGCAGAGCATGCTTGAGGGGCCGAGTGGCCTACTCCTGCTCCTAATTCATATGTTTGTATAATTTAAAGCTAGAGAAAGGCAGGAAACATTCTTTTCAGGTGGAGCAGTGCTTCACATGCACCTCCTTTAATCTGGTCTATTGCATTGCTGTTCCCAATGCAATCTACTCTACGTCAGAGAGACCAAATGTAAGCTGGTTGGTCGCTTTGCAGAACACCTTTGGTCCATCTGCAAGCAGGATCCAGACCTTCCTGTCACTTGCCATTTCAACACACCACCATGCTCTCCTGTCCACATGTCCACCCTTGACCTTTTGCAATGCTCAAGTGAACCCCAAAGCAAAAATGGAGTAACAACACCTCATCTTCTGCTTGGGCACTTTACATCCTTCTGGACTGAACATTCTATTCAACAACTTCACAGCATGAACTCTGTCTTCTACCTCGGCTCCATCTCCATTTATTTTATTTCATTTCATCTTGTTAATTTTTATTACTTTATATTTTTATATTTCTACTTCTAATATCTCATTTTACATCTTGTTTCCCCCTCCCCCAACCTCCACCTCACTCAAGCCGTCTGCTGCTTTTCCATATTCTGCACCTTTGTTCTGCCATTTACACATTCTTTTAATGGATGATCTTCGCATTCTCAGCCTTTATCATCACCATTTACATTCCCTTTGTCTTTTTGCCTATTTTCCTATCAAGTACAGTGCCCCTCCCCCACACCCCTTGACTCTCATTGTATCAATCTTGCCAATTTTCCTTGTCTTCAGCTGACGAAGGATCATCCTGGCTTGAAACTTTGGCTCTATTCTCTCTCCACAGATGTTCAGACCTGCTGAGATTTTCCAGCATTTTCTGTTTCTGTTTCATATTCCAGCATCTGCAGTATTTTACTTTTAAACATGTGGGATTACGGGGGATCATGGGAATAGGGCCGGGGTGAGATTGTGGTTGGTACAGACTCAATAGGCAGAATGGCCTCCTTTTTTACAGTAGGGGTTCTGTGATTGCACATAAATGTGTTCTTTTCATCAAATGTCTGGACTGTTGTGATATTAAGGCCGGAATACCGCCTTAGAGAATATGATGGACCACCAGGAGGCTCTAAGGCCTGTCGTGTTCTTGCCATCTCTTTGAAAGAACTATTCAGTTCGCTCCACTCGTCTGATCTTTCCCCTTCCCTTAGCTGCTTTCTGCAGCTCTCCGTTGAAAGTTACTATTGAATCTGCTTCTGCCATCCTTTCAGCTTCTCTGGAGATGAGTCACACTCAGAGGGAGCATTGTTTAGAAAATTGGGGGCCAACAGTTTTTCAGTGGTTAAAATGAAGGATTAAGCAGAAACTATGGCCTGGCCACTGATCCCCACTTGCACCAAGCTGTCCTGCTGCATCTTCTTCTAAGAGTAGAAAGCAATCTTCTGTGAACTGAAGACGCTGAAACCACTCCAGTCCAGCATGCTTGGGCCCAAGTCATTTTGTGATTTTGGAATCTTCTGGAATTTAGAACAGTGTTAGAATGTCCAATTGCAAGTGTATAAATACCGATGTAAATATTTATCTGAAACATAAAACAGCGATAAAGCATTCAGTAATAAAATTTGTCTTACTTGTCCACTGTGTTAGTTCTTGTATTCGCATTGTGATGAATATTGCAAAGATCTAGCTACATATTTGCCAAAAACTTGCTAGAGCAGGCCATTTCATTGCCCGCACTCTGATTTGGATTTTATATTTCACTCTTCAGGTTGTATTTTTCATAGCAAGTTGCTGGAAGTGTGAGCCTTTTTTTGTAATAAGTCGTTCTTGAGATGTGGATGTCATTGGCTAGGCCAGTATTTATTGCCCATCCCTACTTGCCCTTGGGAAGGTGGTGTTGAACTGCTGCAATCCATGAAGTGTAGGTATACCCAAAGTGTTGTTAGGGAGGAAGTTTCAGTATTTTGATCCAGCAGCAGTGAAGGAACAGCAAGTTAAGAGACTCAGAGGGGAACCTCCAGGTGGTGTTCCCGGAGGTGAGGTTTTCTGCACAACCTGCTATGTGTTTCACAGAGGTAGCCCACCATTGGCCAGTGGCTGGATCTTCCTGTCCCGACATTATGAATGGCGTTTCCCATTGAACACTGCTAGGAAACCTGGATGGGGGTGCACTGTCAGAGAGACTGGAAGATCCTGCCAATGTGAATGGTTCCAGCCTATGTGTCTGTGGATTATGTTGTGCTAGACGTAGTGGATTTGGATTTTAGAAGATAACATATAAGGAGCCTTGGTGAGTTCCTGCAGTGCATCTTGTAGATGGTGCACACTGCTGCCAGTGCATCTGTGATGGAAGGAATGAATGACACCCCATCTCGAAACACGCGGGCTGCTTTGTCCTGAATGTTGTTGAGCTTCTTCAGTGTTTTGGAGCTGCACTCACATAGGCAAATGGAGAGTATTCCATCACACTCCTGATTAATGCGTTGTAGATGGTGAACATGCTTTGGGGAGTCAGATGGTGAGTTACTCACCGCAGTATCCCTAGCCTCTGACCTGCTCTGGTGGTCATAGTATTTATCTGGCTATTCCAGTTTAGTTTCTGGTCAGTGGTAATCCCCAGAATGTTGATAATGGTGCACAGACAATAAAGGCCATCTGAGACCTCCATGAATGTCAGGTTCTTAACTAATTCAACTTAAAGATAGATGTTGAAAACCTCTGACCTTTCTGCAGCTGGGATTGTCTGGCGCTGCTGCAGTGAGTGATGTTTCGCTTGAAATGCCCAATTTTCCTTTCTAACTTGCAGCGAGGCGGGAACGGATGAGAATCCCGTTCAGAGAACAAAATAGTGAGTGGCATTGAATGAAGTGGAGTGAATTGGAATCAAATTAAATGCAGAAATAGGAAGAGAAAGATTGGATTGAGTAAGACAAAACGAGGCTGAAAGAAAAAGTAAGAAACAATTTTTAAAATTACATTTAAAACAGTAATTTTACCACTGCAGAAGTGGGATCCTGACCTACCCACAACTCCTTTAAGGTTAAGGGATATGTCAGGACCCATTAAGGGTCCTTCCAAAATGAATTGCTAACTTTAAATGATTGTGGTGAAATTAATTCACATGAACACCATTCAGTCCAGCAATATAATGAGACTTACACTGAGATGTTAATTCAGTTAGACTGTAAAACGAGAGGAAAATCGTCCTGCCCTTGATGGTGTGTCTCTTTGCCACAAATTGCAAGGGGGATTTTTATGCACCTGACATTATTTATCAGCCAAACCTGGACCATTCTGTTCAACAGGATGATGTTAGTGGCGAGCAAGAGAATCCTCACCCATACAAAGCAACCAACCAAAAAAGAAACATTCCTGTCCCACAACAGGCTTGGATTTTCCAGGGTGAATCCGAGTGACCTCCTCTCCAGAGTCTTGAGAACACAATCCAGGCTGACACTGCAATGCAGTACTGAGGGGGTGCTGCACAGTCTGAAGTGCCATCTTTCAGTGGAGACGTTAAACCCAGGTCCTGTCTTCCCTCTCAGGTGGATGGAGAAGATCCCATGATACTATCCAAAGAGCAACAGCGATGTTCTCCTTGCTGCCCTAACCAAGAACCATTTCTTAACCCAAACAGATTAGCTGGAGATTTGTCTCATTTGCCTTGCATGGGTTGGTTGCTGTTGCTGACATAGCGACAGTGATTATACCTCCAAAAAAAGTACTTAAACGGTGGTGAAGGTTGGGAGCTGCCTGAGGATGTGAAAGGTGTTTTTTTCTCTTTCTTTCTTAGGCTGCGATCCCAGCTGCATGAACACAATGAAGGCATGAGACACTACTAAAAATGGCTATTTCTAAACTTGAGCCAGTTCTACAGGGTAGGCTGTCCAACAGCAGCCAACAATTTCTGAACACTGGATAATTTTGTAGATTGGTTTCCTATTTGTTCATATATTTATGCAGATGAGAATTAATGAGTGGAGTCTTAATGCTCTTTGTAAAAGTACAAAAATGCTCCACAATTTCTTGTCATAAAAATTTGATTTTGGTTTTGACATGGTTCGGTCTCTGAAAAACTTCACTTTAAAGACTCACCATGTTAGAATTAAGGAAACCTAGAAACATTGAAGCTAGAAGCAAGAGTAGGCCATTCGACCTTCGAGCCACTCCATCATTCATTTTGATCATGGCTGATCATCAAATTCAATATCTTGATTTCCCCTTCACCCCCATATCCCATAGAAATTCTGCAAAGTTATATAGCTTTTGATAAGGCAATTGTGATAAAACTTAATTCATTATGTAAGGAGATAATCATTTTTCCTCATTATCTATACTTATAGATAGTGTTACTAAGCTAATTATCCAACTGCTTGCAACGTTCTGCCTTTTGTCAATCCAGGTAACTGCCTATTCCCTGGTTCCACTCGGTCTGACTTTGACCATGAGTCATGTGGTCAAAGACCTCTTGGAAATCAAATATATTACATTTACTGCATCACCCTTATCTACTCTTTGTGTTACTGCTTCTGAGATTTCAACAAGATTAATCAAGCATCATCTTCCTTTTCAAAAACTCTGCTGTTATACTTTTGCACTTTTGAATGAGCATTCTATTGTCATTCTTATTAACATGAAAGTCTATGTCATTCCTCCAGCTTGTTCTATCTGCCTTTTTAGATATAGAAATTGCACCAGCCCTTTGTTACTATTCCCTATTCTAATGGACTTTTAGGTATCTATAATAGTGTATCTGCTCTGTTCCCTAAGTTTTGGTTAATATGTGCAGAGGATCAGGTTTTATGCTCTCTAAGTTTCACTTGTACATCAATTACTTGCCTCTCCCCACTTCCTATCTGAAATGCTTATATTCCATGCAGGGTTTTGTGGCTGTTCACACTGGTGGGATTCTCTGGTCCCAATGCTGTGAATTGAGATTTGATTGAGCACCAAATTCTCCACCTTTACTTGCAGCAGCGGCAGGGTGCGAACGACTAGAAAATTCTGGGCATCTTCTTTCACGTCTTCTTATGTCATGTCCTCTACATTAGCTCCCATTAGCAAATACAGAGTTCTTCTGGCTGTTCATGTTGGCGGGATTCTCCGTCCCACTGACAGTGCGACTCCGAGTTTCCTAATAATGTGGGGTGGATTCAATGGGAAATCCCACTGACAACAGCGGGACCAGACGATACCACCACCAGGCAATGGCAGAAATGCATCCCGCTGCCAAGAAACAGTCCACGGGGAGACCAGACAGTCTCATTTAGGATAATCATTTAATATTTCTTTCATTTTGTAATCACTGCCACTGATTCTGAGGTATATATCTCTTAATGCCCCAATTCTGATCTTTTCTTATTCATGTGTTTAAAATATTTTACTTTTCTTCTTATATTCCTTAATAATTTAACATTGTCATTCCTTTTTGACCTCTTAATTGTTTGTTTTACTTCTCCCTATCCCTTTCATCACTCCTTTGTCATTCTGTCCTTTATTGTCAATTTAGTTATTCCTTTATCTTGAGTTTTAATTTTTACCTTATTTCTTTATTCATTCAAGGTGTGTCATTACTGACTGCTTTGTTCTTGCTGTTTTGTGTGTAATTTTTCCCACTGCTGCTCTATTCATTTGTCAGTAAATATTTCCAGTTCCATTGTCATCCCCTTAAAATTAGCTTTGCTCAACTTATTGTTTTGGTCTTTGTTTTACTGATGTCCTTCTCAATCATAAAACCTTCGAATGTCGTGAGTAATATTGTTTAACCTCGCTTCTGTTAGCTGGTCTAATTCATCTCATTCGAAAACATGAGGAGTCTGGACAAAATAGCTAGGGAGAAACTGTTCCCACTTGTGAAAGAATCGGGAACAAGAGGGCACGGATTTAAAGTAATTAGTAAAAGAATCAAAAGTGATAGGAGGAAAAAGATGTCCATGCAGCGAGTGGTTAGTGTTTGGAATGTCAGAAAATGTGGTGGAGGCAGGTTCAATCGAGGCATTCAAGAGGGAATTGAATTGGCTCTGAAAGGAAGAACGTGGAGGGTTACGGGGAGAGGGTGGGAATGGCATTAGGTGAATTGCTTATTCAGAGAGCTGGTGCAGACACAATGGGCCAAATGGCCCCCTCCTGCACCAAAACAATTCAGTGGTTTTTCATTCTTAGAGCTAGCATTGTTTTCTCTCTTGTTGGGATCTTTCTGTATACAGTGGGAAAGGGCTCTTTGAAATGAGTCCATCTCCAGCACCTCTCTTGTTACCTCTTCCCAGTTTATTTGGGGTAGTTAAAATCTCTCATGATTATTATTCTGTTCTTTTTTTATTCACATAATTATTTGCATATTTCTTCTTCCACTCACTATTAAGTGGTCTGTCATCAATCTCTATTAGTATAACTGACCCCTTATTTACTTTCATTTGAGCCCAAATGAATAATAACCTTGAGTTATTTATGCCTTTTTTTTTACTACTGTCATTTTGCTATCTCTAATTAATAAAACTACTCTCCAATTGTCTTCTTTCCCTGATCTTTCTCATTGTGCTATAACCAGTAATACCTAATTGTCAGTTCTGAAATTTGTCTGGACATGTGTGTAGACAGATGGTTGGGTGGACAGGGGATGTTTGGACAGATAAATGGCAGACAGATGTATGGAAGGACAGGTCCGTAGACAGATGTGCACAGAGATTGATAGATGGAAGGACAATAGATGGTTACTGGGTGGATGAATAAGTTGGTGCAGAGTGACTGATGGGGCGGCATATGGCGCAGTGGTTAGCACTGCTGCCTCACAGAACCAGGGACATGGGTTCAGTTCAACATCGTGACTGCCTGTGTGGAGTTGCATGTTCTCCCCATGTCTGTGTAGGTTTCCTCTGGGTGCTCTGGTTTTCGAAAGATTTGTGGGTTAGATTGATTGGCCATGCTAAATTACCCCTTAGTGTCAGGGGGATTAGGAGAGTAAATACATGGGATTACAGAGATAGGACCTGGGTGGGATTGTTGTTGGTGCAGGCTCAATGGACCAAATGGCCTCCTTTTGCACTGTAAGGGTGCTATGATTCTGGATGGCAAGATGGTTAGGTGGAGACACAGATGGGCGATGAGGTGATAAATACATATTGGAGGGACAGCAAATAGAAGATGTATACGTGGGCAGGTAAATGGGTAACATGATGGGTAGATAGATTGGTGATGGAAGGAATGTCAAAGAGAAAAATGAAGCATTTTTCAAAGCTAGGAGGCTGGGAATACACAAAGCAAGTGTGGAATACAAGGAAAGTAGAAAGAAACGTAAGCAAAGATCTCTCTTTCTCTTAAGTAAAGATCTCTTAACCAAAGAGTAAGAAGAGCTAAAAGGGATCATGAAAAAGCATTGGCCAGCAGGATTAAGGAAAATTTCAAGGCTTTTTACACATATAGAAAGAGCAAGAGGGTGGCCAGGGAGAGGGTTGGCCCACTCAAGGACAAGGGAGGAAATCTATGTGTGGAACCAGAGGAAATGGGCGAGGTATTAAATGAGTGCTTTGCATCAGTGTTTACCTAAGAGAAGGACTTGGTGGATGATCAGTCTAGGAAAGGATGTGTAGATAGTTTGAGTCATGTTGAGATCAAAAAGGAGGAGGTATTGGGGTTCTTGAGAAACATTGTGGTAGACAAGTCTCCAGGGCCTGATGCCACAGAATACTGAGAGAGGTAAGGGAGGAAATTGCTGAGCCTTGAGAGAAATCTTTGTATCCTCACTGGCTACAGGGGAGATCCCAGAGGATTGGAGAAAAGCCAATATTGTTCCTTCGTTTAAGAGGGGTAGCAAGAATAATCCAGGTAATTACAGGCTGGTGAGGCTTATATCAGTGGTGGGGAAATTATTGGAAAGGATTCTTTGAGACAGGATTTATTCCCACTTGGAAATAAGTAGACATATTAGTGAGAGGCAACATGGTTTTGTGAAGGGGAGGTCGTGTCTCACGAACTTGATCGAGTTTTTCGAGGAAGTGACGAAGATGATTGCTGAGGGTAGGGGCAGTGGATGTTGAATCATAGAATCATAGAATCCTACAGTGCAGAAAGAGGCCCTTCGGCCCATCGAGTCTGCACCAAACACAATCCTACCCAGGCCCTATCCCCATATCCCTACATATTATACCCACTAATCCCTCTAACCTACGCATCCCTGGGTCAATTTAGCATGGCCAATTAACCTAACCCGCACATCTTTGGACATTGTCTACATGGATTTCAGTAAGGCCTATGACAAGGTCCCTCTTGGCAGATTGGTGCAGAAGGTGAATTCGTGTGGAAACAGAGATGAGCTGGCAAGGTGATTACAAAACTGGCTCGGTGAAAGAAGACAGAGGGTAGCAGTGGAAGGGTGCGAATGGAGGGCTGTGACAAGTGGTGTTCCTCAGGGATCAGTGCTGGGACCTTTGCTGTTTGTAATTTATATAAATGATTTGGAGGAAAATGTAACTGGATTGATTAGTAAATTTGTAGACGACACAAAATTTGATAGATTTGCAGATAGCAATGAGGACCCTCAGAGGATACAATGGGATATAGATCAGTTGGAGACCTGGGTGGAGAGATGGCAAATGGAGTTTAATTGGACAAATGTGAGTAATGCATTTTGGAAGGTCTAATACAGATAGGAAATATACAGTAAATGGCAGAACCCTTAAGAATGTTGATAGGCAGAGGGATCTGGGTGTACAGGTCACTGGAAGTTGTAATGCAGGTGGAGAAGGTAGTCAAGAAGGCATACAGCATGTTTGCCTTCATCGGCCGGGGCACTGAGTTTAAAAATTGTCAAATCATGTTGCAGCTTTATAGAACCCTAGTTAGGCCACACTTGGAATATAGTGTTCAATTCTGGTTGCCGCATAACCAGAAGGATGTGGAGGCTTTGAGAGGGTACAGAAAAAATTTACCAGCATGTTGCCTGGTATGGAGGGCATTATCTATGAGGAGAGGTTGGAGAAACTTGGTTTGTTCTCACTGGAGCAAAGGAGTTTGAGGGGAGACCTGATAGAAGTCTACAAGATTGTGAGAGGCATGGACAGAGTGGATAGTCAGAAGCTTTTTCCCAGGGTGGAAGAGTCTATTACTAGGGGGCATAGATTTAAGGTGTGACGGGCAAGGTTTAAAAGAAATGTACAAAGCAGATTTTTTACATAGAGAGTAGTGGGTGCCTGGAACTCATTGCCAGCAGAGGTAGTGGAAGTGGATACAGTAGTGACTTTTAAGGAGCATTTTGACAAGTACATGAATGAGATGAGAATTAGAAGGATATGGTCCCCAGAAGGGTAGGGGGTTTTAGTTAAGTTGGGCAGCATGGTCAGTGCAGCCTTGGAGGGCCGAAGGGCCTAGTCTTGTGTTGTAATTTTCTTTGTTCTTTGAATGCACCAATCAATGGCTGTTTGAGAGGGCCGACAGATAGTGGATGGGTGGGACAGTTAGATGTGTGGATAGATGTTTTAAAAAATTAATTTGTGGATATGGGCATGGCTGGCTGGGCCAGCACTTATTGCCCGCCCATATCTACACTTAAACTGAGTGGCTTACTAGGCCATTACAGGGAGTAGTTAAGAATCAACCACATTGCTGTGGTTGATTTTTAAGTACTGTGGAGTCACATGTAGGTCAGGCCAAGTAAGGAAGGCAGATTTCCTTCTCGAAAGGGACATTAGTGAACCAGATGGGCTTTTACAACAGTTGATGATAGTTTCATGGTCATCATTATTGAGACCAGCTTTCAATTTTGGGTTTTGTTTGGATTTATTGAATTCAAATTCCACCAGTTGCCCTGGTGAGATTTTGAACCCTGTTTCCAGGGTATTAATTAGCCTGGATGTTTGGACCGGTAATGTCCAATTTCATCACCACCACACCATCATCTGTCTCCCCATTGATGGACTGATAGGTGTTAGATAGGCACAAATAGATGAGTGAACACAGATGAGAGGATGGTTGGTCGGACAGATGACTGATAGACTATTGAATGAAAGGATTGGTCAATGATGGTGGCTGTATGGACTGACGTTTAAGGAGATCTTTCTTGGTGCTCAGCGGAAATTTATTCCGATGGTCAAAAAGGACAGTAGGAGGAGAGGTAATAAGCCGAGGATAACGAAGGAGGTGAAGGAAAGTGTTAAATTAAAAGCGGAGGAATTTAGAGTAGCTAAGAGTAGTGGGCGAGAAGAGGATTGGGAGAGGTTTAAATGTCAACAAAGTTTGACAAAGAAGTTGATAAAGAAGGGTAGGAGAAACTATGAAGCTGGGCTAGCGCTTAATATAAAAAAGAATAGCAAGAGTTTTTATAAATATGTAAAAAGGAAGAGCTGGCTAGGGTGAACGTTGGTCCTTTAGAGGATGAGAAAGGGGACCTAGTGGTAGAGGATGGGGATATGGCTAAGGTATTGAATAACTTTTTTGTTTCTGTCTTCACGGAGGAGGACGTGAATAATTTGCCGGGTGTTAGTGATGGAAAGGTGGTAGGACTGGAGGGTCTTAATGACATTACTGTTACTAGAGAGGCTGTGCTCGACAGACTGGAGGGGCTGATTGTGGACAAGTCCCCAGGACTTTGTCAATGCATCTGAGGGTTCTGAAAGAAATGGCGGAGTTGATAGTGGATGCCTTGGTGGTTATTTTCCAGACATCACTGGATTCCGGGGAAGTGCCGGAAGATTGGAAAACGGCTAATGTTACGCCGTTGTTTAAGAAGGGTGCCAGGCAAAAGGTGGGGAATTATAGGCCGGTTAGTTTAACGTCTGTGGTAGGTAAAATGTTGGAATCCATCATTAAGGAGGAAATTGCGAGGCATCTTGAAGGCAATTGCTTGATAGAGCGGATGCAGCACGGTTTCATTAAAGTGAAGTCGTGTCTGACAAATTTACTGGAGTTCTATGAGGATGTGTCTAGGGCGGTGGATAGAGGAGAGCTGGTGGATGTGGTCTTTCTTGATTTTCAGAAGGCCTTTGACAAGTTACCTCATAAGAGGTTATTGCAGAAGGGGACATGGAGTTGGGGGTAGGGTGTTAGCGTGGATAGAGGATTGGTTGTCAAATAGGAGGCAGAGAGTGGGGGTTAATGGGTGCTATTCAGATTGGCGGTTGGTGACTAGTGGAGTACCCCAGGGGTCGGTGCTGGGGCCTCAGCTATTTACCATTTATATAGATGATCTGGAGGAGGGAACCGAGTGCAGGGTGTCGAAATTTGCTGATGACACCAAGATTGGTGGAACGGCAAATTGTGCGGAGGGTGTGGAGAGTCTGCAGAAGGATCTAGATAGGCTGGGCAAATGGGCCAGGAACTGGCAAATGGAATTTAATGTTGGCAAGTGTGAGGTGGTCCACTTTGGTAGGAAGAATGGTAGGAAGGACTATTACTTACGTGGCGAAAAACTGCAGCAGGCGACGGTGCAGAGAGACCTCGGGGTCCTTGTGCATGAGTCACAAAAACCTAGCTTGCAGGTGCAGCAGGTGGTCAGGAAGGCAAATGGGATGCTGGCCTTCATAGCGAGGGGGATTGAATATAAAAGTAGGGAGGTCTTGCTGCAGCTGTATAGGACATTGGTGGATGATTGATGACGCAGCTGGAGTACTGTGTGCAGTTTTGGGTGCCGCACCTGTGCAAAGATATTTTGGCCTTGGAGGGAGTGCAGAGGAGGTTTACTAGGCTGATACCGGAGTTGAGGGTGTCGAGCTATGAGGAGAGGCTGAATAAACGAGGCTTGTACTCGTTGGAGTTTAGAAGAATGAGGGGAGATCTCATTGAGACGTATAAGATGATGAATGGGATGGATAGGATAGAGGTGGAGAGACTCTTCCCGCTCAAAAAAGACAGTAGGACTAGGGGGCACAGCCTCAAGATAAAGGGGGGCGGTTTAGAACGGAGTTGAGGAGGAACTTCTTCACTCAAAGGGTGGTGAATCTCTGGAATTCTCTGCACGTTGAAGTGGTGGAGGCTGCCTTGCTAAATTTTTCTAAGAAATGGGTTGATGGGTTTTTGATAAGAGAGGGGATTAAGGGTTATGGGGAGAGGGCGGGAAGGTGGAACTGAGCCACGACAGATCAGCCATGATCTTATTGAATGGCGGGGCACGCTCGAAGGGCTAGATGGCCTACTCCTGCTCCTATTTCTTATATTCTTATGTTCTTATATTAGTGAATGGGTGGTCATATAGATGGATAGATGTACAGATAGACAAGTGGATAGATGGCCAGTTATGTAGTTGATAAATGGATGGATGAACATAAGAAAATGGATGGATGGACAGATAGGATTATTCAAAGAATGGTTGTTACTGATTAAGATATATAGAAAAATAATAGATGGTAGATGGACACATAAATGAAAGATAAACAAATATATTTTCTATAGATGCACAGATTGATGATTGGACAAATGTATTGTTGGTTTGATAGACAGATTCATGAGAGATTGAGCAGTTTAGGCCTACATCGGCTAGAGTTTAGAAGAATGAAAGGAGACTTAATTGAGGTATATAAGATGCTAATGGGGATTGACAGGGGTGATGTAGAGTAGATGTTTCCTCTTGTTGGACATTCTAGAATGAAAGACCATAGTTTTAGCCCAAGGGGTGGCAGATTTAAAACAGAAATGAGGAGGAATTACTCCACTCAAAGTATTGTGAATCTGTAGAATTCTCTATCCCAGGGTACCGTGGATGCTGGAACACTAAACAAATTTGTGGAGGTAGATACGTTTTTAATTAGTAGAGGGATGAAAGGTTATAGGCAGCGGGCAGGAAGGTGGAGTTGAAGCCAAGATGAGATCAGCCATGATCATATAGAAAGGTGGAGCAGGCTGGAGGAGTTGAATGACTTATTGCTCTTAGTTCTAATGTTCTTAAGTTCTTCTGTGTGGTGACCAGATGGACAGAGAAGACGGAAGGACTTATAGGTAATAAATAAAAATATCGCGGATCTGGAAATCTGAAATAAAAACAGAAAATGTTAGAAAAACTCAGCAAGTCTGACAGCAAGACAAGGTGATGGATGGATGTGTTGAAAGGTTGTGTCATGAATAAACATATGCTAAATGGGTGGAAGGTAAATGGGAGGATGGATGGATTGATGATTGGTGGCTGTGTGGAGAAATAAATGAATGGATAGCATGACATATAATTGGTGTTTGAATGAACAGAAAGATAGGTGAACATGTGGAGAAGGTTGTTAAATGCAGATGGCTTGATAAGTACCACAGATAAATGGATGGATAAGTGACTATCAGATGGTGACAGGCAGATAAATAGATAAGAGGCAGTCGAATGGCCCATTTATCCTATTTTGTATGTTCGCATATGGATGAGAATGGACAGATAGATAAGTGGATAATTGGACAGGGAGATTGTTGGACAGGTGGATGGATGGATGGACAGAAGGCAGATGGATAGAACAGGTAGATGGGTCAGTGAAGGTGGTGACACGGCTGGATGGATGCTCGGGTGAATGCGGGAAGGTTGGATAGGTGGATGAGTCACTGGTCGGGTGATGAGTGGATGAGTGAGTTGTAGGATAGCTATCTTGTGAATGGGCAGACATCTGAATTGATATTGGGTGGGAAGGTACAAAGATGTGTGTTTGGGACAAATTGACAAATTATTGCATTAACCAATGGTGGATAGATGGATAATTGATGGTAGATGGATGGGTGGATAGGTCGATGATGAGTAAAGGAAAATGCTGTTCAACCCTGTTAACTGTGATCATTCCAATCTATTACCTGTCACTTGAGCAAATTAGTAAGCACATGAAATATGGTATTTCTATTTGAAGTGTGGGAAAGAATCAGCTTAAGATGTCAATCTGATGAAGTAACACAGGTGAATAGATATTACAATGAGATAGGGTGATGGATAAACAAGTAAATGATGGATGGTTAGATGGATGGATAAATGAAAAAATGGATAGATGACTGTTGAATGGACAGATAGATGGGAAGATGAATGGGAAGCTTTATTTGGATGGATAGAAAAATTGACAGAGACAGATAAATGATAGATAGATGAATGCACAGTTGGTGGTTGGTCACATGGACAGATTGACACATGGAGAGATAAGTGATAAATAACAATGAGATAGAAGGAAGCATGGGGAGACTGTTGGGTGGAGAGAGAGATGAGTGGCTGCATGTGCAGATTGATGTAAGTATAAATGGACAGAAAGATGATGAATAGTTGTGCAAATAAATGGAAAGGCAAATATATGGATGAATGCCCAAATAAATTATTGGAAAGATAGATGGATGAACATGTGGAGATAGATGTACAATAGACAGTATAATTAGATGAGAGAATGGTTAGGCAAATAGATGGTGCATGGCTAGAGAGGTAGATGGATGGGTGGATAGGTAGATGATGAGCAAAGGAAAATGCTGTTCAACCCTGTAGGCTGTAATCATTCTAAACTATTACCTGTCACTTCAACTGTATTAGTAAGCATGTGAAATGTAATATTTCTATTTGAAGTGTGGGAAAGAATCAGCTTAAGATGTCAATCTGACGAACTAACACAGGCTCTGTTTGCAGCCGCATTTGGAATAGTTTGCACTTCCCGAATTACCAATCTATTCAACTTTTGAAAGTTTATAACAAGAAACATTTTCTCTCAGTCTTGATAATTTACTGTGTTAAATAAATACTGTTTACCAGGACTGTCTGAGTGAATCTGTTGGATGGGTTCACTTTTGTTGGGATTCTTAAGGAACATTATTGTAAATGTTGAGTGTTAACAGAGATGTTGAGTCATTTGTGCATGGCCTTTGTGTATAGTGTCGTGTCTGAGGTGAAGTTAATTCATTTATTTGCTGAGGAGTAAATAGAAAATGGAACAACCCTCTCATCTATTCTCAAAGGTTGATTTCTGTAGATGAGAGACAAGGGTTTTAAATTAATGAGTATTGTCCTAATCCAGAAATGGCTAGTAATTTTTTAAAAAAATTTGATTTGGTGGAGGAGTAAATCAAAGTCTTTTGTTATGTTTGTCACCATAATATTACATACTGGTGTCACCATTATATTTAATGTTACTGTGTATGAAAAAGAAGCTTGAAGGCTCAAACATTAAGCATCAGAACAATGAGAAAAGGCCTGTACAGAGAGTAAGCTTTTGATCCTTTTGTAATGGCTACCTTCAATTGAATTATAAATTGGTCTGAGTTGGGAGGCACAGTTTATGCCACCCTTCACTACGAGAATGCCATTTGAACCAGTTCCCTCTTCCCTCAGTAAAGTAGGTATAACTTGCAAACAATTACAAAGCTAACATGTGAGAACTGTCACTGGGGAAAATGCCTGTTCGAAAGCAGTGACACTTTGGGCTCGTTTCCTCAAGAGCTTCTCTTTTGTGGGCAGATGAGGGAAAACTTTCCAAAAAGTAAACGCCCAAGAGGGCTTGTTCTTACTAAACGTTTAACCAGAAAATTGACTTTCTTGGAGATCCTTCCTTTCCTGCGAGGACACACTTACACTGTATTTTTCACTGTCTGAACTATAGCTCTCCCACTCCCCCCAGCAGTGGGATCAATACCACCACCCACCCGACTGTGCTGTCTCCATGTAATATGATGAAAGGCCTCTGTTCCCTCGCCCACTGTACCTGGGGTGAGCAAGCTTTCTGTGTAAGTGTACCTTGTAAAAAGTCTGACAACACCAGGTTTTAGTCCAACCTATTTATAAATAAATAGGTTGGACTAAAACCTGGTGTTGTCAGACTGTGTTTACGCCAGTCCAGCGCCGGCATACCCACATCATAAATGTACCTTCCCATAAAGTTACATTGCACACTGTCAATTTTAACCGGAGCTAAATGAAACTGTGGAAATAGTCAGTTTTCTATGCAAAATAACTGTATACAGGAGATCGACCAAGTGAGCTGAAAGAGAAAGGATTCATCCAGTCAACACAAAGCGCCAGGGTTGGAAACTCCCTGCATTGCTAGTCATTTACTTTTTCTGTAAGATGTTGTTTCATTTCCTGGCACTGATCAAGATGTGCACTGACAGAATCTGTAAGTAATGATCAGCCTCAGATTTGGTGAGCAGATTCTTGTGTCATTGAAATCGCATCAGCCTGCTGAACATCTCATATTAATAAAACAAATGCTTCTGATATCACTTAAATCAACTGTTTTGTTTTAGAAAGATCTATTTTTGGAGCTTTTGAGATAGTTGTTCTTATGTACCCATATGTTTTATGTAAAAAAAAGGCCAATAAATTGACCCTGTTTGTAACTGGTGTTGAATTCTTTCTGTCCATGACTCAGGATAATGTGAAGATTCCTGTCAGGAGGGTGAGGTCAGAGTTCACTTCCACATGCTAGGATATTACAACATGAGCACTTCAAACAAAATGATTATTCTTCTAATAAGATTCATGGCTGGAAGACAACTATTGATTTTTGTGTGGGCTCCCACATGTGTGAGGAGCAATGTGTATTGCCTTAGTAATGGCATTCCCTCCATTTCATACTGTTTGTGTCCTCACAGTGCTCCAACGCCCCACCAATCCACTTTTGAGATGGTTCTTTCTCTCCGCAGTGTCAGTGCCAATCAGTCCCTCGGCTGCTGTGTACTCAATAATGTAGAAACTGGACAGAAGATGTTCTGAGTGCAGTCCATGTGCAAGGTTGTCACAGGTATACCACCTGTCCACAAGACGAATAGCTGCTTCCTCGTTCTCCCCATGCCTGCGTGGGTTTTCCCCAGGTGCTCCGGTTTCCACCCACACTCCAAAGATGTTCAGGTTAGGTGGATTGGACGTGCTAAATTGCCCCTTAGTGTCCAAAGATGTGTAGGTTAGATTGGCCATGGTAAATATACAGATATATGGGGATAGGGCAGGGAGGTGGGTCTGGGTAAGATGTTCTTTCAGAGAGTCAGTGCAGACTTGATAGGCTGAATTGCCTCCTTCTGAACTGTTGGCATTTCCTTTATGCTTCTTGTGGGATGTGAGAATTGCTGGCTGGATCATCATTTATTGTCAGTCCCTAATAGCCCTTGAACTGAGTGATCTGATAAACCATCAAAATGTCTATCAGGGCTTGAGCAAGACAGAGCTTGCAACTTTGATAATATCATTGCCATTTAATCTCTCCATTTTAATTCAGCCTTTTCTGCTTTATTGAATCTTGTTTCTCATATTTTTGCTTTCATCCAAACTGTTCCTTATTCTGCAGTTTAACACATTCTGGACCGATGCTTTGTTTCTTTACTAAAGCCATTCCCAATCCTATTAATTTTCATTCCATCTCACCTTTGTCATTTAACCTCCCCTGCCCTCTACGTTATCCCAGACCTTCCCTCTCGTTTTCCCCTTCCCCCTTTCAACAACATAAAGCCCATCAAATTTCTATCTTCCTTCAGTTCTGAAGAAGAACCATATTCAACTCAAAATGTTAACTGTTCCTCTCTCCACAGATACTGCCTGGCCTGCTGAGGCACTTTGTGACCTTAATATCTTAGTTTGACCTGAGTTCAAGATCTGGAAAACAAAGTGAATTTAAATATTACAAAAACTCACAACTTCATTCTACTGCAGTGGCTCTAGAAAGTATTTTGTCTTTTCTAAACACTCAAAATAAAACTCACTGGGCCTTGATTCTCCCAAAAAAATTCTAAGTGCTGAATTGGCAGGAAAAATGGTGTAAATCACATTTCTTTTTCAGTGGGAGTTCAGACTTGAATATCCCACACTTCGTGCACTGCAGAGGTCACAATTGTGAATTTCATTAAAAGCTTGGGAGAGGCAGGGTCTATTCGTGCTACAGTCTGACAGCTTTGTGACTCTGTGCATGCGCAGTGACCCCGAACTGGCAGACTATAGTCTACTGGCCAGCCCAGGACACTCAGACTGCTGCCCCTCATAATACCCCCATGGCCTGATTGCAGCCTGCACAAGCATGCCCAGGCCAGCCCCAACGCCTGTCTCGGAGCACTGCAATCTCCAGCGGCCCTCCAAACGATTTCCTGCTGACCCTCCCCCCCCCGCCTTCCCGGGAGGCAGATCCCCTGTCCCCGGTAGACCTCAGCCCCGACTGATCCTATTTGCAGAGTGGCAGTGGGGCCCACCACCAATCGCCCCCTAGCCCCACCTCCTTGGCACTGCCTGATGACTGGTGGGCAGTGCCAGGGTGCCCTCTGGGCATGGGCACTTTGCCCCGGACAGTGCTGGGGCACAGGCTGGCACTGCCAGGGTGCCCATGCCAGGGGGCACCATCCATGACTCCTGACCCCATGGGGGGCCCCAATTGCCTCCCCATTTCACTCCAATGGGGTCACCTGCTACTTCCCCACAAGCGTCGAGTTGCTCTAAAGCCCGCCAGAGTGAACAAAGAACAAAAAGAAAGAACAATCCAGCACGGGAAACAGGCCCTTCGGCCCAACGAGCCCGCGCCGCCACATCACCCTACACCTATTCTACCCTGCATATCTATGAATGGAACCCTACTCAGTCAGATTCAGGGAAGAAATAGTGTCAATTTGGTAAAAACCGATTAGCCTGAGAGCACATTTTTGGGGTGTGGGAGGAAACCGGAGCGCCCGGAGGAAACCCACGCAACCACAGGGAGAATGTGCAAACTCCCACAGACACAGGCCCAAATCCATGTGCCTGCAGAGCCAGCAGTGCTAGTCACTGAGCTGTTGTGACGCCCATCTACCGGTTCAGGATCAAGCACACACACCGACATGAAGTACTAGGCCACTCCTGGAACTTCCAAGAGCAGCCCACGCACGACCCGCCGTGTGAATGCCCCTCGTTTGACACAAGGTGGACCTCCACCTGTGGAATAAAGTCAAAAATATTAATCTTACAGCCTGCCTTTCCGGTGTCTCCCGAGGTTTAACCCTATTTAATATCCCCTACCATATCCCTCCATTCTCGTTTCACTCATGTGCCTGTCTAACTGCATCTTAAACGAGTCCAACGTTCCTGCCTCCACCACCCTACTCGGTAGCGTGTTCCAGACCCCTACAACTCTCTGCGTAAAGAACCTTCTTCTCACCTCCAAATTATACCTCTCCCCCCTCACCCTTAAATGATGACCTCTCGTGTTCGTATCCAGTCTAGGGAGCAGTCTCTCACTATTAACTCTATCCATTCCCTTCATTATCTTATATACTTCTATCATGTCCCCTCTCAATCTCCGCCTTTCCAAGGAGAATAGTCCCAGTTTCTTCAACCTCTCCTCGTAACCCAGTCCCCCCATGCCAGGCAACATCCTGGTAAACCTCCTCTGCACCCTTTCCAGAGACTCCACGTCCTTCCGGTAGTAAGGTGACCAGAACTGGACGCAGTACTCCAAATGCGGTCTAACCAACGTTCTGTACAACTGAAGCATTAGACAGCAGCTTTTATACTCTATGCCCCTTCCTATAAAGGCCAACATCCCATAAGCCTTCCTAACAACCTTCTCCACTTGTGATGCAACCTTCATGGATTTGTGAACCTGCACTCCCAGGTCCCTCTGTATGTCTATACTCCTAATCGGCCTCCCTTTAATCACATAGCTCCTCTCTGCATTATTCCGTCCAAAATGCATCACCTCGCATTTGTCAGGATTAAATGCCATCTGCCACCTAATACTCCTGGCAGGGTGGGAGATGCTATTAGGCCAGAGAATTCAATCCCGGGCCCAATAATGACATTTAAAACAGATGTAAATCACCTTGTTTTCCTGCCGGTCCCAACTACCCCTACTCTCCAGCTATGGGTCAGGAATGCATGTGTGAATCCTGCAAAATAGTTGACATACATCTCCCAACCCAACATACCAAAAAACGTGCATGCTGGGATGGGAGAATCTGGCCCACTGTCATAGATCTATTCAATGTGGAAATCTATCAAATTCTTCTGTCTATACATGTATACTTGTATACATTCAAACTTTTGAGACCAGTCTTTGAGGGCATGTGTGCTTGATTTGGTTTCATTCATTCATCATTCCACAAGTAATCAGCCTTGGGACTATTGTGTATGTTGAATATTCCACATTTTAGAAATGATTTTGTGACAATATTGGGATGAAGTTGATTCCACATGTGTCTGACCCATTGCCACAATGTTGCTAGTTGGGGGTAGTCACATATTTCTGCCCTCAGCGTATGTCCTTTCACCTCCCAACATCAAACTGTTCCACATTTTCTGAGTGTCTTTGGTGGTTTATTTATTCACACGTTCAAGGGCTGATTACAATTCATCTCTCTTGAGGGTCTAATCTATAATCTGCATCATTTATCATATGTGTCCCGTCTGTTAACCCTTTCTACTCCAGAATGAGGAGCGATATCAGGAAAGTGTCCTTCACATCAATGGGAATGGAGATTTGGAAATCTCTGCCCTTGGAGCTGTTGAGGATGCTGGGGGAGGTGGGGGGGGGGGGGGGGGGGGTTTTGGTGGCGGGGGGGGGTCAATTGAAAATTTCAAAACTGAGATTGCTAGATTTTAGTTATGAAGGATATTAAAGGTGGCAGAACCAAAGTAAATGATTGGAATTCAGGTAAAGATCATCCATAACTTAACTGAATAATGGAATTGGCTGATTGACCTCTTCCTATTCTTGTGTCCACCCAGATATTATCTTTGTAATACATTGTAACGTCCTAATTCTGTTAGGTGTTGTGGGCTTTTTAACAAAAAAAATGTGGATTACACATAGATTCTAAGTAATACACAACAGGTTTATTGAAGGAGATGTTTTCAGTACAGAATGGAAATTGAAAGTAAGACAGAAGACAGTGAAACACCTAGTGATATTTGTCCCTATTTCGGTTTCAACCTTACACTTTGTTGTCACCTGTTTCACTCTCTGCCTTCAATTCTCTCTCTTCATCTTCAGTCTCTGTTCTCCACTATCACCCTCTCTTCCTCCCTCTTCTGCACCTCGTTCATCTATTGCTAATGGTGCCTAAGACTGATTCACCCAGGGACGGCGGATCAAGGAGGAACAGGTAATGCTTCAACAGGAGATTCAATGCTGTAACCCAAAGTCCCACAACCTGTGATTGTTAGTTTGTTTAAAAATGTTATCCAAAGGCGGAATCATATCTAATGTTGGACTCTGTGTTTTGAGTCTTATAAGGATATTCTATTTGATACAATCAGTCATCAGTATATTCTCCATATGTGGTACCACACAGGCAATGAAATGCATATTCCACATTGCTCATTTATGTGATAGCACAATATCCTTTTGGCTTGACAGCAGCATCCTATTAGTGGTGAATACTAATCATGTTGCTACTGCATGAAATAGCTCAAATATTCAAGATTTTCATTGTTTGCTGGAGCAGAGAGAAAGCTAAAAATTTACCTGTTAAAAACCTGTTTAAAATAAGTTTAAAGCACTTTGTTCTTTGTAGAACTGTTTAAAGCATTTATTTTATTGTATTTACTGCTTTAAGAATTCTGAGGGAGTGTTTAGAAAAGAGTTGTGGACTAGCCTGCTTTAATTTAATTAATTATCAGGGCCACACGGTGAAGCCTTTCATTGTTTGCTGGAGCAAAGAGAAAGCTAAGAATTTACCTGTTAAAAACCTGTTTAAAATAAGTTTAAAGCACTTTGTTCTTTGTAGAACTGTTTAAAGCATTTATTTTATTGTATTTACAGGTTTAAGATTTCTGAGGGAGTGTTTAGAAAAGAGTTGTGGACTAGCCTGCTTTAAATTAGCGCCAGGTTTAAAAGGAGGCCTGGTGTAGACAGCGGGCAGCGTCTGAGCGGGCAGCGGAGTGAGTGGGAAGTAGAGTGAGCTAATAGGGCTTAATATCAAAAAAGGGCTGGAAGGAAAAAAGGCCAGGTGATTTTCTTCGAAAAAACAAAGAAAATTTTTTTTTTTTCGCAAACCTACCACTGTGAATAATGGAGGGGCATGTGATGTGTGGTTTCTGTATGATGTGGGAACTGGCGGACCCCAGGGTCCTTCCCAGTGACCATGTCTGCAGTAAGTGCAGGTTGCTGGAGGAGCTCCAGCTCAGGGTAAATGAGCTGGCCTCTGAGCTACAGACACTGAGGCTCATCAGGGGGAGAGAGGGTGCCATTGACAAGGGGGTGCAAGTGACATCCACCCCCCCTAGACTAGCTAACTCTAAGGGTCAGGGACAAGAGGGGGCTGCTGGGAAGAGAAAGGGGGGTGAGGAGCCGAGGCCTCAGCCTCTTAACCTGCATAACAGGTTTGAAGTTCTTGCTGCCAGTCTGGAAGAGGACGAGGCAGGTGAGGTTGGTGAGCAAATTGCACACGGTATAGTGATGCAGCAGGACATAGGCAAAGAGAAGGGGAAAAGGAACGTAGTAGTAATTGGGAATAGTGGGATGAAGGGTATTGACACTGTCCTTTGTCACAATGACAAAGTGCACAGAAGGGTGTGTTGTCTGCCTGGTGCTCGGATACGGGATGTCGCAGCTGGGCTGCAGAGGAACCTGGAGTGGGAGGGTGAGAATCCGGTCATTATGGTGCATGTGGGTGCCAATGACGTAGGCAAAGTGCGGACTGAGGATCTGGTGAGGGAGTATGAGAAATTGGGAATGGAATTAAAAAGTAGAACCGACAAGGTGGTTGTCTCTGGGCTACTGCCTGAACCGAGTGCAGACGGGCATAGGGTTGACGGGATTAAGGAAATGAATGGGTGGCTCAGGGATTGGTGTGGGAGGAATGGGTTTGAATTTATGGGGCATTGGCACCAGTATTGGGGTAGGTGGGACCTGTTCGGGCGGGATGGGGTTGGTCTGAACTGTGCTGGGACCAAAGTGCTGGCGAATCGAGTAAAGAGGACTGTAGACAGGGCTTTAAACTAATTGGAGGGGGGGGGAGGGTGCGAAGGTGCGAGGGTAGGTGACCTAACAAGGTCTAAAGTTAAGGAGAGGGTACAGGTAAGGGAAGAGGCCGAGGATGTCCCAATAATAGAGGGATTAGGGGGCGTGAGTAGGGTTGGTGGCGTTATGACAAATAGGGTCCAGGTGAAGGCTGGGATGAAAGCGCTGTATCTGAATGCACGAAGCATTCGGAATAAAGTGGATGAGCTGGTGGCGCAGATCGACACAAATGGACATGATCTGGTGGCCATTACAGAGACGTGGCTGCAAGGTGACAGGGACTGGGAGCTGAATGTCCAAGGGTATCAAGTGTTTAGGAAGGATAGGCGGGAGGGAAAAGGGGGGGGCGTAGCTCTGCTGATTAAGGATAGCATCAAGGTGGTAGCAAGGGATGATATTGAAGCCAAAGAGCAGAACGTGGAATCATTGTGGGTAGAGATTAGGAACAGCAAAGGGAGGAAGACGCTGATGGGTGTCGTCTATAGGCCCCCCAATAATGATCTGGAGGTGGGGCGGGCTGTTAACGTGAAAATAAGTGCGGCGTGCAGGAACGGGATGGCCGTAGTTATGGGGGATTTCAATCTGCATATTGATTGGTCGACCCATGTTGGACACGGTGGGCTTGAGGAGGAGTTCTTGGAATGCTGCCGGGATAATTTCCTTGAACAGTGTGTGTTGGAGCCGACGAGGGAGCGAGCTATCTTGGATCTGGTGCTATGGAATGAGGCAGGTAGAATTAGGGACCTTGAGGTGAAGGATCCTCTTGGAAAGAGTGATCATTGTATGGTAGAGTTTCTGGTGCAGATGGAGGAGGAGAAAGTGGGTTCCCGGACACACGTCCTTTGTTTGAATAGAGGGGAGTACGGTAGGATGAGAGAAGAATTGGCGAATATGGACTGGGGGAGTGCGTTGGAGGGAGGGTCTGTTGAGGAGCGGTGGAGGATCTTTAAGGAGATCTTTCTTGGTGCTCAGCGGAAATTTATTCCAATGGTCAAAAAGGATAGTAGGATGAGAGGTAATAAGCCGTGGATAACGAAAGAGGTGAAGGAAAGTGTTAAATTAAAAGCGGAGGCATTTAGAGTAGCGAAGAGGAGTGGGCGAGAAGAGGATTGGGAGAGGTTTAAATGTCAACAAAGATTGACAAAGAAGTTGATAAAGGAGGGTAGGAGAAATTATGAAGCTGGGCTAGCGCTTAATCTAAAAAAGGATAGCAAGAGTTTTTATAAATATATAAAAAGGAAGAGCTGGCTAGGGTGAACGTTGGTCCTTTAGAGGATGACAAAGGGGACCTAGTGGTAGGGGATGGGGATATGGCTAAGGTCTTGAATAACTTTTGTGTTTCCGTCTTCACGGAGGAGGACGTGAATAATTTGCCGGGTGTTAGCGATGGAAAGCTAATAGGACTGGAGGGTCTTAATGACATTACTGTTACTAGAGAGGCGGTGCTCGACAGACTGGAGGGGCTGATTGTGGACAAGTCCCCAGGACCAGATGGAATGCATCCGAGGGTTCTGAAAGAAATGGCGGAGGTGATAGTGGATGCCTTGGTGGTTATTTTCCAGACGTCGCTGGATTCCGGGGAAGTGCCGGAAGATAGGAAAACGGCTAATGTTACGCCGTTGTTTAAGAAGGGTGCCAGGCAAAAGGTGGGGAATTATAGGCCGGTTAGTTTAACGTCTGTGGTAGGTAAAATGTTAGAATCCGTCATTAAGGAGGATATTGCGAGGCATCTTGAAGGGAATTGCTTGATAGAGCAGACACAGCACGGTTTCATTAAAGGGAAGTCGTGTCTGACAAATTTACTGGAGTTCTATGAGGATGTGTCTAGGGCGGTGGATAGAGGAGAGCTGGTGGATGTGGTCTTTCTGGATTTTCAGAAGGCGTTTGACAAAGTACCTCATAAGAGGTTATTGCAGAAGGTCAGGGGACTTGGAGTTGGGGGTAGGGTGTTAGCATGGATAGAGGATTGGTTGTCAAATAGGAGGCAGAGAGTGGGGGTCAACGAGTGCTATTCGGATTGGCGGTTGGTGACTAGTGGAGTGCCCCAGGGGTCGGTGCTGGGGCCTCAGCTTTTTACCATTTATATAGATGATCTGGAGGAGGGAACCGAGTGTTTGGTGTCGAAATTTGCGGATGACACCAAGATTGGGGGAATGGCAAATTGTGCGGAGGGTGTGGAGAGTCTGCAGAAGGATCTAGATAGGCTGGGCGAATGGGCCAGGAAATGGCAAATGGAATTTAATGTTGGCAAGTGTGAGGTGGTCCACTTTGGAAGGAAGAATGGTAGGAAGGACTATTTCTTACGTGGCGAAAAACTGCAGCAGGCGACGGTGCAGAGGGACCTCGGGATCCTTGTGCATGAGTCGCAAAAACCCAGCTTGCAGGTGCAGCAGGTAGTCAGGAAGGCGAATGGGATGCTGGCTTTCATAGCGAGGGGGATTGAATATAAAAGTAGGGAGGTCTTGCTGCAGCTGTATAGGGCATTGGTGAGGCCGCAGCTGGAGTACTGTGTGCAGTTTTGGGCGCCGCACCTGCGCAAAGATATTTTGGCCTTGGAGGGAGTGCAGAGGAGGTTTACTAGGCTGATACCGGAGTTGAGGGTGTTGAGCTATGAGGAGAGGCTGAATGAACTAGACTTGTACTCGTTGGAGTTTAGAAGAATGAGGGGAGACCTCATTGAGACGTATAAGATAATGAATGGGATGGATAGGATAGAGGTGGAGAGACTCTTCCCGCTCAAAAAAGACAGTAGGACTAGGGGGCACAGCCTCAAGATAAAGGGGAGGCGGTTTAGAACGGAGTTGAGGAGGAACTTCTTCACTCAAAGGGTGGTGAATCTCTGGAATTCTCTGCCCGTTGAAGTGGTGGAGGCTGCCTCGCTAAATATTTTCAAGAAGCGGGTTGATGGGTTTTTGATAAGAGAGGGGATTAAGGGTTATGGGGAGAGGGCGGGAATGTGGAACTGAGCCACGACAGATCAGCCATGATCTTATTGAATGGCGGAGCAGGTTCGAAGGGCCAGATGGCCCACTCCTGCTCCTATTTCTTATGTTCTTATGTTCTTATACCCTACCCTTCCAAGGTAGCCTGAGGAACTTTTCAGGGCCAAGGGTGACTGACAGCTTTAGGCATGTTCAGAAGTTTGCATGTGTTCGGGTGTGTGTTTTCGCATGTTCAGAAGTTTGCATGTGTTTGGGTGTGTGTTTTTGCTGGTGGCTAGCGCTGTTAGCAATGATCTCTTTCCAATCTGATCAATATCCCTTCCACTGTTCATAATGGGCAATGTGCAGACCGTACCCAACCAGCCCATGCTTATAAAACTCAAAACACAGTCCAACATTAGATATGATTCCGTGATTGGACAACATTTGCTAAACAATCCTCAGTGTACTTAAGTAAAGTCTATTTAAAGTTATGATGTGGGTATGCCGGCGTTGGACTGGCATAAACACAGTAAAAAGTCTGACAACACCAGGTTTTAGTCCAACCGATTTATTTGATAATATTCTCACAAGCTTTCGAGGGGGCAGCCTCTTCGTCAGGTGAATGGAGAGTTCTGGCCTCAGACAGACAGAGCATATAAAGCACAGACAGTTGCTGATTAGAATGCGAATCCTTACACCTAACCTGCTGTTCAAGTCTTAAAGTGGCTGATAATGTGAGTGGAAGGAGCACTGATCACAGGTTAAAGAGATGTGTATTGTCTCCAGACAGTACAGTAAGTGAGGTTTTGCAAACCCAGGCAAGTCACAGGGGTTACAGATAGTGCGACATGAACCCAAGATCCCTGTTGAGACCGTCCTCATGTGTGCGGAACTTGGCTATCAATACACATCTCTTTAAACTGTGATCAGTGCTCCTTCCACTCACATTATCAGCCACTTTAAGACTTGAACAGCAGGTTAGGTGTAAGGATTCGCATTCTAATCAGCAACTGTCTGTGCTTTATATGCTCTGTCTGTCTGAGGCCAGAACTCTCCATTCACCTGACGAAGAGGCTGCCCCCTCGAAAGCTTGTGAGAATATTATCAAATAAATCGGTTGGACTAAAACCTGGTGTTGTCAGACTTTTTACTCTATTTAAAGTTATGCAGACAATCAATTGTAAGATTGTCAATCAGACTCACAGTGTGATGCATTTGTATGTACTAAAAGCTATAAATATTAAGCCACATCACTTGTTCTTTGCAAACAGAAAGAACATTATACACAGAACAAGCACAAAGGGATTTCTCAAAACCTGACACACCCTGACAGAAGACGTTGGGCCGAAGGGCCTGTTTCCTGTGCTGTGTTGTTCTTAGAAGACATGGCAGTGTGTGCAAGAATTATTCTCAACTCTAATATAATCTTTGATTTATTTCAATGAAGTTGTATTAATAATGACAATGACTTCTTAGTTTTTTGCACCATTCATTATGGTTTTTGTTCGTGCAGTTTATCTGATTTCCAACCCTTAGAAACTTTCCTTTCCTAGCGCTGCCCACTTTTAAATTAAAATGGTGAAAAACCAAAGGTGCCAGCAATTTTTACAGATTCCAACACCTTGGTTTAATAGTCTGAACAAATTCAATAGAATGACTCAGAGGCTTACAGTGAGGCAATGGTTCAGTCGTCTGAAAAATAGTTAGCTACTGGGGATTGCTCAGTTGTACACCAAAATGTGTTTAAAAGGGTGAGTCTTCTACTTCAAGACTTCACTGTGCACTCCTGAATCTTAAAAAAAACTCTCAATACTTCTAAGATAATTCCAAAAGTGATTTAGTTTCAGGTTGGCAAGATGTAATGAGCTATGTGCCTCATGGTATCAGTGCTGGGACCACAACTGTTTACAATTTACATCAATAATTTGGATGAAGGGATGGGTGGGATGGCTACCAAATTTGCTGATGACACATTGATAAGTAGGAAAGTAAGACATGAAGAGCACATAAGGAGGCTCCAAAAAGAAATAGGCTGCTCTCCACTTTGGGGAGAGAGCTGACTGGTGGTGATTTAACCTGAGGGTCACCACATTTCAGGCAAGGGACAAAGTTGAGAAGGTGGGGCCTTCATGAATAACTTCAGCCAGTATGGGAATTGAACCCACACTGTTGGCATCACTCTGCATCACAAACCAGCCTTCCAGCCATCTGAGCTAATCAACCTCTCATTTGGGCAAATAAAGCTAGCAACGAGCCTTGCAGATCTACATCCACTTTCAAAGCCTTGTTATCTTCCATATGCAAGACCAGGGAATTGAGGCCTCATCAGGTCGAAAGGCACAGCTGCTAACTTGGAAAAATACACTTCAAATTTTTAAATTTCCAGTAAAAATCAGGAATATTGGCACCAGTAATGCTGGAGTTCCATTTTCAGTTTGGACAAGTTTTACTGGTGATCTTAATTCCCAATATATACTTTTTAATTCTGAAATGTGGTAGAACTCAGCACTATGTGGTATATGTTGATAGAATGTAGAGTCATAGAGGTTTACAGCATGAAAACAGACCCTTTGGCCCAACTTGTCCATGCCGCCCTTTTTTAAAACCCCTCAGCTAATCCCAATTGCCCGCATACCCATCGTACCCATGTAACTTTTTAAATGCTTTTTAAAAGACAAAATTGTACCCTCCTCTACTACTACCTCTGGCAGCTTATTCCAGACACTCACCACCCTCTGTGTGAAAAAATTGGCCCTCTGGACACTTTTGTATCTCTCCCCTCTCACCTTAAACCTATCCCCTCTAGTTTTAGACCCCCCTACCTTTGGTAAAAGATATTAACTATCTAGCTGATCTGTGCCCCTCATTATTTTATAGACCTCTACAAGATCACCCCTCAGCCTCCTACGCTCCAGAGAAAAAATTCCCAATCTACCCAACCTCTTCTTATTAATCAATCCTGGTAGCATCCGAGGAAATCTTTTCTGCACTCTTTCTAGATTAATAATACCCTTTCTATAAGAGGGTGACCAGAATTGCACACAGTATTCCAAGTGTAGCCTTACCAATGTCTTGTACAACTTCAACAAGACATCCCAACTTGTGTATTCAATGTTCTGACTGATGAAATCAAACATGTTGAATGCTTTCCTCACCACTCTGTCCACCTGTGACTCCACTTTCAAGGAGCTATGAACATGTAGCCCTAGATCTCTTTGTTCTGTAACTCCCCCTAATGGACTACCATTAACTGAGTAAGTCCTCCCCTGGTTCAGTCTACCAAAATGCATCATCTCGCATTTGTCTAAAACGCCATCTGCCATTCATCAGCCCACTGGCCCAATTGATCGAGACCCCGTTGCAATTGGAGATAACTTTCTAACTTATAAAATTAGATATGGATTTATGTTTTTATAGCAGAGTTCCTGATTCTAACTGGACAATGCAGCAGCCAAATTCTTTTGTATTCCCCCATAGAGAGGATGGAGGAATTGAGTGCTGAGCCACTGCAGGATCCTCTGACACAATCTCAGGTACCCTGCCTGAAGTGTCTGTTATCAGGCACAGCACATAGTAAGTGTACGGTGCCTCGAGTCACGGCCCATTAGGAGCAAAAAGAATCAGATAGGTTTCGAAATAGTGGAGAAAGAAAACACCAAAGTACTGGTAAAGGTTACTGTTTTTACTGCATCTCTCATGCAATCACAGATTTATAAAACAGAAGCAACATGTTAAATTTATTAATGTCATGGTTACAGAGCATTGTTAAAAGATAACCACCGTTATTTTTCCTTCTTACTGATGGCTGAGCTGGTTAATCTTCTGCAGAGCCTCCCTATTATTCAGGGTCTTGTAAATGGTGATAAGGAATGGGAAAGCTGAAGGCAGCTCCACACGGTGACTGAGTTTCTGATGTCCCCAGTGCAGACACTGCAGTTTATCTGCCAGGTCCTTCCGGCCAGCCCTCTCCAGAGCATCTTGCAGCATCTTTGTTTTGTTCAAATTGTTCCACGATTTTTCATACCTAAACACAAAGGTTTTTAGCCATCAGAGCCCTTCTCTTAAAAAGGGGATATTTGTCATTCTTTTATTAATGACTTCAGCTATTAAATAGTCATTCGGCAGTACAGAACTTGAGTATTGTGGAAAAAGTACACTTTGTCAAAGTTTTTCATGTTTCAGTCATCAGGACAATCACAGGAACACCAATGTCAGGAGAGAACAACAAGTTATACTGCATGAGAAGAGAGTGCAGATTAATTGGCAAGTAGATTCTGATTGGTGGAGGTGTTGCCATGGAGATTGCTCCAGTTCAACTAACAAGATCAACTGTGGATTTTTTTGTCGTTTTAAGTTTTGATTTGTAAGGAGGAATTTTTCCATAAACCGGCAAAGAGTCAAGGTCTGACCGAAAAACAGCTGAGTTTCACTCCAGAAAAACAGACGAGTTTTCAGACCCGGGGGGTTAACAATTCTGTGTCTGAAGTGTCTTCTGGATGAAAGACAAAACCAATATCCAGTCTAATGTTTCAGCTGCAGAGGTTCTCCCAGTGATTACTCACTCAGATTACTCATTCATTTATCTTACTGACGTTTGTTGACTTTCCTTCAGAAGTAGTTCATCTGAAAGATGTCCTGAGGTTCTGTATAAATTTCAGTTCTTTTATTTGAACCTTTGCACAGTCAGTCCCTTATACGGACATTCCAAGGATGTAAAAGGTGCCATATAAATGCAAATCTTTTCTTTCTCTTGACACCTATCTTTAACAAAAGATCAGGAATGGGAGAATTGGTGCTCTCCCGTGTCTGGGAGCAGTACAATACCAGCTCCGTAATTTCAGTCTCCATCAGGTTCAACCCAGCAGCACACACACTATACACACAATGACCGAATCAACCCTCAAGCTGATTAAGGTGTGTATGGTAATAAGGAATGGGGAGTCTCAGGGTAACTCCACATGGTCACCGAGTGTCTGATCTCCAAGCACAGGGACTGCAGTTTCTCTGCCAAGTCTACTGCCCTCTGCAGGGCATCTGTTTAAAAGCCTCATTTGCACCATCTTTATTACGTCAAGATTACGTCAGAATCTGGTTGCCCAATTTATATTATCTTAAATTTTGAAAGATTAAGGAGTGATCTAATAGAGGTCCTTAAGAATGGTTGAAAGAAATGATGGAATAGATAGAGAGAAACTCTGTCCATGAGAACACGAGTCATGGGCACTGAAACTGGCCACAGTCTCTCCAGTTAGTCCCATTTCTCCCTTTCTATTTCCATAGCCTTGCAAGCTTCCTACAAGTGTACATCCAATCCCATTTTGAAATCATTCCAGCTGCAGGTGCTATATACATAGAAGTTGTTGTTGAAGTTTCTGCTCGTTCTGTGCTGAACATTGAACAGTCTGATAACAGTGATAGGAATTGAGAAAGACGGCTGTGAGGTGAAGCTGGGTGTTATCAATGTATGTGTGGAACTTGATGCTGTGTTTTTGGTTAATTTTGCAAGGGGCAGCATGTGTATGAGATATAGGTCCTTGGGGGAGTCTAGAAGTAGGAGCAGGAAGAGAAGCCTTTGCCAGTGATTAGATAGACAAGAACAGAACTGGGTGAGAACAGTCCCAGCCAGTTGGACGGCAGTGGAGGAGGATAGTCCAATCAAACTATATCAAACACAGCATACAGCTCGAGAAGGACAAGGAGAGAAAGTTTCCTTTTGTCACAGTCACACAGGATGTTACCGTGACTTGGATAAGTAATGGGGAGGGGCAGAAATGACCCTGGAGGGATTCAAACGCAGAGTTTCAGTAAGAATGGGTATGGATCTGGGAGGAAACTGCATGGTTCAGAACAGGGAACTATTTTCGATATCAAGCAACACTGGGACCAGGGAAGGAAGCTGATTGGTCAGCAATCTAGTGGGAATTAGCTTGAATGAGAACATTGATTACACTTCAAAAATCCCAAAGACAGGACAGTCTAAATCTAGACGGCATAGGTTTAAGGTGAGAGGGGAGAGGTACAAAAGGGTTCAGAGGGGCATTATTTTCACACAGAGAGTAGTGAGTGTCTGAAACAAGCTGCCAGAGGTAGTAGTAGAGATGGGTACAATTTTGTCTTTTAAGAAGTGTTAAGACAGTTACGTGGGTAAGACGGGTGTAAAGGGATATGGGCCAAACGCGGGAATTGGGACTAGCTTAGAAATTAAAAAAGAGGCAGCATGGACAAGTTGGGCCACAGGGCCTGTTTCCATGCTGTGAACCTCTATGATTCTATGACTTCATTGTAGTGGGGCACATATTGAGAGGGGCAAAAGGACATCATCCAGTTATCATGCACCCAAGTGTCAATATAATGACAGTATGTGACAGTTACCTTGTTAAAAGAATTGCTAGTTAAAAATGTGACAAATATAGACAGCTGGAACACTTTGCTGTGAGAGCGTCTTGTAGGTTAGTAACATTGAGGAAGTGTCTGACAATAAACTGGCTTGAATGTAAAGACCATACTGGATTGATTCTTCCACCACAGCCTGGGAGATTGGGTTAATTGTCTGCAGGTTTGAACAGTTGTGCACAGGAGTAGAAATGATATGAATTTTAGAGCATTAGGAGATAATAAGTGAAATACAAAACCTTAAGACTACTTGTTTTTGTGATGGAACTTTGGACATACCAGCTCTCTAACATTTTCTTTGCTTGCACTCTTTTCTGCGTAGAGGTGATACGAAAGCAGCTGATTTCTGTCCTAGTGAAGCCCAGCTCACAGGCCACGATAGTCCATTGAAAGCCCAGGTCTTTGGCAATTTCCTGGACAGACTTCAGGTTGATCACTGCATCCTGATCCAGGAATAGAACTTTTAAAACAACAACTTAGCAAGGTGCCAGAAATATCTACTACAGATACATTAAAAGCAGAACCTCCAGCGCATTAGATTTTAGAGAAAGACAATAGAATTGTGGCTTTGAGGCAAAGGAGAATGATCTGGGAGTCATGGATTTACCATTTGTCCTACCTAGACAAAAACATCAACAGGAGGTGTCACCGGCTGCAGAAGCTTGAACTGCGGGGTTGTGGCAGGAGTCACTATGGTGCATCCGTGAGGCTGGAAAATTTAGGGAGGTAGTCACACAGGTTAGGAGCGAGCAGGCAGAGAGGGAATAGGTGACTGCCAGGCAGTCTAAGAGTATCAGGCAGGTAGTGCTATCTTGATTGCTAATTGATTATCCATTTTAGATACTGGGGGGTGGGGGAGCAATAGTTCCTCTGTGCAGTGCTGAGGATAAAGAGGTCTTTTTCAGGGTGGCAGCTGGTGACTAGTGGTGTGCCTCAGGGGTCGATGCTGAGAACACAGCTCTTCACAATATACATTAACAATTTGGAAGAAGGAAGAAACTGAAAGCCCTGTTGCTAAGTTTGCAGATGAAACAAAAATATGTAGAGGGACAGGTAGTTTGAGGAAAGGGGGGGCTGCAGAAGGGTTTGGACAGGTTAGGAGAGTGGGCAAAGAAGTGGCAGGTGGAATACAATGTGGAAAAGTGTGAGGTTATGCACTTTGGAGGAAGGAATGGAGGCAATAACTATTTTCTAAATGGGGAAATGCTTAGGAAATCAGAAATAAAAAGGGACTTGGGAGTCCTTGTTCAAGATCCTTTTAAGGTTAACGTGCAGCAGTTAGAAAGGCAAATGCAATGTTAACATTCATGTCGAGAGGGCTAGAATATAACAACAGGGATGTACTTCTGAGGCGATATAAGGCTCTGGTCAGATCTCATTTGGAGTATTGTGAGCAGTTTGGGCCCTATATCTAAGGAAGGATGTGCTGGCCTTGGAAAGGGTCCAGAGGATGTTCACAAGAATGATCCCTGGAATGAAGAGCTTGTTATATGAGGAACATTTGAAGACTCCTGGTTTCTACTCATTGGAGTTTAGAAGGATGAGGGGGGATCTTATTGAAACTTTCAGGATACTGCAAGACCTGGATAGAGTGGATGTTGAGAGGATGTTTCCACTAGTAGGAAAAACTAGAACCAGAGGGCACAACTGCAGGCTAAAGGGACGATCCTTTAAAACAAAGATGAGGAAGTATTTCTTCAGCCAGAGAGTGGAATTCTTTGCTACAGAAGATTGTGGAGTTGAGGTCATTAAGACAGCGATAGATAGATTCTTGATTAATAAGGGGATTGGGGTTGTGGGGAAAAGGTTGGTGAATGGGGATGAGAAAAATGTCAGCCATGACTGAATGGCGGCGCAGACTTGATTGGCCAAGTGGCTTAATTCTGCTCCTATATCTTATGGTCTAACAAACAGGTTTAGTAAGTTATTAGCAGGACTAATGGAATGTTAGCCTTTATGACAAGAGGATTTGAGTGTAGGAGTATTGAGGTCTTGCTTCAATTGTATTGAAGCTTGGTTAGACTGTACCTGGAGTACTGTGTGCAGTTTTAATCCCCCATACCTCAGAAAGGATATTATTGTCATAGAGGGAGTGCAATAAAGGTTCACCACACTTGTTCCAGGGCTGGTGAAACTGTCTTATGGAGAGAGACTGGGCAAACTGGGCCTGGGAATTGATTTGAGGTGATTTCATTGAAACCTACAAAATACTTAAAGGAATCGACATTGAACTAGATGATCGATTATGATTGTATTGAATGATGGAGTAGGCTCAATGGGCTGAATGGTCTACTGCTGCTCCTAAATTTCTAACTTTTATGAATCATTGATTAAATCTCATTTGGAGTATGGTATCCCAATTCTGGTCATCACACTTGAGGAAGGATCTCAAGATGATGGTGGTGTGGGAGTGGAACCAATTTACCAAAGTGTTAGGAAGGATGCAAGAATTCCAGTGATGTAGGGAGAGACTCTGAAGTTGTTTACCCTGGGACAGAAAAGGTTATGGGGAAACTTTATAATGTCACTCGTTCAGGGGGATGTTGATCAAGTAAATAAAGAGAAACACTTCCCGCTTGCAGAAGGGTCAATAAGAAGAGGGCATGGATTTAAGGAGATTGGAAAGGGGCTTTTGTGCAATGAGTTTTGGAATGCACTGCCTGAAAATCGAATTAAGAATAACTTTCAAAAGTGGAAATTTGCAAGGTATGGAGAAGGAGCAGGGGGCTGGAATGAATAGCTCTTACAAAGAACCAGCAAAGGCACAATGGGCTGAGCAGCCTTCCTCTCAGTAGAATTCAATGAATTTGCCTCCTGCAGAAACTGATGTATAAATAGACCTTTAGAACATAGAACATAGAACATAGAACATTACAGCACAAACAGGCCCTTCGGCCCTCGAGTTGCGCCGATCACATCAACCCCACCAATCTATAGACCTATCTATAACCCCCAATCCCATTAAACCCCATATACTCATCCAGAAGTCTTTTAAAAGACCCCAGCGAGTTCGCCTCCACCACCGATGACGGCAGCCGATTCCATTCACTCACCATTCTCTGAGTGAAAAACTTACCCCTAACATCACCTCTGTACTTCCCTCCCCGCACCTTAAATCTGTGTCCTCTCGTAGCGACCATTTCAACCCGGGGAAATAGCCTCTGAGAGTCCACCCTATCTATTCCTCTCAACATTTTATAAACTTCTATCAGGTCGCCTCTCAACCTTCGCCTCTCCAGGGAAAAGAGTCCCAGCTCCCTCAACCTATCTTCAAAAGGCATGCCTCCCAGTCCAGGCAACATCCTTGTAAATCTCCTCTGCACCCTTTCAATAGCTTCTACGTCTTTCCTATAGTGAGGCGGCCAGAACTGCGCACAGTACTCCAAATGAGGCCTGACGAGGGTCCTGTAAAGTTGCAGCATTACCTCCCGACTCCTAAACTCAATCCCTCGATTAATGAAGGCCAGTACACCATACCCCTTCTTGACCACCTCCTCCACCTGCGAGGCCGATTTAAGAGTCCTGTGAACCCGGACCCCGAGATCCTTCTGCTCTTCAACGCAGAAGAGCAGAAGCCTCTTTTGAAGCCTCAAAATCCCTCCAAGAATATGGGTTGACATACACTGAGCATAAAAGTGAACCACTGGCTTGGTTTGAATGCCCACCATTTTGAAATGTCATCGGCATCTGAGGCAAAGAGTAGGCATTTCCCACCCTTAATCACAACATAGCCCATATCACTGACTTGAACCCTTATGCCCCATTGTAGGTGGGTGGCACAATGGCAAGTGGTTAGTACTGCTCCCTCACAGCAGCAGGAACCTGGGTTCAATTCGTGGCTTGGGTCACTATGCAGAGTCTGCACATTCTCTCCATGTCTGCATGGGTTTCCTCCGGATGCTCCAGTTTCCTCCCACACTCCAAAAGATGTGCCGGTTAGGTGCATTGGCCATGCTAGATTCTCCCTCAGTGTGCCCGAACAGGCGGGGAGAGGCGATTGAAGGGATTTTTACAGTAATTTCATTGCAGTGTTAACGTAAGGTTACTTGTGAATAATAAATATACTTTAAACAAGTAAGGTACTGACAAATAAAGTATCCAATTATGGGGTAACAAATTGAAGCTGACCACTAATGCGAGCTCAACATATCATGGTTGAAAAGGTGGTCAACTTATTCTGAGGATATACAAAATCATGATTTCTAAGGCCAGAAAAATGGTGTCATCTTGTGTTGACTTCTACATAAGAACATAAGAAATAGGAGCAGGAGTAGGCCATCTGGCCCCTCGAGCCTGCCCCGCCATTCAATAAGATCATGGCTGATCTGTCGTGGCTCAGTTCCACATTCCCGCCCTCTCCCCATAACCCTTAATCCCCTCTCTTATCAAAAACCCATCAACCCGCTTCTTGAAAATATTTAGCGAGGCAGCCTCCACCACTTCAATGGGTAGAGAATTCCAGAGATTCACCACCCTTTGAGTGAAGAAGTTCCTCCTCAACTCCGTTCTAAAACGCCCCCCTTTATCTTGAGGCTGTGCCCCCTAGTCCTACTGTCTTTTTTGAGCGGGAAGAGTCTCTCCACCTCTATCCTATCCATCCCATTCATCATCTTATACGTCTCAATGAGATCTCCCCTCATTCTTCTAAACTCCAACGAGTACAAACCTAGTTCATTCAGCCTCTCCTCATAGCTCAACCCCCTCAACTCCGGTATCAGCCTAGTAAACCTCCTCTGCACTTCCTCCAAGGCCAAAATATTTTGCGCAGGTGCGGCGCCCAAAACTGCACACAGTACTCCAGCTGCGGCCTCACCAATGCTCTATACAGCTGCAGCAAGACCTCCCTACTTTTATATTCAATCCCCCTCGCTATGAAGGCCAGCATCCTATTCGCCTTCCTGACCACCTGCTGCACCTGCAAGCTGGGTTTTTGCGACTCATGCACAAGGACCCCGAGGTCCCTCTGCACCGTCGCCTGCTGCAGTTTTTCGCCCCATAAGTAATAGTCTTTCCTACCATTCTTCCTACCAAAGTGGACCACCTCACACTTGCCAACATTAAATTCCATTTGCCATTTCCTGGCCCATTCGCCCAGCCTATCTAGATCCTTCTGCAGACTCTCCGCACAATTCTACACCGCAGTTTTGAGTACACTTTTGTCAGTCACTGGTATTGCTGAGATTAAATAGGGTAGGAGGAGGTTCACGTGGAGCTTAAATACTGACATAGACCAATTGGGCCGAACGGCCTATTTGTTTGTAAAATTCAATTTAATTTCACTGTTTTCAACCACTGCAATTATGTATACTTGCCTCCTGGGTTCTGCAAGGCATGATTATCTGGAGATTGTAGACCGTGGGATCCTCCTTATTCTTGAACCTGTTGAGAATTGAATGTTGTGACAAGATTAAGATTTACCTTATATTTAGCCACATATTTCAATATCAGAATTCCTACAGTGTAGGAGGAGGCTATTTGTCTCATCAAGCCTGCACCAACTCTGACAAAGCAGCTTACCCAAGTCCTCTCCTCTAACCTATTTACCCTGCTACTAATCCATCTAGCCTACACATCTTGGAACATTAAGAGAGAATTTACCACAACAACCAACCTAAACTGCGCGTCTTTAGATTGTGGGAGGAAACTGGAACACCCAGAGGAAACTTGCAGAAACAGGGAGAACGTGCAGACTCCCCACAGTCACCCAAGGCTAGGAATTGAATCCGGGTGAGGTAGCAGTGCTAACCACTGTGCTGTCCTTGAATTAAATCCCAGCATTAAATAACAAGATAAAACAGTGAGATTAACCAACCTACCCTGTTTTGTTTGAACTGCTTTCTCACAGACAAATTGCGAGACACTTTCTTTTTTGGAGAAAAAACCCAGGAGAGTCAGTCACACAACAGAAATTAGTTGTTGCTATGGGCTGTAACTAAAACGGAACGGGTCTGATCATATTGTTAAAAATTAAATAAGTAGTGTTATGGTCCACAAGGTAGTTATCCTTGAACTGGTAGGAAGACTAGTGTTAAATCAGTGTGTAGCTCAGGTGACCAGACCAGGAAGGCACAACTCTAGACAGGAGTAGGTCCCCGCGTGTGTTTTACCAAGTACAAACCAGCATCTTACATGGTAGACAGGCTGCTTGAGATTTTTACACACCAGCAGTGTGTTGCCAGCCATAATGGATTGGGCTGTTCATTAGGTATCCCTTTAAAACAATGTATCAGATATCCAAGTTAGGGTTGAGCGGTTGTTTTTTCTGATAGATGGCGCCTGAATCACCACATCATAAAGTCACACAGCAACTTCTGATGTCAAAACAGCAAAGTAAAAAGGCGCCTTCAGCAGTGTTATGTAAAGGAATCATCCACTAACTACAGGTTAGCTGCTTGTTTCTCCTCTGTGACCTTCTTGCGATTGCTGAGATAAAGATTTTGCTGCTACTGCATTGTTTTGTGATGCTTTCACAACATGGATGTTCTGCCAACACTGTCTTTGGGACTGGTTTAGGCAGGAGAGTAAAAAGAGAGAGCAGGAACAGCTGGGAAAGTGGAAGGAGGAGGAGGGGGAGGGGGCAGTGGTCAGATGGTCAGACCCACAGTGAGTTTTCAGAGGTCATTTCTGCAGTAACTTTGAAGGCTTCATGTAATAATTGATTTATTAACAATATTTATGTATATACAATCAAAGATCTGACAGAACTGCAATGTGCCAATAACGTAGTTCATTTTAAACCGTGTTTCTTTAAGCAACACCAAATCCAGAGCAAAACTTTCCAACTGCAGGGTTCAACATTTCTAATCCTTGAACTAAGAACGTGCAAGTATTTCAGTCTTTATTCCAACTGAAAAGGTAACTTTTCCTCTATTATATTCAGTGCATGTTACAGAGCTCTATAAAAGTAATACCAGGGAAAGGAAGAGGATTTGTAATTTTTACTAATTCTGTTGATGGCAGCATTTGTTGCCTATCCCGAATTGCCACCAAAAGCCATTCTGTTTGATTGCTGCAGTCCATGTGGTGTAGGTAGACCCACAGTGCTGTTAAGGAGGGACTGCTGGATTTTGATCCAGCCACAGTGAAAGCACAGCCATATATTTCCAAGTCAGGATAATGAGTGGTTTAGGTGGTGTTTCCAAGCACCTGCTGCCTTTGTCCTTCTCGTTGTTGTGGGTTTGGAAGATGCTGTTCAAGGACCCTTGATGAGTTCCTGCAGTGTCTTATAGATAGTGCACACTTCTGCCACTGTGTATCAGTCGAGGAAGAATTGAATGTTTGTAGATGCGGTGGAGGAATTGAATATTTGTAGATGGGGTTCCAATCAAGTGGGCTGCTTTGTCCTGGATGGTGTTGAGCTTCTTGAGTATTATAGGAGCTGCACTCATTCAAGCAAGTGGAGAATATAAGAACATAAGAAATAGGAGCAGGAGTAGGCCATCCAGCCCTTCGAGCCTGCCCCGCCATTCAATAAGATCATGGCTGATCTGTCGCTGCTCAGTTCCACTTTCCCGCCCTCTCCCCATAACCCTTAATCCCCTCTCTTATCAAAAACCCATCAACCCGCGTCTTAAAAATATTTAGCGAGGCAGCCTCCACCACTTCAACGGGCAGAGAATTCCAGAGATTCACCACCCTTTGAGTGAAGAAGTTCCTCCTCAACTCCGTTCTAAAACACCCCCCTTTTATCTTGAGGCTGTGCCCCCTAGTCCTACTGTCTTTTTTGAGCGGGAAGAGTCTCTCCACCTCTATCCTATCCATCCCATTCATCATCTTATACGTCTCAATGAGATCTCTCCTCTTCTTCTAAACTCCAACGAGTACAAACCTAGTTCATTCAGCCTCTCCTCATAGCTCAACCCCCTCAACTCCGGTATCAGCCTAGTAAACCTCCTCTGCACTCCCTCCAAGGCCAAAATATCTTTGCGCAGGTGCGGCGACCAAAACTGCACACAGTACTCCAGCTGCGGCCTCACCAGTGCCCTATAAAGAACCTACCCCTGACATCAGTCCTATAACTACCCCCCCTTAATTTAAAATCGTGCCCCCTCGTGCTAGCTTTCTCCATCCTAGGAAAAAGGCTATCACTATCTACCCTGTCTAAACCTCTAATCATCTTATATGTTTCAATGAGATCCCCTCTTAGCCGCCTTCTTTCCAGCGAAAACAATCCCAAATCTCTCAGTCTTTCCTCATAGGATCTCCCCTCCATACCAGGCAACATCCTGGTAAACCTCCTCTGCACCCTCTCCAAAGCCTCTACATCCTTCCTGTAATGTGGGGACCAGAACTGCACACAAAACTCCAAGTGTGGCCGCACCAGAGATGTGTACAGTTGCATCATGATGATGCGACTCCTAAATTCAATCCCCCTACCAATAAACGCCAAGACTCCGTATGCCTTCTTAACAACCTTATCTACTTGATTCCCAACTTTCAGGGATCTATGTACACATACACCTAGATCCCTCTGCTCCTCCACACTATTCAAAGTCCTCCTGTTAGCCCTATACTCAACACATCTGTTATTCCTACCGAAATGAATTACCTCACACTTCTCCACATTAAACTCCATCCGCCACCTCTCAGCCCAGCTCTGCAACCTTTTTAAGTCATCCTGCAAACTATGACAACCTTCCTCACAATCTACCACACCTCCGACTTTGGTGTCATCAGCAAACTTACTAATCCACCCAACTATACCCTCATCCAGATCATTAATAAAGATTACAAACAGCAGTGGCCCCAAAACAGATCCCTGAGGCACACGACTTGTAACCGAAAGGATCACAGGACTAGAGGATACAGCTTCAACATAAGAGTGATTCTTCCCGCTTAGAAAGGATCGCAGGACTAGAGGACACAGCCTCAAGATAAGAGAGATTCTTCCTGCTTAGAAATGATCTCAGGACTAGAGGGCACAGCCTCAAGATAAGAGAGATTCTTCCCACTTAGAAAGGATAACAGGACTAGAGGACACAGCTTCAAGATAAGAGAGATTCTTCCCACTTAGAAAGGATCGCAGGACTAGAGGACACAGCCTCAAGATAAGAGAGATTCTTCCCGCTTAGAAAGGATCACAGGACTAGAGGACACAGCTTCAATATAAGAGAGATTCTTCCCGCTTAGAAAGGATAACAGGACTAGAGGACACAGCTTCAAGATAAGAGAGATTCTTCCCGCTTAGAAAGGATAACAGGACTAGAGGACACAGCTTCAAGATAAGAGAGATTCTTCCCATTTAGAAAGGATAACAGGACTAGAGGACACAGCCTCAAGATAAGAGAGATTCTTCCCGCTTAGAAAGGATCGCAGGACCCAGAGGGTGGTGAGGGACTGGAATGCCCTGCCAGCTGCGATTGTAAATGCACCTAGTTTGGGGGCGTTTAAGAGATCTGTGGATAGGTTTATGGATGAAAAGGGATTGGTTTAGGTTAGTGGGTCATTGTTTTGTAACTGGTCGGCGCAACATCGTGGGCCGAAGGGCCTGTTCTGCGCTGTAATGTTCTATGTTCTATACAGCTGCAGCAAGACCTCCCTACTTTTATATTCAATCCCCCTCGCTATGAAGGCCAGCAACCCATTCGCCTTCCTGACCACCTGCTGCATCTGCAAGCTGGGTTTTTGCGACTCATGCACAAGGACCCTGAGGTCCCTCTGCACCGTCGCTTGCTGCAGTTTTTCGCCCCGTAAGTAATAGTCCTTCCTACCATTATTCCTACCAAAGTGGACCACCTCACACTTGCCAACATTAAATTCCATTTGCCATTTCCTGGCCCATTCGCCCAGCCTATCTAGATCCTTCTGCAGACTCTCCGCACAATTCTACACCGCAGTTTTGAGTACACTTTTGTCAGTCGCTGGTATTGCTGAGATTAAATAGGGTAGGAGGAGGTTCACGTGGAGCTTAAATACTGACATAGACCAATTGGGCCGAATGGCCTATTTGTTTGTAAAATTCAATTTAATTTCACTGTTTTCAACCACTGCAATTATGTATACTTGCCTCCTGGGTTTTGCAAGGCATGATTATCTGGAGATTGTAGACCGTGGGATCCTCCTTATTCTTCAACCTGTTGGGAATTGAATGTTGTGACAAGATTAAGATTTACCTTATATTTAGCCACATATTTCAACATCAGAATTCCTACAGTGTAGGAGGAGGCTATTTGTCTCATCAAGCCTGCACCAACTCTGACAAAGCAGCTTACCCAAGTCCTCTCCTCTAACCTATTTACCCTGCTACTAATCCATCTAGCCTACACATCTTGGAACATTAAGAGAGAATTTACCACAACAACCAACCTCAACTGCGCGTCTTTAGATTGTGGGAGGAAACTGGAACACCCAGAGGAAACTTGCAGAAACAGGGAGAACGTGCAGACTCCCCACAGTTACCCAAGGCTAGGAATTGAATCCGGGTGAGGTAGCAGTGCTAACCACTGTGCTGTCCTTGAATTAAATCCCAGCATTAAATAACAAGATAAAACAGTGAGATTAACCAACCTACCCTGTTTTGTTTGAACTGCTTTCTCACAGACAAATTGCGAGACACTTTCTTTTTTGGAGAAAAAACCCAGGAGAGTCAGTCACACAACAGAAATTAGTTGTTGCTATGGGCTGTAACTAAAACAGAACGGGTCTGATCATATTGTTAAAAATTAAATAAGTAGTGTTATGGTCCACAAGGTAGTTATCCTTGAACTGGTAGGAAGACTAGTGTTAAATCAGTGTGTAGCTCAGGTGACCAGACCAGGAAGGCACAACTCTAGACAGGAGTAGGTCCCCGCGTGTGTTTTACCAAGTACAAACCAGCATCTTACATGGTAGGCAGGCTGCTTGAGATTTTTACACACCAGCAGTGTGTTGCCAGCCATAATGGATTGGGCTGTTCATTAGGTATCCCTTTAAAACAATGTATCAGATATCCAAGTTAGGGTTGAGCGGTTGTTTTTTCTGATAGATGGCGCCTGAATCACCACATCATAAAGTCACACAGCAACTTCTGATGTCAAAACAGCAAAGTAAAAAGGCGCCTTCAGCAGTGTTATGTAAAGGAATCATCCACTAACTACAGGTTAGCTGCTTGTTTCTCCTCTGTGACCTTCTTGCGATTGCTGAGATAAAGATTTTGCTGCTACTGCATTGTTTTGTGATGCTTTCACAACATGAATGTTCTGCCAACACTGTCTTTGGGACTGGTTTAGGCAGGAGAGTAAAAAGAGAGAGCAGGAACAGCTGGGAAAGTGGAAGGAGGAGGAGGGGGAGGGGGCAGTGGTCAGATGGTCAGACCCACAGTGAGTCTTCAGAGGTCATTTCTGCAGTAACTTTGAAGGCTTCATGTAATAATTGATTTATTAACAATATTTATGTATATACAATCAAAGATCTGACAGAACTGCAATGTGCCAATAACGTAGTTCATTTTAAACCGTGTTTCTTTAAGCAACACCAAATCCAGAGCAAAACTTTCCAACTGCAGGGTTCAACATTTCTAATCCTTGAACGAAGAACGTGCAAGTATTTCAGTCTTTATTCCAACTGAAAAGATAACTTTTCCTCTATTATATTCAGTGCATGTTACAGAGCTCTATAAAGGTAATACCAGGGAAAGGAAGAGGATTTGTAATTTTTACTAATTCTGTTGATGGCAGCATTTGTTGCCTATCCCGAATTGCCACCAAAAGCCATTCTGTTTGATTGCTGCAGTCCATGTGGTGTAGGTAGACCCACAGTGCTGTTAAGGAGGGACTGCTGGATTTTGATCCAGCCACAGTGAAAGCACAGCCATATATTTCCAAGTCAGGATAATGAGTGGTTTAGGTGGTGTTTCCAAGCACCTGCTGCCTTTGTCCTTCTCGTTGTTGTGGGTTTGGAAGATGCTGTTCAAGGACCCTTGATGAGTTCCTGCAGTGTCTTATAGATAGTGCACACTTCTGCCACTGTGTATCAGTCGAGGAGGAATTGAATGTTTGTAGATGCGGTGGAGGAATGGAATATTTGTAGATGGGGTGCCAATCAAGTGGGCTGCTTTGTCCTGGATGGTGTTGAGCTTCTTGAGTATTATAGGAGCTGCACTCATTCAAGCAAGTGGAGAATATAAGAACATAAGAACATAAGAAATAGGAGCAGGAGTAGGCCATCCAGCCCTTCGAACCTGCCCCGCCATTCAATAAGATCATGGCTGATCTGTCGCTGCTCAGTTCCACTTTCCCGCTTTCTCCCCATAACCCTTAATCCCCTCTCTTATCAAAAACCCATCAACCCGCGTCTTAAAAATATTTAGCGAGGCAGCCTCCACCACTTCAACGGGCAGAGAATTCCAGAGATTCACCACCCTTTGAGTGAAGAAGTTCCTCCTCAACTCCGTTCTAAACCACCCCCCTTTTATCTTGAGGCTGTGCCCCCTAGTCCTACTGTCTTTTTTGAGCGGGAAGAGTCTCTCCACCTCTATCCTATCCATCCCATTCATCATCTTATACGTCTCAATGAGATCTCCCCTCATTCTTCTAAACCCCTGTCACTCCTGTCTTGTGCCTTCTAGATGGTGGACAGGCTTTGGGGAGTGAGGATGTTGATTGTAGCGGATTCAGTCATGGTAATGCCATCATTTGAATTCCCTATATAAATATGTAAGGAGATTCCAAATAGCTCCAAGAAAAATAGGATGGTAAAATAGGGGATTTTAACTGGAACATTGACTGGGATAGCATAGTATTAGAAGTTTGGCTGGAGAGAAATTTGTTGAATGTATTCAGGAGGAATTTCTCATTCAGTATGTGGATGGTCTGACTAGGGAGGGGGTAAAACATGACTTCCACTTGGGAAATAAGGAAGTGCAGGTGACAGAAGTGTTAGTGAGGAATCACTTTGGGACCAGTGACCTTGATTCCATTAGTTTTAAGATAGCTATGGAGAATGATAGATCAAGCCCAAAAGTTAAAATTCTAAATTTGGGCCAGGCCAATTTTGATGGCATCAAACAGGAACTTTTAAAAGTTAATTGGGGGAGTCTGTTGGCAGGCAAAGGGACATCTGGTAAGTGGGAGGCTTTCAAGAGTGTGTTAATCAGAGGGTAAGCACATCCTTCTTAGAATGAAGGGCAAGGCTATAAAAGTATAGAACCTTGGATGACTTTGAGGCCCTGGTCAAGAAGAAGAAGGAGCACATGACATGCATAGGCAGCTGGGATCAAGTGGATCCTTGTAGGATATAGAGGGTGTAGAAGTAGAATTAAGAGAGAAATCAGGAGGGCAAAAAGGGGACACGAGATTGCTTTGACAGATAAGGCAAAAGAGGATCCAAAGAGATTCTACAAACACTAATGGGCAAAAGAGAGTAGGGCCTCTTAAGGATCAACAAGGTCATCTTTGCACAGATCCACAAGAGATGGGTGAGATCCTAAATTAATATTTCTCATCAGTACTTACTATTGGGAAAAACATGGATGTTAGGGAACTTAGGGAAATAAATAGTGATGTCTTGAGGAGTGTACATATAACAGAGAAGGAGGTGCTGGAAGTCTTAAAGCACATCAAGGTAGATAAATCCCCAGGACCTGAATTTGGGCATGTGGGAGGCTAGGGAGCAAATTGCAGTCCCTTTGCAGAGATATTTCAATCATTGACAGCCATAGTTGAGGTGCCTGAAGATTGGAGGGTGGCAAATTTTGTGCCTTTGTTTAAAAAAGGCTGCAAAGAAAAGCCAAGAGTAAGCCTGGGAATTACAAGCTGGTCAACCTCACATCTCTAATGGATAAGTTGTTAAAAGGTATTCTGGCAGGATCCACAGGCATTTAGAACATAAGAACATAAGAAATAGGTGCAGGAGTAGGCCATCTGGCCCTTCGAGCCTGCCCCGCCATTCAATAAGATCATGGCTGATCTGTCGTGACTCAGCTCCACCTTCCCGCCCTCTCCCCATAACCCTTAATCCCCTCTCTTATCAAAAACCCATCAACCCGTTTCTTAAAAATATTTAGCGAGGCAGCCTCCACCACTTCAACGGGCAGAGAATTCCAGAGATTCACCACCCTTTGAGTGAAGAAGTTCCTCCTCAACTCTGTTTAGAGAGTCAAGGACTGATTAAGGACAGACAGCATGGCTTTATGAGTGGAATATCATGTCTCACAAATTTGATTGAGTTTTTTTGAAGGGGTAACCAAGAAGGTAGATGAGTGCAGTGCAGATGATGTCAGTTACATGAACTTTAGCAAGGTCTTTGACAGGGTACCACATGGTACCATAAGGTTAAATCTCACAGGTTCCTCTCATATCTATCTAATTATAGCCAGAGCAACTTTATCAATAGGTTCTATTCCAAATCCTGCATCATTAACTGTGAAAACCTGAAGGATTTCTCTAGTTTCTCATCTAGGTGCAGCTACCAAATAAACCTGGCGGACTTTAACCTGGTGTTGTGAGACTTCTTACTGGATTCAACAATGACAATGCCATTGAATGGCAATGAGAGTTTTTAAATTCTCTTGTTGGAAATGTCCTTGCCTGGCATGAATACTACTTATCAGCCCAAGTCTGGATATTGTCCAGGTCCTGCTGCGTTTGGACATGGATTGCTTCAGTACCTGATCACATACCCTCCCCCAAGAAACCGTGCCTTCCCCTTGCTTATCACGGCGTTCTACCCAAACAGTTATGAAGCTCCATCTCCCAACAACCACACCCCCGACTCTCAGCTCAAACTCCCAGCCCAGCCGCTCCGTTGCCAGGTGACTCCGGCCGGATATCCTGGTGACGTCACCGGGGGGAGGGTGGTGGTGGCGGCGTGATTGCGTCATCGCGTCAGCCGGAGTCGGTAACGTCATTAGCCGGTGACGTGGGCGGCGGCGGCGGCGCTGGAGAGAGGAGAAGAGGACAACCTGTGGAGTCAGTTGGAAATGTCCTGCTGATGGTCACCGGGAACTGCTTGAGGTGAATCGTTTAGCTGCGTTGAAGGGAAAGTTGGGTGAATACTGTGCATGCTGACGGAGGGAGATGGTTGAAATATGGTGGCCGGAGGCTCCTGTGGAACATAAACATTTACATTGAGCAGTGGGGCTGGATTCTCTGCTGCTAATTAATTCTAATGCTATGTTTACTGTATTGACTCATCTTGATGATTATGTATATTCCGACATTCATCATTTGTCAACTTTCATTTACACAACAACTTTTAATGTAAAGAATGTCCAAAGCTGCTGCTGAGCACGTTTTGGGAATCCTTTTAAAGAGAGAGTGATTGATCAAGGCAGCAGCAGCAGCAGCAGCTTGTCCTCCATTCACCACAAGACTGTGCAGCCACTGACCAGCTGAATCGCTCCATCACTTCTACTTTCCATGATCTCTACTTCACCACTGATGTAACTGATAACACCCATCTGCTGACTGACCTGAGGTGTTGAGCCTTTTTGAACCTCCACAACCCCTGTGCTGAAGGGCTCCCAGATGTTTGACCCAGTGACAATGAATGTTATTGTTGGCTTGGATGGAGCTTGGGTGCTGCTGTAGAGCTGCTCCCACCCAGGTAAATGGATAGTATTCCATTGCACCATAACTCAGAAGAACTTTGCCAGCTGGATTGGCTTTCCCATTGTGCCCACCTGCCCCCCCCCCCCCCCCCGCCCCTGAAAAGTAGATGAAAGACATTTTGAGTGGGTTACAATTAATGAAGATAACAGCTCATGTAGATTTGGTGATAGTATATTTGGGCTTGTTCACACTGGATTTACATTGCAGCCTAGGCAACTGAGTTGTTCTGTTGAAACTGCTAAATCTTGGCATAATTTCTGCAGGGAAAAATCTGGCCCAAGTGCAGGTTTGTTTTCTCTACCTGCTTGGGCAGTTAGTAGTACTGCAGTAAACACGTCCTATCTTATTGATTATCATATACATTTCACGTTTACATGTGGAAAATTCATTTCACAAATTTTGGAGGTAAAAAGTCAGATTCTGGATTAAGTCAGGGCAGAAGAATGGGAATAAGTGGATGGCTAATTTGAGTCAAATGTGACAAAACTTGTGCTGTAAAAAATCTCATGTCTTTTGGTGACTGATCTTTTAATGAATGAGCAATGAAATTGAGTATTTGTAAAGTAATTTCAGCAATGCACGTACTTCACAGTGCCTAGTTTTGATGTGGTTAAAATTGCTGTCACTCTAATTATTTATTCGGTTTCTGTTTCAGGGTTGTATTGAATCAAATTGGAGATTTTTCAGACTGGCTTTCTGTAGCTGTCAAATAAGTGTCGGAAAATGAAACAGATTAAGTTTGAAATCATGTGGATTGTCTTTATCCTGGCTTCTTGCTGCTCAGTGCAAGCTGTAGACTACGTAGATGTGGCCAAGCATGCAATCAAACTTCACCGAGGGAGAGGAGCAACAATCACAAAGGGGACGCAATGGATCATGGAGAATTGTAAGAAGTTGTCTGGCATGCTTCGTCAGAAGAATGTGGTGCTGAACAAACTGAAGAAAGCAATTAAATCTGTCAGAATGGACTCAAGACTGTCAGTGGAAGAAAAGATCTTCCAGGTGCACACTTTTGAGATCTTCCAGAAGGAGTTGAATGAGAGCGAGAAATCAGTCTTTCAGGCAGTCCATGGACTTGACAGAGTACTCCAGGGGGATTATAGAGATATTGTGAACATGAGAGAAAGCAGCAAGCAACGTCTGGAAGCCTTGAGAGAAGCTGCTATAAAGGTCAGACTTTTTCCTTTGTTATGTCTCATAGCTTACATAAAAAGTGTGACTTTACTTTTTTATCTGTGCTCCCAACCTGATTCTCATTGTACAGTCAGCCACCAATGTATATTGTATTGACTGAAAAATTAATGAATTTCTCCTTCTGAAAAATATTGCTTTTTCAACATCTGATAAAGTAGTGCTGATGTGTGCCCAGCTGCTTGGCTGTCAGCTTGAGCTGCCCCATTCCTTCAGAACTGCTTCTCCAGCCAGTGCAATGCAATGCCCAGGAGATGCTGTGCTCAGCCCTTGTCTTTGGTCTTCTGTTATGAGGCCCCCATCCTGTCTCATTATCCATTTTGCTGACAACCCACCCATCCGAGCGAATCAAAGTTACAGTGATATCCTATATGACTGACAGTTGGCATTATCTCTCCTATATCTTTCCGCCACCTTTAACGTGAATAAGCCACCTTGCACCATTGTATCACACCTCTTGCTCAGATAAGCAGGGCTCCTCACACTTGGTTCCTCTCTTATCTATCTAATTATAGCCAGAGCAACTTTATTAATAGCTTCTATTCCAACTCTTGCATCATTAACTGTGAAAACCTGAAGGATTTCTCTAGTTTCTCATCTAGGCACAACTTCCTGTAATATTGTCTGAAGACATATGCTAAAATTGCTAACGTATGCTAATGCCACCCAGCTCCAGCCCTGGCTGGTTGGTCTGTGTATAGAGTCATAGAGTTTTACAGCACAAAGAGGCCATTTGGCCCATCATACTTCAGTCTATCTGAAGCTTCATTTTGGATGAACTGGAATGTCCTCCTGTTAAACACTGGGGTGATTACTTATGCCTGTAGCTCTTCCAATCTCAAGTTCCCTCCTAGCTGTTCCTCCAAAGATGGAACCTATCATCGGAGAATCAGCAATGGAGGAAGGAAGGAAACCTGAGATTCACAGAACTGGAGAACGAGAATGGCAGAGAGAAGAACTGAAAGCAAAGAGCAAATTTCCCGGAGTTGGAGAAAAAGAAAATGGCAATTCTCTTCAAAGCAGAACCTCAGAAATTGGGAAGTCAGTGTATAGCTGACACTTTGTTTCCTCCCTTTGGGATTATTTATTGTTTTACAACCCTTTTTAAGTTGTGGGGTTGCAATGTTTCTGGCAGGCGCTGGGGGGAATGCACCGAGATATCTTATTACTATAAATTAAGTCTCTTCTCCCTACCCCTCTCCCTTTTCCCAGTTGCAACAGCCCATCTGTTGAAACTAATCTTGACTTCGGGCATATTTTTGTTTCAGTCACTTATCCTAAAACTGAATTCCACAACCATTTAGCTCTATATAAAAATAATTTCTCCTGTCACCTGTTTTCTTAGATTCAATCTTGTATCTATGGCAACTCATTTGTTGTTTCCTCACCAAGTATAATCTGCCATGTCCCATCCTTTCCCAATGGCTTCTCTCGCTCCTGTCTCCACCCTCTTTATAGCCTGGTGCTAAATTTCTGCTCCCAGTCAGCAGCAGGTTTTTAATCTTACTGGCCATTAAACTATTTCTACTTTTGATGCTCTCTTTAACATACAGGAAGAAAAAGAATATGTGGAGTTATTGGCTGCAGAGAAACACCAAGCTGAAGCACTTAAAAATATGCAGCATGCAAACAGAAGCTTGTCAATGCTTGATGAAATCCTTGAAGATGTGCGGAAGGCTGCTGACCGTTTGGAGGAGGAGATTGACGACCATATGTTTGACAACAACAAACTGGTGAGTTGTTAGTTAAAATCATATGTAAGCAGCTGGAATAGGTTGTTCAGCCTGTATTACCATTCAGTAGAATACTGTCTGATCGTCACCCCACCTACAGTTTTCTGCACTGCCCGTTATTGGCTGTCCCTCCATTCAACAGAATTTTCAAAATAACAGGGAGAGAGGGAAAACACTTCTTCCCAGCTTGCTGACCCTTCCGAAACTTAAAACTCAAACCTGCAGCTCCAAACTGAAAATGAATCCCTGTCACGACGTGCCCACATTTTTTACTCCTCTTAGCAATGACTTCACCTCAGGTTGTGAACATGAATTTAAAAAAACGCTCTTAAAGGTACACTAATATCACAATACAAAATCTCGTTGTGTCCAGAAATTTTTCCGTCCCATTTATTGTTTTGAGCGAAGAATGTCCATGAAATGTCCATGAGGAGAAATTGGGCAGCGATTTAAAGTAGATCTCTCTGGCCCTGTCCTGGTAGCAGTGCAGAGTCGAGATTGAAATGAGGGTCAAAGCTAGTTCGTGGTTGATCAATGCATTTGACAGTGGACGAGGTGATTGGCTTCCAGACACTGCTTGCTTCAATCTATTCTTTTCTTTTCGTTAACCAAAAACTTTGGGAGATATTGTGAGACGATCCAAATATTGTGCAGCTGAGGGGCTGAAATATTTCAGCACTTAATTCTGAAATAATATTTTGAATGTCGAGGTAAAATTTGACACTGGGCTGTGTAAGGAGATGCCAAAAGCTTGGCCAGTCAGGTGGTTTCACAGTGGTTAGCGCTGCTGCCTCACAGTGCCAGGGACTTGGGGTCGATCACCGATTTGGGTGACTATGCAGATTCTGCACACTCTTCCCGTGTCTGCATGGGTTTGCTCTGGGTGTTCCGGTTTCCTCCCACAGTCTGAAAGATGTTCTGGTTAGGTACTAAATTCTCCCTCTGTGTACCCAAACAGGCACCAGAGTGTGGTGACTCGGGGATTTTCACAGTAACTTCACTGCAGTGCTAATGGCCTTGGGTCACTGTGGAGTTTGCACACTCTCCCCGTGCCTGCGTGGGTTTCCTCCGGGTGCTCCGGTTTCCTCCTACAGTCCAAAGATGTTCGTGTTAGAGGATTGGCCATGTTAAATTGACCCTAGTGTCAGGGAGATTAGCTAGGGTAAATACGTGGGGTTACAGGAATAGGGCTTGGGTGGGATTGTGGTCGGTGCAGACTTGATGGGCCGAATGGCCTCTTTCTGCACTATAGAGATTCTATGATTAACTTTAAAGAAGGAGAGAGAGGGAGGGGACAGAAAAGTTTGGGAAGGAATCCAGGCTTTTGGGCCTAGTCAGCTGTTGGCATGGCTACTGGCAGTGGAGTGGTTAAAAGCCAGGGTGAGCAAGAGGACACAATTAGAACCATAGAAACCCTACCACACAGAGGGAGGCCATTGGGCCCATTGAGTCTGCGCTGACCACAATCCCACCCAGTCCCTCTTTCTGTGTTTGGCATTTCTGGAACCTCCACATTTTCAGCTAGGACCCCAATTTATTCATTGCAGGTTTTAAGATCGCTTAAATGGCAAACTGAATCTAAATTAGGCTTCAAATTAAGGAAATATAAAAATAAATATTGATGTTGACTGATGTTCTCTCAGTCTGTGGCTCCACTGCTGTGATTAATGGTGCAGCAAGGGTTTTGAGGGACGACAAGTTTGTTCGTTTGAGAAACATTTCACGAAAGGATATGCATGTGAGGATGAGGCGCAGATTGCTTTGTAAATGGAATTCATTAATGTTCAGTGGAACAGCAAGGAGCTATTGTACAATTTGCAGCGACACTTTCTTTTGGAGTTGAGTAATGCCAGCAGTCGAAAGAGAAAGGTATTCGAAATTTGCCGTCGTGTTCGTATCTTCAGTGTCTCATTATATCGGATTTCAGGGTGTGTTCATGTTGGTTTAGGGTTTAGAATCTTGTGCATGTTTCTTCAGAGGGAACTCTTCAAAATGCAGCTAATGAAAGTACAACAAAACTTACTCCAACTTACAAAACTGTAAGAAGTTTTGTAACAAGTTACAAAACTTGTTTCTTGCTGCAACTGTACCGGGCACTGGTGAGGCCGCAGCTGGAGTACTGTGTGCAGTTTTGGTCTCCGCACTTACGCAAGGATATTTTGGCCTTGGAGGAAGTGCAGAGGAGGTTTACTAGGCTGATTCCGGAGTTGAGGGGGGTTGAGTTATGAGGAGAGGCTGAATAAACTAGGCTTGTACTCGTTAGAGTTTAGAAGAATGAGGGGAGATCTCATTGAGACATATAAGATGATGAATGGGATCGATAGGATAGAGGTGGAGAGGCTCTTCCCACTCAAAGGACAGTAGGATTAGAGGGCACAGCCTCAAGATAAAGGGGGGGTTGTTTAGAACAGAGTTGAGGAGGAACTTCTTCACTCAAAGGGTGGTGAATCTCTGGAATTCTCTGCCCGTTGAAGTGGTGGAGGCTGCCTCACTAAATATAATTAAGACGCGGGTTGATAGGCTTTTGATAGGCTAGGGGATTAAGGGTTATGGGGAGAGGGCGGGAATGTGGAACTGAGACGTGACAGATCAGCCATGGTCTTATTGAATGGCGGGCAGGCTCGAGGGGCTAGATAGCCTATTCCTGCTCCTATTTCTTATGTTCTTATGTTCTTTAATGTTCAAGAATGGTGTCTACTTAGTGTTATGAGTTTGTGACAGAACAGGTTGCAGACCTGCAGATCTTTGGACACATGGGGTAGTGGGAAACAGAGTGTATGATTTGCCTCCTTTTCTTCTTTGTTTCATCATTAGGATGTTGGGACACCAAGCACAGTGCAACTTGATGTACAAGTTGTTGCCATTTTGAATGATTGGTAGCAAGCACCTGCCATCACTAATGTCAATGCTGCTGTGTTTGACAGGGGGCTTCAAAATGTCTTTGTAGTGTTTTCCATGTTCTTCCTGGGAATGTTGGCCATTTGAGAGTTGAGGAAGTAGGACCTAGGGAAGAGATTTTCAGCCGTGCAGATCAAGTGGCCATTCCATTGAAGTTGATTTTACAGGACTTTTGGCTGGATGTTAATGGAACCGGCTTTACTATTATTTATTCAACAGTCTCCCCATTGAATCTAGAGGATGCGATTGGATTGCTGATGGAATTTCTATTGTGCTTTTTTGTGTCACTGATAAACTGTCCCAGTTTCACTGTCATTCAGACAGATGGTCTGTGCACTAGGACTTTGTTGACTTGCACTTGTCTTTTGTTCATAAACATTCACTGCCGTAGTTTGTAGAAGGCTGAACTGTTGTTGGATCTCCTTGCCAGTAGTAGCCTTTTGACAGAGGTGGCTGCCAAAGTATGGGAAGTGTTCAATATATTTTAGACTTGCTAGTTCAACATGTATAGGAGGTGGAATATTTGGCTGACCAGGTGTAAGTTGCTGTATGAGCTTTGATTTGACAACATTCAAGGACAGACCAAGTTTTTTCTTCATGCAGATTTGAAGAGATTGAGAGTGGGTTGCAAATTTGGTGCAGAAAGGGGGCACTCTCCTGTGATTCCTTTAATATCCAAAAAAATCATTGACCTCTGTCTTGAAAATACTGAATGAGCATCCAGATCTCTCTGGGGTAGAGAATTCCACAAGTGCGATTGAGTGAAGATATTTCTCCATGTCTCTGTGCCAAATGGCTGGCACCTTTATAATGATACATTCCTGGATGTCTTGGACACTCCTGGTGTCTCTGACTCTGATAGCAGTTAGAATGTCAGTTAATTACATTTCTAACATTTCTTCTAAAAGAAATGGCCATGGTTCCAAAAGGGATAGACGCATGCTAAATGCACTTTCTGATTCAGATGTTTCAATGAAGAGTTCAATATGTGGTACTGCCCTGATGGAAGAATTAAATTTCCACTTTTCACAACTGCAGGGAAACAGATCAATGCCACATCATAGAGTCATAGGGGTTTACAGCATGGAAACAGGCCCTTTGGCCCAATTGCCCATGATGCCTGATTTTTACCACTAAGCTAGTCCCAAGTGTCCGCACTTGGCTCATACCCCTCTATACCAATGTTACCCATGTAACTGTCTAAATACTCAAGGTTTTTGGGGTAGGTAATGACCTTCAACTAAAATCTTTATTGAAGAAACTAAAATGCACAAAGAACAATTAATTGGATGTGTTGAAACGTTAGTGTGAAATGCATTCCGTTTTGAGTTGGTACATTTATTGATCAGGCGGATGAGGGAAATATTTTCCAATCCAATTTGTGAGAATTGTGGAGCTTGTTGTAGAGTTGGGGGGAGCAAGATTATTAGGGCAGAATCTGTAATATATGGGAAGAATGGAACTTAAAGTGGAAGTAAATTGATAGAGCGACTGAAAACTGATCAAAGGAAATGCACCCTAAATGTAGGGTGTGTACTGGACACTATTCTTCCTCTGAGCCATCTGCTACTTCTAATTCAGAAAGTTTTAGACCCCACTCTGGACAGTATTAGTGAGTTATGGTGTTTAGTACCCAGCAGGCTGTAGATAGAGTCACCACTGGCACCTTGTTGATACTCTGATCTTGATTAGAAGGGTTGGTTTCAACTTCCACTCACCAACCCAATGGTCTCATGAAAGAAAACTGAGTATTGGCTCTGAATATCAGGTTAACATCCAGTGGGATAGTCGGGTCTGATGGTTGAGTGGTTCTGCCAGTGCAAGGTTAAATGGAGTTCTTTAACTTGGAGAAGGTGCTCTGCAAATAGTGGTACATTGTCTCAGCTACTTGAGTCACATTTCAAGTACATCTTGAATTGCGACTTGTCCTAGGACAGAACACTCCAACACCTGGAATATCCCAGATGTGTGTCTAACACTTTAGGTGGAAACTCTCTGAATTGATGCTGCCCCTATCTTTGGATTGCACTGGACAGTGAACTTGTTAATTTGAGTCCTTGCTCATTTTGTTAATTGCACTGGACAGTGAACTTGTTAATTTGAGTCCTTGCTCATTTTGTTAATGAAAATCTTATTGTTAACCTTTAATGTTTTACAAGTGCTTGTAAAGTTATACCCTAATTTTCTAACTGGACAAGAAGTTTTTAATTGGTTACCTTTCTGGTTTAAAACAACTTCTTAAACAGTAATCTTCATATTTCACTACACACCCAATATTGTTGAACTGGAATAAAATGTAGTTACAGTAGTTTTATTTTTCAGGTCCGTGGTGGAAACGTTGAAGCAGTTATCAGACTTGAAGAGGAAGAAGAAGACCATAAACACAACCTCTCTGCGCATGAAGTAGAGGGTGGCTTAGGGCTGGGCATGCTCATTGATTCTCAGAACAACCAGTATATACTGACCAAACCTAGAGACTCGACCATCCCTCGAGCCGATATTCATTTTATAAAGGTGAATAGGGCCTTTTTTTTTATAATTGTAACCAGGACCCTTTATGTTCAGTTTTATTTGTTTCAAATGTGAGAACTTCTCAAATTTCTGATTTGCTAAATGGTTTTCTTGGTGACTAAGATGGATTGGAGAGCGCCAAGACTTGGTGGTAGAGTAAACCTGCATGTTTATAGCATTTGGGTAGAACTGTATTGAGGAATCTTGAGCTCCACCTGTAGCTAACAACTAGCAGCATTTCAGTTGTTGTCAGTGTTAAGTTGGCTCTGGCATTCTTTTTTCAGATAACCAATGACTGCTGTAAGGTCAACGTTTTATCCATTTCTTTCGCAACTGAGACACCAACTCCCTGATTACAAAAGAGCTGGAAGAAATCTAAAATGATTCCTGTTAATTCTATCTATTGCATTAGTTTTCATGTGTTAGCTTGAATACTAGTTGGTCAGAGATCATCATTGAAGTTGCTACATGAATATTCTTTAGATTGTCTTCTGATAGTTTGCCAGTGAGATCCTCCAAAGATCTGTCTTGGCATTCTTTGTTATTTATGTTTTTAGATAGGGAAGGGCATAAAAGCAAAATCTTAATTTGTGGATCATACAGAATTGGAAGACAAGGCAATATAAACAATCAGTGCAATTATGTTCATAATTTTTTAATGTTAGCTTAATGTCTGACTGCAGTCTAATTGATCAATATGTTTAACTGTCTTCAAGTCAAGTTGGCAGAATTTGTTTCCCTTTTTGCTCAGAGTTTTACCCTATTAATCTCCATTTCAAACAAAAAAGGTGTTAATTTAGGAAAAAATGAAACTAATAATTTAATGCCAGAAGCAAGTTTTTTAGTGGAAGAAAAGAATACCAATGAAGAGGCGATACTGTTACTGTATAAATACTTGCCCCATGGGTGGAATAATAACTTTGCGGGGGTGGGGTGGGGCATGGGTTTCATATTTCATCTGCTCCATCTTGTCGAAGTGCCATTCTTGTCAGCTTATTTCCTTGACCTTTGAGAACAGTGGGTCCCCATCTATTCACAACTTAATGTGGGCTGCTGAGACAGGCAGGGTGTCCAAAAGATTAAAGGCCAGTTCTATCTCCTGTGGAACAGGCGGTAACTGTGTTCTGTGGCAGTGGGAGGCAGCTAAGTGCAAGATCTGTATTGTCAGCCCAAGCTGGAAGATAGACAGCACTAGCTTATCTTCCCAGAAAAGCCCCAACAATGGCTTATGGTCTGACATAATGGTAAAATGTTCTCTATAGGTGTACTGATGAAATTTCTTCACAGCATTGATGACTGCGAGGCTTTCTTTGTCAATTTTAGAGTATTTTTCTCAGCGTCCATCAAACTCCTTGAGGCAAACACGACCGGTGTCTCCGTCCCATCTGCCATTCTTTGGGATAGGACTGCTCCAATTCTGCACAGCGAGGCTTCACAAGTGACTACTAATGGCTTGCTCAGGATGAATGCATGACCAACATTGACATCTGTAAGGTTGTTTGACTTGGGCAAACACTTCCTTCTGCTTGTCTCTCCACGTCCACGCTGATGCTTTTTTAAAAGCTGGCATAACAGGACCAGTGCTGTTGATACATTTCGCAGGAATCTTCCACCGTAATTGACCATTCCTAGGAAGGACTTCAATTTAGTTGCATTCTTAGGTGTAGGCACTCTTTTAATAGCTTTCACCTTGTCCTTTGAGAGGATGCAACTCCTTTGCACCTACTTTGAAACCGAGCTGTGTAACCTCATCTGCTTGAAATGTACAATTTTTGCATTTTAAATGGACGTCAGTTTCCTTAAACCTCTTGAGGACTTCCTTCACATTTGCCCTATGTTCCTCAGGAAATATGCCTGTAACTAAGACATCATCTAAATATACCACCACTTTGGAGAGTCCTTGCAACAGATTCCCCATGGTATGCTGAAAAATAGCGCAGGCTGACAAGACATCAAATGGCAACTAAATACAATCCTTTGCGGGTATTTATTGTGACTAGCTTTTGGGATTCTTAATCCACTTCAGCATTGAGCATGACTAGCTTATAAATGAAGCCTCCTGCTAACTTAGCAAACAGATCCTTGATCCCCTGTGAATGGGTTAACAATCCTGCTGAGTTCCCCTGTTTATTGTTCACTTGTAATCCTGCAGATCCTCACTGTGCAGTCTGGTGTTAGCACTGGCTTGATAATGCAGGCCTTCTAACCTCTTTAAGTTCCATTTCTAATTTTTGGTGCACTGCATAGAACACTGGACAAGGACAGAAAAATCTGGGCATAGCCTTGGGGTTCAAATAATTCTTAGCTTTAACTTCTTTTATCTGACCCTCTGCATATTTACAAAGAAGTCCTTGGAATTTTCCATGCTGGATATTAAATGTCTCCAGCCAGTTCAGTTTTATTTGTTTTAGCCAGTCCTGTCCCATGAGCCTGGATCTTTGTCCTTCAGTCACTATGGTGGGTAGCTGAGCTGACTGGTTCCTATAAGGATACAGGCACGGATGTTGTCCCCACTATATGTTGTGTCTGTCCAGTGTACATTGCCAAAGTAGCCTCAGAATGGCTCAAACCTGAGGGGTTGCAGTCACTTCTGCAGAAGTTTATCTAAACAGTGGTTGTTGCACTAGTGTCAACATACATTTTCTGGGGACAGCCATTGCCTGTTTAAGATGATCTCAGTGGGAGGTATCTTTTTTAGTTTGGCCTGGTTGAGCGTGTGAGCTTCGGATCCCTTCTTTGGTTGCTCCGTCAGCTTAGTTGGTTTTTGGCATCATTTTGTTTTTCAGAGTGTTCTGTGTAGTCTGCTTTGCTGTACACCGAGCTTGTATGTGGTCTTTCTTCTTGCATCTGAAGCCAATTAAATGTTTGCACCAGCAGGTCACTTAGGGGCGATCTCCCCCACACCAAAAACATGCCTTGGTGCTGAATGATTCTCAGTCTCTGCTGTGCCTTCACTTGGACTGTTCCTAGCAGGTGGTGTTTCCTACCACAAAGGGTTCACCTCAGTCTGCATGGCTTGCAGCTCTCTAATGCCATGCTCAGCACACTTAGTTGCTTGGGCCATCTCTGCTGCATTTTCCAGTGAGATCTTGCTCTCCACTAGCAGATGTTAAAGTTATTTATCCTGCAGACTAAACAATGCCTCAACATATCCCCTAACGCAGGCCCAAACTCGCAGTGCTCAGCCAGCCATTGGGGTCAAGCCATGAAGCCAGATACTGCCTCTTCTGAGTCCCTAACAGAAGAGTGAAATTTGTATCTCTGCATAATGACAGAGGGTCGGGAGTTTAAGTGATCTCTGATTAGCCCAGTAACTGGTTGGAAGTTGTGATCTTCGTGCCTGGAGCCTTGGATGATGCCAGGCCATAGGTTTGTGGGTCACAAAGTCAGCATTATTACCTTCTGTTTCTCCTCTGTAGTTATTTCATTAGCCATGAAAAAATAATGCCCCTGAATGTACTGCCCCCAGCTCTCGACTTTGGGGTTGAATGGTTCTATTCTCCTGAATAGGGGTGTCGTAACAGATTTCGTACCTCCTTCTTCGGCCTTCAAATGATCACTCTCCTCTCCCTCTGACTCAGCACTGTAGGCATTCTCAACTGATCCTCGTTGCCAGTGTAATACTCGATGGCTTTATGTGGCCAACAGTGGACAAAAGGATTTATTGAATAAGAATATCTATGTATGTTAGAAATGTTTAACAGCATGACTGTACTATCCCATGCCTAACAACGCGCTGGTTCCAACTAACTCCCTCCTGATTGGCCCAGGTTCATACGTTCCCACTCCATTGATTCTGATCTGATCACGTGGCCTGTGAAGGATCATCCCTTAAAGGGGTCACAGTACCATAGTACTAGTTCAAATTAGCATTAAATAATTTTTCAGCCTATCTCAATTCAAATTGAACTATTTTTATGGAACAAATCAGAAGATGCTGAAAAATCTCTACAGGTTTGACAACATCTATGGGGAAAGATCAGAGGTAATGTTTCGAGGCTGGATGGCTCTTTGTCAGAGCTTTTATACTATATTTATGAGTCAAATTTAAAATCTTATTCCGTATTATGTAAACTTGACTTAGTTCAAGATTATAAAATCTAAGCTCATGCTTTGATTTTTAAACCATGTGTTTAATTGTGCTATTTACTTGCAGGATATAGTTTCTATTGTGGTGATATCTCTGCCTTGTGGCTGGATTTGTACTTTAATGGGGCTTCCAACAATGTTTGGTTATATCATTTGTGGAGTCCTCTTGGGTCCTTCTGGACTCAACCGCATCAAGGTATGAATCCTACTTGCGTCATACAGTAGGGTATTGTTCCCAGCTTAAATTGCCTTTGAATAAGCAGTTCATTTACTGAACAATTACTTTACTGTTGCAGAGTGGTTTACCATATCTATCAAGATTACAGCTATTAGTTTTCTAGTGTGAAGAATGTGCAGGACCTCATAAAATAAGAGTACTTGGCATGTCACTGTGTCAGTTCTAGTTGAAGAATTGATCTTTTTGTGATGTTGGTATACAGTGTGGGTGCCAACTTCATCTCCCTTTACATGACACACAGTACGTTTTTAGTTTTGGATACCTAGCAATTCCTACTTGGATATCATACCTTGACCCGGAGGTGAGCTTCTGATTACCAATCCAGTCTGATGCTAGGACTGCCTGTTTCCACCCTTTGTAATATTGCCCGACTCTCCCCCCCCACTCATCTCAACAGCCTCAGTTTAAGAAGATTTTAATTCTGGTTTTCGAATCATAGAATCCCTACAGTACAGAAGGAGGCCATATGGCCCATCGAGTTTGTACTGACTCTCTGAGAGAGCATCTTTCCTTGGCTCAAACACCCACTTTATCACTGTAATCCCACACATTTGCTAATCCCCCTAACCTACACATCTTCAGACACTAAGGGGCAATTTAGCATGGCCAATCCACCTAACATCTTTGGACTGCAGGAGGAAACTGGAACACTAGGAGGAAATCCATGCAGACACTGGGAGAACGTGCAAACTCCACATATGCAGACACTGGGAGAATGTGCAAACTCCACATATGCAGACACTGGGAGAACGTGCAAACTCCACATTTGCAGACACTGGGAGAATGTGCAAACTCCACATATGCAGACACTGGGAGAACGTGCAAACTCCACATATGCAGACACTGGGAGAATGTGCAAACTCCACATATGCAGACAACTAAGGCTGGAATCAAACTTGGGTCCCTGAAGCTGCGATGCAGCAATGCTAACCACTGTGCTACTACCATACTGCCCTCCTTTGCAAGCAGTCTAATACATTACTGACATTTAACATGTGATTTGTGAATGAGTTGATAAGTTTATGATTTGTAAACCTTTTCCGGATCCAACTCATCTCGCCAAGTTAGCATGACTTGCTGTGCCAGTGATTATAGCATCAGTTAAACTGATAAGTATTTGAAAAGGAAGGATATGGTGGCACGGTGGTTAGAACTGCTGCCTCACAGTGCCAGGGACCCAGGTTTGATTCCGGCCCTGGGTAACTGTGAAGTTTGTGTGTTCTCCCTGTGTCTAGCTACGATGAGATAGATAAGAATGGAACAAGCTGGTGATGGTGGAGGATTGTGTGGAGTTTGCAGATTCTCCCCACATCAATGTGCATTTCCTCTGAGTTTTTCTCCCACATTCCAAAGTCGTGTGGGTTAGGTGATATGGCCATACTAAATTGCCCTTTATATGTGGGGTTACAGGGATAGGGCCTGGATGGGATTGTTGTTGGTGTAGTCTCAAAGGCTTCCTTCTACACCATAGGGATTTTACAATGGTCAAACTGTGTCGAAGACTGCAGACAGCTTGAAGTATAAGGAAAAAGTTTACTTTTGTCATGTTCATTTGTGTTTTGTGACTTTGGTAAGAGCCGTTTTGATACTATTCAAAAAAAAGAGAAGACGAAGGGTGATCTTATAGAGTCCAGGAGACCATGAATATAAGTTAGTCACTAATAAATTCAGTGTAGAATTCACAGGAAATGTCTTCACCTAGAGTGGGTAGAATGTGGAATTGTACCATATGGGATGTCTGAGTCAGTGATCATAAACACATTGAAGGGGAAGCTAGATACATATGAGGGAGAAAGGAATAGAAGGATATGTTAATATGGGTAGCTGGAGGCTGGGAGAAGGATAAACGCCAACAAGGATCTGATGGATTGAATGAATTATACTGTGCTGTAAATGCCTTGTAATATTTATTTCTTTGATAGCAGAGGATGTTCATGTTTTGTCCCATTCTTCCACAGTCCATTGTGCAAGTGGAGACGCTTGGTGAGTTTGGAGTGTTCTTCACTCTGTTTGTCGTTGGTCTGGAGTTTTCTCCCGAAAGACTCAGAAAGGTATTAACTCTTCATTTGCTGTTCAAAGATTCTTAATTTTATCGCAACTGTCCACATATTTAATTAGTGATTTTTTTTTTCCACTTTTCCTCGCCCCAAACAATGCTAACACATGTTAGACAATACTGAATGGTATAATTGTCATAATGTTCCTATTCTGATAGTGAGATCCTGTTTAAAAGTGAGCATTGCAACCAGTATGTCTAAGAGTAGCAAAACTGGAGGCATTGCTTAATGCATGATACTCATGTGAACTTCATTGCTGAATTAATTCTAGGTATGCAGAAAGGATTCGGCTGTCCTAGTTTGTTATTCTCTGGATATGAATGACCCTATAAGAAGTCTCACAACACCAGGTTAAAGTTCAGCAGGTTTATTTAGTAGCAAAAGCCACTAGCTTTCGGAATGCTCGCTGTTCCTCCATCAGGTGAGTGGGATTTCAGTTCACAAACAGGGCATATAAAGACACAAGCTTAATTTACAAAATAATGGTTGGAATACAAGTTTTTACAGGTAATCAAATCTTAAAGTAAGTGGAGAGAGGGTTAAGCACAGATTAAAGGGATGTGTATGTCTCCAGCCGGGACAGTTAGTGAGATTTTGCAAGCCCATGCAAGTCATGGGGGTTACAGATGGTGTGACATGAACCCAAGATCCTGGTTGAGGCTGTCCTAGTGTGCGGAACTTGGCTATCAGTCTCTGCTCGGTGATTCTGCGCTGTCCTGTGTCGTGAAGGCCGCCTTGGAGAACGCTTACCTAATGATCAGATGCCGAATGCATCTGATGTTAGGATGGAACTTGTCAATGTCATCATATAGTTGCTTCAGCGATTGTTCGCCATGAGTCCAAAGGAAGAAAATGTCATTGATGAATCTAGTGTGTAGCATCAGATGAAGATCCTGTGCAGTGAAGAGGTCTAGTTCGAACCTCTGCATGAAGATGTTGGCATATTGAAGGTGCGAATTTGGCCCCCATGACTGTTCCGTGTGTGTGGATGAAGAACTGGTTGTTGAAGGTGAAGACATTGTGGTCCAGGATGATGTGAATGAGTTGTAAAATTGCATCTGGAGATTGGCAGTTGCAGCAATGCCATCGCCTTGGGGGATGCTGGTGTAGTGTGCCGAGACATCCATTGTGACGAGGAATGCTCCTGGTTCAACTGCTTCACGTCTGCTGAGTTTCTGTAGGAAGTCTGCAGTGTTGTGACAAAAGCTGGGGGTTCTTTTGTACAAGGGGTTATGTGGGATGAGAGCACGGAGGGTGTTCTGAAGATCCGGATCAAATGTCTTGATTAGCCTGTTGAGTTGATGGATGTGTTCTTTGGTCGGATCTGCGCGTAACTGTCTGTAGTGTTCCTCATTGTTCAGTTGTTGGTACACTTTGCAGTAGTCCATTCTGTTCAGTATGATGGTGGCCCCTCCTTTGCTGGTTTGATGAGTCCACTTCAACTCTTTTCTCTTCGTTTGCTGCACCGTGGATCTCTCAGTCGGCTGTTCCAGTTCTTCAGCTGTCTCATTGTGCTCGTTTTGGCTTCTTGGGGTTTGTGAAAGAACTCCCGCAGCCTCATTCGCCTGATGAATTCCTCTATATTTGCTGCGAGACTGATGGGGTCTATTTTGGAAGTGGGTCAGAAATTGAGCCCTCGGCTGAGAACTTTGATTTTATCTGGTTGAAGTGTGCAGTCCGACAAGTTGACAATGGATTTCCCTGCAGTGGTACTGTTTTCTACTGTGTTACCGGGGGAGGCTTGGTTGCTTCTGGTGGTGATGCCGAGTTTCTCAAGTTTCCTGTTCTTGGTGTGCGTGTGGATGGTGTAGTTCCTTTGTCTCGTCTGCTTGGCAGAGTTTTGCAGCTGGTTTGTGTCCTGAGCACGTGTTGAGAATATGGACTGTATCTTGGATGCGGCGTTTGCTGTAGAGTTGGCATATGAGGTGGTTGAGGAGTGTGACGCTGAATTTGGCTCCTCTGGAAGGCCGCTGCCCTTGACATGTATGCCCAAGTTGTCAGGTACTCACAAGACAGTCCCGAAAATCACCCAAGCACAACGCAATGCCATCCGCGCTGTCAAGACCAACTGCAACGTTGTCATAAAACTAGCAGACAAAGGAGAGGCCATCGTCATACTGAACAGAATGGATTACTGCAAAGAAGTGTACTGACAACTGAACAATGAGGAACACTACAATTACCCACAGATCGGACCAAAGAACACATCCGTCAATTCAACAGACTGATCGAGACATTTGATCTGAACTTTGAGAACACCCTCTGTGCTCTCATCCCATGTACTCCATGCGTTGGAGATCTCTACTGCCTCCTGAAAGTTACACAAGGCAAACGCCTGGCCGTCCCATCATATTGGGCAATGGGACCCTGTGTGAGAACTCCTCAGGCTACGTCGAGGGCATCCTGAAACCCATTGTACAAAATAACCTCCAGCTTTTGTCACGACACTACGGACTTCTTGCAGAAATTCAGCACACATGGAGCAGTTGAACCAGGAGCACTCCTCGTCACAACGGATGTCTCAGCACTTTACACCAGCAACCCCCATGACGATGGCATTGCTGCAATGCTGCACTTGACCTCTGATCTTCAGGTAAGCATTCTCCAAGGCAGCCTTCATGACACAGGACAGCGCAGAGTCACTGAGCAGAGACTGATAGCCAAGTTCCACACACGAGGACGGCCTCAACTGGGATCTTGGGTTCATGTCACACTATCTGTAACCCCCATGACTTGCCTGGGCTTCAAAATCTCACTAACTGTCCTGGCTAGAGGCAATACACATCTCTTTAACTTGTGTGTGCTTAACCGTCTCTCTACTCACATTGTCTGTACCTAAGGGAACAGCCACACTGCTAATTTAGTGAAAGCTAGAGGAGCAAATATGTAAGCAGATTTGATTGCAAAAACAGTAAGGCAGCAATAGTTGGGGACAAGCCTAATATCAGTTGGAATGTTAATAGTGTTAAGGGCAGAGAGGACACAAAAGACTTGAAACTGCATTTAGAAGAACTTTTTAAGCAGCACGTAAGCCCAAGAGCAATTTTAGATTTCTAAGCTCAATATGGCCTCATTTTAATGCTTCATTTACACTTATCCCTCCTCAGCTCTAATTGATTATTTATCCAGTAGCCCTTTTTTTAATCCCCTATTCATCAGATCTGAAAACTCTATCTGGGGATGTTGAACTGCCATTTTTCCCTCTTTAAGCCAAGCTTCTATGACACCTTGACGACAACAACTTATATTATATAGCATCTTGATGGTAATGAAACGTTCCACGATGCTTCATTGGAACAGTGTAAAGCAATGTATGTCACCAACATTGGACAGAAGGATAGAAATGGTTGGTTTAGATAGGTAAACGATCGGCGCAGGCTTTGGTGGTGGTGGTGATGTGTCTGGTACAAGTCTTCTTACACTCTCAGCATGATGACAGCGTTGGAGTACCATCCTTGCAGCTGTACATACAAATCTCATAGCATATTGGAACCTATGTTGACTAAGCTATAATTTCATGGCCAGCACCATGAAAACAAATGTCAGTTGGAGCTGTTTGTAGCACAGGTACCCAAGTCAGAAGATTGAAGGTTAAAGTTCCACTCTTGGATTTGAGCACACAAATCAAGGCTGACTGCCTTGTAGACAGCAGTGTTGAGAGGGTGCTGCATTTTCAGAGGTGTTATCTTTCATTTTAGATGTTAAACAAAGGCCCCATCTGCAGCTTGGGTGAAAATTAAAGATCCCTTGGCACCAAGTTGTCCCTACTGTATTTATCTTTCAGTTAACATCACAAAAACAGATTGGTCATTATTACAATGCTTGTGGGAGCTTGTGTGGAAATTGGCCACGGCATTTCCTGCATTGCAATATGGACTACACTTCACAAGTATTTAATTGGCTATAAAACACTTACGAAGTCTGTGGTAGGTAAAATGTTAGAATCCGTCATCAAGGAGGAAATAGCGAGGCATCTTGAGGGGAATTGCTTGATAAAGCAGGCGCAGCACGGTTTCGTTAAAGGGAAGTCGTATCTGACAAATTTATTGGAGTTCTATGAGGATGTGTCTAGGGCGGTGGATAGAGGAGAGCCGGTGGATGTGGTCTTTCTTGATTTTCAGAAGGCCTTTGACAAGGTACCTCACAAGTGGTTATTGCAGAAGATAAGGGGGCATGGAGTTGGGGGTAGGGTGTTAGCGTGGATAGAGGATTGGTTGTCAAATAGGAGGCAGAGAGTGGGGGTTAATGGATGCTATTCGGATTGGCAGATGGTGACTAGTGGAGTGCCTCAGGGGTCGGTGCTGGGGCCTCAGCTATTTACCATTTATATAGATGATCTGGAGGAGGGAACCGAGTGTATGGTGTCGAAATTTGCTGATGACACCAAGATTGGTGGAACAGCAAATTGCGCGGAGGGTGTGGAGAGTCTGCAGAAGGATCTAGATAGGCTGGGCAAATGGGCCAGGAAATGGCAAATGGAATTTAATGTTGGCAAGTGTGAGGTGGTCCACTTTAGTAGGAATAATGGTAGGAAGGACTATTACTTACGTGGCGAAAAACTGCAGCAGGTGACGGTGCAGAGGGACCTCGGGGTCCTTGTGCATGAGTCGCAAAAACCCAGCCTGCAGGTGCAGCAGGTGGTCAGGAAGGCTAATGGGATGATGACCTTCATAGCGAGGGGGATTGAATATAAAAGTAGGGAGGTCTTGCTGCGGCTGTATAGGGCATTTGTGAGGCCGCAGCTGGAGTACTGTGTGCAGTTTTGGTCGCCGTACTTACGCAAGGATATTTTGGCCTTGGAGGGAGTGCAGAGGAGTTTTACTAGGCTGATACCGGAGTTGAGGGGGTTGAGCTATGAGGAGAGGCTGAATAAACTAGGCTTGTACTCGTTAGAGTTTAGAAGAATGAGGGGAGATCTCATTGAGACATTTAAGATGATGAATGGGATGGATAGGATAGAGGTGGAGAGACTCTTCCCACTCAGAAAGGACAGTAGGACTAGGGGGCACAGCCTCATGATAAAGGGGGGGTGGTTTAGAACGGAGTTGAGGAGGAACTTCTTCACTCAAAGCGTGGTGAATCTCTGGAATTCTCTGCCCGTTGAGGTGGTGGAGGCTGCCTCGCTAAATATTTTTAAGACGCGGGTTGATGGGTTTTTGATAAGCGAGGGGATTAAGGGTTATGGGGAGAGGGCGGGAATGTGGAACTGAGCCACGACAGGTCAGCCAAGATCTTATTGAATGGCGAGGCAGGCTCGAAGGGTTAGATGGCCCACTCCTGCTCCTATTTCTTATATTCTTATGTTCTTGATTACCTTGTAAAACCTTGCATCCCAACCATTATTTTGTAAATTGAGTTTGTGTCATTATATGCCCTGTTTGTGAACTGAAATCCCACTCACCTATTGGAGGAGCAGCGAACACTCCGAAAGCTAGTGGCTTTTGCCACCAAATAAACCTGTTCGACTTTAACCTGATGTTGTGAGACTTCTAACTGTGTTTACCCCAATCCAACGCTGGCATCTCCACATTATGGATGTCTGTGTCAAGGCTGCGTTTCGTGCCCAACACTGTTGAAGTTTCAGAGGCCACATACTAGGTGGTTGGTGAATGAGTTAAATATCTATAACAATCCAGTTGCTTTTATGATCACCTTTTGATGTTTGACCACAAATTGTTCTATTTATAGAATCATACGTTGCCGAAGAGGCCTGTCAATCTGGCTGAAACGTGAGAAACACGTGACCTCCCATCTAATCCCATTTACCAACATTTACCCAAGCCTTGAAAGTTATTCATTGAATTAAGTTTTACAAGTAGCCACAGTGCTTTTCAAATTCTGAACTGTTAACTCCATACTGTTAGCCACTGTCAAAACCCCACATCTTTCAATGAATCTCAAAGTTGTCCAGCTCATTTGTGTTGTGCAGAGTTTGTGATCTTGTAATGCTTGATCCCCAGATTCCCTAGTTACCCATATTACACAGATATGAAAACTACTGAAAAGTCAGTTAAAGAAATAAGGTATAATAACCTGGCAATGTCTGGAAATGTCAAATACGTCTCCTCAAACAAGATGGTGGCTGTGTAACTTCCTCCTCTCAAGACTGTTATTATTGGAGATCTTACTACCACTATAGTTCCTATTGATCTGATGCCTCCCCGCTGATAGCTTGGTTTGAAATGCTGCATTTTAAATCACTATTTTTTTCAGTTATTTCAACAATGGACTTGATTCAGCCTGGCAACCAGCATCTCTGACATATCAGTGTCATCTTCGGTATCTGAGGGAGTGGGGATCCCTTGTATAACAGCTTCCGGTCATGGTCTTGCTTGCTCTGACTTTCTCTCTTGAGCCCTGTTCACATTCTGCCAACCTCTCTCCACCAAGCATGGCTTTTCTGTGCTCTGTTCTATGATTTTTCCCAACACTCCTTGTCAATTCTGGATTGTTCCTACTTTCCTCTTGATCCCTGGGCTCCCCATTAGCTGCACATTTCTCTCTCATTTGAAATCATTGAGATTATTCAGCCTGTCTTATCTATGGTAGCTCTTAGCTGGAGCAATCCAAAATTAATTTCAGTCTTGCAATCCATAAAGGAATTTCTTCTAACGTCTTTCCTTGCTGCATGATAAATTAATGATCCTTCATTGTTGTTTCCCTGTGGAAATAACTTTTTCCCCAATCAAATCTCAGTGTAACATCAAAACCCTGCATTGAATTTCTTAGCCTTTGCTACATCAATTAATGAACTCTTTCTTGTAGCATTCACTAATCCCAGGTGTTGATCCCTAGAATTTACTGAACTTGGAAGCCAGTCTTTGGACTTGATTGTCTCTCAAGTTCATATGTCAGTACCTTGCTGTTGAATGTAGGATTTTTGATCTTCATCTTGCTCTGCTCCCTGACTTTCAACTAGCTAGCAGACTGATTTCATTTTGCTGGAACGTCTCCCAATGATGTTGACGATTACTTTGTACCTTAGTTTGTACTGTTGCTTTGTGGGATCCCTGTTATATCTTTGCCATAAGTACTGTTTCTAGCTTCTACTTGCTGTTTACATATCATAGCTGTCTAGCCTAACTGAAGCATTTTACCTCACAATTCATTCCCTTCCTTCTCTATTAATGGAATAGTATATAAATAAATAACGACTCCATGAACCACCCATTGTGCTAATCTTGTTCTAAACAACCATCATTTTACTGCCTTAAGCATTATAACTCTTAACTCAAACTCGGGTCCTACTTTGCATCAGCCATGGCTCAAACTGCCAACTCAATTTCAGTAGTTGCCCTAAATAACATCTTTCGTGTTATACTCGCACTTCAACTCGACAGCTCAAACTCACTTATCATTTGGTCAGTATAACTAACTCACCTTCCCAATGACCAGAGTTGTTACTAAGTGTAAAGATTCAAAGCAACCGTGAATTCCTATGTGCAATCAGAATTAACAATTTAAACAGATCCATGTTAACAGTTAACAATCGGTTTTGATTGGAGGATGGAGGAACAGGGTAAAGGGCCTGAGGATGAGAGAGGGCACATGTGATCAGGACTATTATTGGATAAACATGAACTCATGCTGTTTTGGCTGCACAATGTGTAATTGCCATGCAAGTCCACACAATCCCGCTCAGCCCTTCCACATTTCACACAGTTCCCATCTTCAGGATTGTACAGTTGTGATACCTCCGTCCCATCTTAACTGCTGAAAGCCTTATCTATTCTGTTGTCATCTCCAGACTCATTGGCTCTAATATTCCTTTCACTGTCCTTCCAGTCTTCATCCTCAAACTTCACCCTACCCTAAATTCAGCTGCGCGTACTGTGTCCCACACGGAGTCCTGCTTTCATTGCTTTTAGTACAAATCCATATTAGCAACTAATTCCAGCAGCAACAACTAATGTTTGTTTGAACCTAACCCTCCAGAGGAGGCAGCACCTTGAATACAGTGCCGTAAACTACCCAGCCAGTTCAATATTACAAAACCTTTCAACAAATTAAGTTCACCACCCTCAGCATTTAATTTCTTCCCACACATCCTTTCTGTAAAATGTTCATGAGCCTCTGCAGTCTTATTGGTGAAGATGCACTCAAATTGCTGTTAATATTCTAGGATAGTGATAGTGAAGATGCAGCAATATATAGATGGCATGTAACTTTGAGGGGGAGCACTTGCTATTCTTGTCCTTCTTGGTGGTGGATTTCATAGGTTTGGGAGGTGTTGTTGAAGAAGCATTGGCCCCTCACCCTGTTGGTGGTCAACATTGCAGCCACAGCAGACTGGGAGGATAGAGTGAATGTTTAAGGTGATGAATGCCCACTTGATCAAATGGATTGCTTTTGCTTGAATGTGTCAAGCTCCTTGAGTTTTATTTTCAGCTGCAATTATCTAGGCTAGTGAAGACAGCTCCTAACTTGTGCCCTGTAGGTGGCGGGAAACCTTAGGAAATCCAGGAGTTATCCACTTGCCATAGTGAATTACGCTCCTCCCCTATCCATGTTGTCTCTTCGCCATTCAGAAACTTGATCAGTTTCCACATATATGCTAATAATGTCTGGCTCTGACTCTTGATCCAAAGGCTGAGAGGATCAAAGTATCAGTTTCTTTGAAATCGCCAATTACTCTTAGAAAAAACATCCCAGCATGCTATCAATGAATCATGGACTAAATGTCACCTCGATGATTTTCAGACTTTGCTGGTTTGCTGACTCCCAATCCCCATTTTTGTTTTAAAAGTACCGGTATGTATCGAACTTTGGAAAAATGTAAGTAATAGCGTCAGTTAAGAATGGGTTTTCTGATGATCTGTCACTAGGCGCATTTACAACTGCAGCAGGCAGGGCATTCCAATCCCTCACCACCCTCTGGGTAAAGAACCTACCCCTGACATCCGTCCTATAACTACCCCCCCTTAATTTAAAGCCATGCCCCCTCGTGCTAGATTTCTCCATCAGAGGAAAAAGGCTATCACTGTACACCCTATCTAAACCTCTAATCATCTTATACGTTTCAATAAGATCCCCTCTTAGCCGCCTTCTTTCCAGCGAAAACAACTCCAAATCCCCCAGCTTCTCCTCATAGGACCTCCCCTTCATACCAGGCAACATCCTGGTAAACCTCCTCTGCACCCTCTCCAAAGCCTCCACATCCTTCCTGTAATGTGGGGACCAGAACTGCACACAGTACTCCAATGAACTTCCTGATGCACAGAAATAGTCTCAAAGAGTTAGGCTATTAGATTAGAATGTTTTCTCAACAAATTTGAACACTGTAAAGCTGATGTGTACCCAAGATGATAATATTGCTTCTGCCTAGGAGGCTCTTTGAACCCTTTTTTTATTTGCAAGCCTCACTGGATTCTCATGGAATAAGTGAACACTGGCGTAGTTTCTCTTCTTCCTAGCTTCTGTTTGTTATTACAGTCATCACTCATTCTCTGAACCTTCCTCTCTTTGTTCCACCTTGGCAGCAGGAACACGGCTTTACTTGTCCTTTTTTACTTTGTGTGAAGCTTAAATTCAACAGCGAGATACAGAGGAGGAGCACCAAACCTGTGGAACTCTTCATTTCTTTCAGTGATTTTTTTTTTTCCTTCTGCAAGTGTCAGGTGCTTGAAATCTAAGCCAGACATCATTTTAGCACTTGTCCCAAGTTACCTCACTTGATGTTGGTTGTACCTGTGCTGTGATCAGTGCCATTTCATTGCTAACTAGGTTGTCTTCTGATCAGGGAAGATCGATGTCCTGTGTAGTTTGACTTTAGAATCACGTTCCTTAAAATGTTTCTGTCTTTAATTATACTAAGAAAAGACTATTATAGCATCAATGCTTAATATTTTTGAATATTAATTTAAAATACACTATCTTATATTTCACTGCTCTTAGGTATGGAAGATTTCCTTGCAAGGAACCAGTTACATGGCAATCCTGATGGTTGTATTTGGATTACTCTGGGGACATCTGTTGAATATCAGGCCAACACAAAGTATCTTTATTTCTACATGTTTGTCTCTATCAAGTACTCCTTTAGTATCCAGATTCCTTGCACTCGGTGCAAGAGGAGAAAAAGAAGGTAAATGTTAAAAGGATCAGTTGGCCGTATGAATGTAGAGTGGTCATGTATTTGTGAATCTATATTGAATCGCCCTTCCTTTTGAGGAGTGGGAGTTACTTATGGGTGGGAGCAGGAAGAGGAACAGAAAGACACTCAGAAATGATGGGAAGGTGCTAATAGTTACATTTGTTATTGTTGCCACATGTGATGTTGGGAGGAGATGGAGCTGAGTATTTCACCTGTCCATTACCACTCTTGGTGATGAAAAATGTTTGCACGCTGGCTGTATGGCAGTAATAGCCCTGGTTGCCACAAATGGAAGGAGAGGATCTGACAGGCCATTTCTCCCTCTATTCTGGCACAACACACTTACCATCAGGGTAAGCACGTTCCTCTTAGAGCGAAGGGCAAGGCTGGTAGAAGTAGGGAACTCTGGATGACTCAGTATATTGAGGCCCTGGTCAAGAAGAAGAAGGAGGTACATAACATGCATAGGCAGCTAGGATCAAGTGGATCCCTTGAAGAGTATGGGGGGGTGTAGGAATAGAGTTAAGAGAGAAATCAGGAGGGCAAAAAGGGGAACGAGATTGGTTTGACAGATAAGGCAAAGGAAAATCCAAAGAATTTCTACAAATACATAAAAACCAAAAGAGTAACTAGGATGATTAGGGCCTCTTAAGGATCCTCAAGAGATGGGTGAGATCCTAAATGAATATTTCTCACAGTATTTACTAATGTTAGGGAACTTGGGAAATAAATAGTGATGTCTTGAGGAGGTGCTGGAAGTCTTAAAGCGCATCAAAGTAAATAAATCTCCAAGACCTGGTGAAGTGCATCCCAGGACATTGTGGGAGGATAGGGAGGAAATTGCGGGTCCTCTAGCTGAGATATTTGAATCATCGATAGTCACAGGTAAGGTGGCTGAAGATTGGAATGTTGTGCCTTTGTTTAAAAAGGGCTGCAGAGAAAAGCCTGGGAAGTATAGGCCAATGAGCCTCAAATCTATGGTGGATAAGTTGTTGGAAAGTATTTTGAGAAACAGGATCTACAGGCATTTAGAGAGGCAAGGACTGATTAGGGACAATCAACGTGGCTTTGTGAGCGGAAAATCACGTCTCACAAATTTGATTTCAGTTTTTTGAAGGGGCAACCAAAAACATTGATGAGGACAGTGCAGTTGATGTTATCTACATTGACTTTAGCAAGGGTCTTTGACAAGGTACTGCTTGGTAGTTTGTTGCATAATGTTAAATCTCACAGGATCCCGGGGAAGGTAACGAAATGGATACAAAATTGGCTTGATGACAGAAGCCAAAAGGTGGTTGTAGAGGGTTGTTTTTCAGACTGGCGGTCTGTGACCAGCAGTGTGCCTCAAGGATCACTGTTATTTGCCATTGATTTGGGTGGGAATACAGAGGCATGGTTAATAAGTTTGCAGATGACACCAAGATTGGTGGCATAGTGGATAGTGAAGAAGATTATCTTGTATTGCAATGGGATCTTGATCAATTGGGCCAGTGGGCTGATGAATGGCAGGTGGCGTTCAATTTAGACAAATGCGAGGTGATGCATTTTGGTAGTTTGAATCAGGGCAGGACTTACTCAGTTAATGGCAGGGCATTGAGGAGAGTTACAGAACAGAGATCTGGAGATACAGGTTCATAGCTCCTTGAAAGTAGAGTCACAGGTGGACAGAGTTGTGGAGAAGACAATCAGCATGCTTGGTTTCATTGGTCAGAATATTGAACACAGGAGTTGGGACATCTTGTTGAAGTTGTACAAGACATTGGAATACTGTGTGCAGTTCGGCCCATCAAGTCTGAACCGATCACAATCCCACCCAGGCCCTACCCCATATCCCTACGTATTTTACCCACTAATCCCTCTAACCTATGCATCTCAGGACACTAAGGAGCAGTTTTAGCATGGCCAATCAACCTAACCCGCACATCTTTGGACTGTAGGAGGAAATTGGAGCACCGGGAGGAAACCCATGCAGACATGAGGAGAATGTGCAAACTCCACACAGACAGTGACCCAAGCCAGGAATCGAATCTAGGTCCCTGGAGCTGTGAAGCAGCAGTGCTAACCACTGTGCTACCGTGACAGATACATGGGTAAGATGGAGATAGCAGGATATAGGCCAAATGCGGGCAATTGGGACTAACTCTGGGGTTTTAAAAAAAGGTTGGCATGGACAAGTTGGGCTGAAGGCCTGTTTCCATGCTGTAAATCTGACTTTATCTGTAGGCTTTAGTCTCTGGAGACTCTTCACCAGTTTAAGGACCCTTGGCACGTCCTTGGATACTGCAACAGTGCCTGGTGTTTTCCTGTATTACTGGCATACTCCCTGTTTGTGGCAGGAAGCTAGCTGGATTCTGATGTGTGTGGATAAACCCACTGAATCTAAGATAATAAGAATTTTGCTGCCCTGCCCACCATGGGAATCTGGGCGATGGGTGGACAATGGGAAGGTCTGTTGACCTCGGACAGAATTATACAGTTTCAGGATGAGTGAGGTTGTAAAATCCCACCCAATGAGTGAGGATTGCTGCAATACCAGAGAGGCAGGTGGAACTGCCATATTTTGGGAAGATAAAAATCTACTTCAAACTGATTTGTATCTTCGACATGGGGCAATTTGATCCTGAGGCAATGAAATCGTTCTGAAGACTTAAGTCATGAGTTTTAACCTCTTTCGAGTGGGAGTATAGAACCACCTGCTGGACACAGATTGAGGGGTGGCACAGTGGTTAGCACTTGTGTGTCACGATGCCAGGGACCCAGGTTCAATTCCTGGCTTGGGTAACTCTCTGTTTGGAGTCTGCACATTCAACTCATGTATGTCTGTGTGGGTTTTCTCAGGGTGCTCCAGTTTCCTTCCACAGTCTGAAAGACGTGCTGGTTAGGTGCATTGGCCGTGCTAAATTCTCCCTCAGTGTACCTGAATTGGCACAGGAGTGTGGTGACTTGGGGATTTTCACAGTAAAGTCAGTGTATTGTTGATGTAAGTGCACTTGTGACACTAATAAATAAAAGTGACCTGAATGGGGATGCTCATCATACTTTCAGAAGGAACCCAAAGAGGCAACTCTTTGACTCTGTTGCACCAGAAGCCAGGAATCTCACAAGTTCTGATATCAAGTTTGGGTAACAACAGCACTGATTCCTGCAACTAGTTAATTTCCATGGGAATGTTTGACATATTTTATTCTGGCATTTTACATTTGTGTTTGTGACCATGTTCCTGCAAGGTGAAGTTGATCTTAGATGAAAACTATAATTCTGTACTGTAAATGTTAAAAATTGAATTTCAGAAAGAAAGCAGTCCAATTTCAAATCTTATTTAGTTAAAAATGCTGCACCATGGCAACTGGAGTTACACTCTGATTTTAGCAAGCGAGATATGACAAGTTTATCTGAACTTATTAATACTCTTCTGTCTGAAACCACACTCCTTGCTCGCCTTGGCTTCTGCATAACTGGTATTTTAAGTGACATATTCAAAATATTTACACTCCCGACGAGTTTGCTTGTCTGTGTAATTGTATGACTTCCTGTTTTCTGAACATTAGTTGTAAATTTTGGAGTTTGATTTGAAAATTCAAGTCCAGGATCTGCTGATTTCCTTGAAACAAAGTGAGAGTTGGATCACAGCCTATATCCCTCAAAAATGAGAGAGAGAACAATTTGGGAACCTATGCGGACCATTGAAGGAAAAAATACTGCCATTGAAAATCGAGGGAATGTGCTTATTTTTGTTGCCGTAAAGTTCTCTTCATTCCCATTATGCTTTTCGCTGTATTGTATTGAATACACTGTATTGAATGTACATTGCCTTGTAATATGATTCCAGTGGGCCCACTCACTTGATCTAACTATTGCCCATGGTTTAGGCACAGTTTTCAGTTTCTTCTTCTGTTGCTGAATAGGAGATGTGGATTACAGCAGTGTGCTACTTGGAATGCTGGTGATGCAGGATGTTCAGCTGAGCTTATTCATTGCTGTGATGCCCACTCTAACCCAGGCGGGCGGTACTGCTTCTAACAGGTATGTTCTTGGCAAGTATCCGTATAGTTGCTTGTCATGATTTTTAACTGTTTTCTCCTCTTAACAGTATAAACACTTTGCCCTTCCACTCAGACTCTGAAAGTGATGGTGCAAAGTAATATACTGTTTCGAAATAAGAATCTCCTTCGAGGGTGAAGTCAATGGTCAGACCGTATCTACCATGGTAGAAATATGGGTACATTTCAACTTAGTGTCCCGAGTTGTGTAGGTTGCATGGATTAGTCATGATAGATGTGTAGAATTACTTTATTCATTCATGGGACATGGGTGTTGCTGGCTGGCCAGCAATTATTGCCCACCCCTATTTGCCTGAAGGCAATTGAGAGTCAATCACATTGCTGTGGCTCTGGAATCACGTGTAGGCCAGACCAGGTAAAGATGGCAGATTTCCTTCCCTAAGGACAGTAGTGAACCAGATGGGTTTTTCTGACAATTGATAATGGTTTCATTAGATTAAGAATTAGTAGATTCTTAATTCCAGACTTCTTTTATTGAATTTTAAGTTCACCATCTGCTGTGGCGGGATTTGAACCCAGGTCCCCAGAACATTAGCTGAGTTTCTGGATTAATAATCGAGTGATAATACCACTAGGCCATTGCCTTCCCTTTTGGGGAGCAGGCGGGGAAGAGGGCCCGGGTGAGATACTCTGTCAGAGAGTCAGTGCTAACTTGATGGGCTAAATCGCCTCTTTCTACACTATTGATTCTATAATTCTACCAGCATTCTGATTGAGTGTTTTTAAACTACTATCTGTAATGGGGAGGAGCACAATATTGTCATCAGAGCTTTCAGCACAGTCTGGACAGGTGAATGGGCAAATCGGTGGCAGATGCAGTATAATTTGGATAAGTGTGAAGTTATTCACTTTGGAAGCAAAAACAAGAAGGCAGATTACTATCTGACTATAAATTGGGAGAGGGGAATGTGCAGCGGGATCTGCGTGTCCTTGTGCACCAGTCATTGAAGGTTAAGCATGCAGGTGCAGCAATTGGTAAAGAAGGAAAATGGAATGTTGGCCTTCATTGCGAGAGGTTTTGAGTACAGGAGCAAGGATATGTTGTTTATATAAGGCGTTGGTAAGGCCACACCTAGAATATTGTGTGCAGTTTTGGTCTTTTCTGAGGAAGGATGTTCTTGCTCTTGAGGGAGTACAGCGAAGGTTTATCAGGCTGATCCTGGGGATGGCAGGACTGATGTATGAGGAGAGATTGACTAGGTTAAGTTTATTTTCACTGGAGTTCAGGCGAATGAAGTTGGGGGGGGCTGGGGGATCGCATAGAGAATTCTAACAGGACTAGACAGGGTAAATGCAGGAAAGATGTTCATGATGTTGGGGGAATCCAGAACCAGGGCTCAGTCACAGTCTGAGGATTCAGGGTAGACCATTTAGGACAGAGGTGAGGAGACATTTCTCCACCCAAAGAGTGGTGAGTCTGTGGAATTTATTACCGCAGGAAAGTTGATGCCAAAACATTGAATGCATTCAAGAGGCAGCTAGATGTAGCACTTGGGGGTGAATGGGATCAAAGGTTATGGGGAGAAAGCAGGATTGGGTTATTGAGTTGGACAGTAACCCATAATCATAATGAATGGTGCAACAGGCTCAAAGAGCCAAATGGCCTCTTTTTGCTCCTGTCTTCTATGTTTCAATGACTTGCACAAGAAGATGTCTGGTATAGAGGCATAGAAGAGGAGAAGGAAGAGACCATTTGGCCTTTCGAGCCTGCTCCACCATTTATTAAGATCATGGCTGATCACCTAACTCAATTGCCTAGTAATCTGCCGCCTTATTTTTGATTTCAAAGTGAATAATCTCACATATAACCTCACTGTATAATTTAAAGCAAACCTTTTGGGGGAGCATTGGGTGTTAGTCTGCTAATAAAGATCATTTCAGCCATTGGTCTCACAGGTCTGTTTGAATTCATCTTCTGTTCATCTGGGCTCTGGATGTAAATGAGATGTTTGAATGATATTGACCATTGCGATATCCAAGGGTTAAGTTCAAGATTAGAGGGAAGTAACAGAGAATGAAGGACAGTGGAGTTGCTAACTGTGATTAAATGACTGAATGTTTTATCACATGATTTGCTCCCATATTCCAGCCATTATTTGGCCAATACTTCCATCCTTGTGATGTACAGCCTTCCTACGCCAATTATCCTAAGCAAAAACACCCATTATCCAATTGGATAATGCTTGACTGTCAGCCAAACAGCCCTTTTTCCCACTTTCAATATTTCTATATCTGGTGAGAAATCTTCAAAGAAATGACAAAAAAATATATTTTTAATGTTGTGTGATTTTTGTCCTGGGTTGCACACAGCAGTGTCCTGGAGATTGGTCTTCAATTTCTGGAAACTTCTGGCAAACTTTGGATGGTTGGCAACCCTAAAGGCCCCTGAGCTGGATACCAGAAAGAAAAGAGTGCATTTAGTGGTTCCTCAGGGGTGTCATTCAAAAGAAAGAACAACTGATGATGGCAGAATTATATACCAGAAGGCAGCAAGAGGAGAAAGAAAAGAATGATAACAAATAGATGGAGCAAAATTTAAGGGGGATTTTATGATTCAGTAATATCACTCAGTGCCCTTATAGGGGAACCTATTGCCGTAATGGCGATATTTTGAAAGATTGCTTGAGTTTTTAATGCTAGAATCTTGTAAGTGTAATTGTAGGCTCTAAAACCTTCATGATAATCTGCAATTTCATATTCTGAAATGGACCTGAAAGTTTTGATTACTTATTGTAGCGCTTTCCTTAGAGCAGAGAAGACTGAGTGGAATCTGGTTGAGGCGTACAAAATTGAGGGACATAGAAAGGGTAGACCTCCTCAATTGAAGGATCCATAATCAAGGGGCATAGATTTAGGGGCATAGATTTTAAGGTCAGGAGCAGGAGATTTGAGGAAAATCTCTTTCATCTGGAGGGTGGTGGGAACCTGGAGCGCACTGCCTGAAAAGATGGTAGAGGCGAGAACCCTTACAACATTAAAGAACCTTTTAGATGAGCACTTCAATAGCAAACAAGGCTATGGATCAAGTGCTGGAGAACGGGATTAGAATAAGTAGGTGCTTGATGACGGCGCAGACACAATGTGTCAAAGGACTTCTTTCAGTGCTGTAAAAACTCTGATTCTGTAATATTAATTGTCATATTATTCTTGGGTTTGATTGAGGCATTTGAAGTGAAATTGAATTGCCATCTGAAAAGAAAAAGAAAATTTTGTGGGGATAAGTGTGATCAGCTCAAATGATAATTCAGACACCAATGCAGACTTAGTGGGCTGAATGGTCTTCTGCAGTGTAAAGGTTCAGTGATTCAGTGTTTTTGCAGTCTTCAGGACAGAATGCTGAGACTATCAGGTACCCTCACTCACCAACATAGTCTTTGTATTTGTCAGCTAAGAGGCTGTTTCTTTCTTCTTTATCTCTGCTACATTAGAGAAGTGTTACTGATGTGTGCCACCTCCTGCAAATGCCAAATATGGTATTTACCTAACTCGAACCTTGCAATTTCTGTGCCTCCATCTTGATGTGCATTATCTCAAACCTGCCAGTTTTTCACTGCCAATTATGCTTCTCATGTTCATACCTGCCTTTTCGTTTCTTCCCACTTCAGTCTTTCTATCTGCTTTCTCCTCAGACTGGTTGTTTTTTATCCTGCCTTTGTTTGTTGCACAATGTCTATATTCATCAGCATCAGAGCATAACCATTACTAGGCTGATACCGGAGTTGAGGGGATTGAGCTATGAGGAGAGGCTGAATAAACTAGGCTTGTACTCGTTAGAGTTTAGAAGAATGAGGGGAGATCTCATTGAGACATATAAGATGATGAATGGGATGGATAGGATAGAGGTGGAGAGACTCTTCCCGCTCAAAAAAGACAGTAGGACTAGGGGGCACAGCCTCAAGATAAAGGGGAGGCGGTTTAGAACAGAGTTGAGGAGGAACTTCTTCACTCAAAGGGTGGTGAATCTCTGGAATTCTCTGCCCGTTGAAGTGGTGGAGGCTGCCTCGCTAAATGTTTTTAAGAAGCGGGTTGATGGGTTCTTGATAAGAGAGGGGATTAAGGGTTATGGGGAGAGGGCGGGAATGTGGAACTGAGCCACGACAGATCAGCCATGATCTTATTGAATGGCGGGGCAGGCTCGAAGGGCTAGATGGCCTACTCCTGCTCCTATTTCTTATATTCTTATGTTATGTTCTTAATAGTCTTGCCATTTTCCGTGGTGCCAAACCAAACAAATCTTAATGACTCAGACATCAGCGTACTCTTTAGATTCTTCTTTTAAATGGGAAGGAAACCTTTCTCTACTGAGTGCCAGGATTTTGTGGCTTTTACTGTTCTTGCTAGTAAAAGATTATTCTAGCTAGGATTCAGGTAGCTTTCTTGCAATATTCAGATAGTCAGAAGGCCTCGACCCTACTCCTTCACTTGGAGAGAGCGTCATGTTGCATCCATTCAAGAATACCTTTCATGATTTGCTTCTATTTGGGGCAAGGCCCATTTGCATAAATACCACAAAGATTAGGGAACTGTTCTGATGTGCTCCAGCGAGAAGAGTTTTTATTTATACATTTGCCTACACAAGAGAGCAGGTAACATTGGCACTTGTAGATTTCAAGGACAGTTTTCACACAGGTTACATTTATGTGATGAGAAGTTTTTGATCAGATACAGAGAATAGACTACATAGACTCAGTTGATAAAAATCTGAGATGTTTCCAAATATGGGTGTATTTTGTGAAAACTTTTGAGCTAAATGATTATCACATTTTAGCTTATTGACAGAAATCACAGTGCTGACAGTTTGACAGACAGTGAGTAAAATACTGTGGGATTTGTTACTTGTAGATGCCAGAAGTTGGATATTTCTCTACTTTGTTCTCTTGGCTGTCTTATATTCTGTCAGCTCCAATACTCCATTCGCAACAGATGAAGGTTTCAGCAACACCATTGTCCAGATGCACTCAAAGTGGATTATAGATATATGCTCATCCAGAATTAAAACTTTATCACACTACTTACTGTAAAATGGATGATGTATGATTTTGTATGGCATGATGTGGAGATGCCAGTGTTGGACTGGGATAAGCACAGTAAGAAGTCTCTCAACACCAGGTTAAACAGGTTTATTTGGCATCACTCACCTGATGAAGGAGCAACGCTCCAAAATCTTGTCCTACCATGTAAACCTGTTGGACTTTAACCTAGTGTTGTGAGACTTCTTACTGACTTTATAAGGACAGGAGTCCCAAGACATATGGCTCCAGCTTATAAAGCTCTTTTAATGGTTTGGCTCATTGCTTGAGGTGCATTTGGCTGGGATAGAACCGATTGATTTAGGTTGAAATTGGAGATTTGGTAGCCAGTTCACCACATGGTCTGTGAACTAGAATGAACAAAAGCATTAATTGCAAATGAGGCATTTTCTACAGTGAAAAGCAGTTGAAATTTTGCCTTCAATATCAACAGCAAAGAACTCAGAGTAAGGTTCAGGCAGAAGTTTTATAAAGAATGGATGCTTATGGCTGTGTGACTCCTTTGCAGGTGATTCGCTCCCATGGAATATTCAGTGCATCACATGGAAGCTGAACAAGTGACAGATTAAAATATTTTAAGCGGCTAAAGATTGTTATCTGGAAAAATAAGACCCCAAACTAGAAATTATCTATTGCGCATTTCAGTATCATGATTCAAATTATTTTGGGATATGTTTTCACAATTTTACCTTTCTTTCTTTTTCCACAGTATAATTTTAGAAATACTGCGGGTTTTCGCTCTTTTTGGTCACATTCTGTTTTCGTTGGCTGCAATTCTTCTGATGTCTCTTGTGGTAAAGACTTATCTCATTGGACCATTTTACAGAAAACTGCACTCAGAGGGTAAAGGAAATAGAGAGAAAATTGTCCTAGGAATTTCAGCATTTATCTTTCTTATGTTAATGGTAATAATATATTTATTTTGAATCAAGTTATAGCGTTGTGGCACTTTATTTGAAAAAGATAGAAACCGATATAAAATATTTTCAAGAAGCGGGTTGATGGGTTTTTGATAAGAGAGGGGATTAAGGGTTATGGGGAGAGGGCCGGAAAATGGAACTGAGCCACGACAGATCAGCCATGATCTTATTGAAGGCGGGGCAGGCTCGAAGGGCCAGATGGCCTATCCTGCTCCTATTTCTTATGTTCTTATGTTCCATGTAGAGTCATGCAATCTAAATCTTTCACCCAGAGCCATATGCCTTGAACATTCTAGAGCAGTATAACCCACCTTTCATGTAGTCATGTTTTCATCTGGAACTGTGTGTATATGAGTGAGAAATCCCACCACTCCTGGCACAAATGGATCCCACCAACCCCAAACAAAATAACTCTTCCATTACATGGATCTGCTCCAACAACACATTGTACTAACTGTTCCCACTGGAATTGTACCTCACCACAGACCTCACAAATCTTTACCCTTTGCACCATATTTGCTTTCAGATCAAAGGAGAACATGCAAAGTGTAAAGAGGGCATGCAAGACCTCTTAATATCAAAGTAAAAGATTGAACACATTTTGCTTTTGATGTGGAACTATTTTGTTTTCCTGATCAAAATCAGTTGGGACGTGCTCATAGAACCATAAAATTCCTACAGTGCAGAATGAGGCCATTTAGCTCATAGAGTCTGCACTGACCACAATCCCACCCAGGCCCTATCTCCATAACCCCATGCATTTACCCTAGCTAGTTCCTCTGACAAAGGGGCAATTTAGCATGACTAATCTATCTAATTTGCTCATCTTTGGACTATGGGGGGAAACTGGAGCAGCTGGAGGAAACCCACACAGACACTGGGAGAATGTGCAAACTCCACACAGACAGTGACCCAAGCTGGGAATTGAATCCGAGTTCCTGGCACTATGAGGCAGCAGTGCTAACCACCGTGCCCCCCCACTACTTCTGCCTGAAACCTTCCTCTCCTCTCTCTCTATCCTCTCTGTCTTTGTTTGAGTTTCTGTGTCTGTCTCATGATCTCCCCCATTGCTGTGTCCCTATCTTTCTGACTTTATATCAATACTTTTTCCACTGAACTTCGTTGTCTCAGGCTGATATGAGAAACACACTTATGTTAGTGGCTTTGTCTGGTTGCAGCTACTTAGCAGATTCTGTATTCCAAATGGAAATTGACTGTATATTACACAGTTAGGTGGACATGATCACAGGTGTCCTCAATATGAGCATTCCATGAAGCTTTGTCTCTTAGTTGGCACACCACATTGAATTGCTTGGAAGCAATAGGAGAATCAAGGACACAAAGAATACACTGGGTGGGAAATGCTTAATGTCTACTGTGCATGTGTTGTTAGTACCACTAATGGACGAGTCCTGAAGGATATGGCTGCAGGACAGCCTTCTTCAAATTGTGAGGAGACGAACACGCACAGCAACCTACTTGATGTCCATTGCCAGTTTAGGTTTTGCGGATTATCTCTTCATCACAGCATTGGTAGAAGTGATCACAGCTTTGGCAGAAGTGACCACTGCAAAATCTTTCTGAAGGCAAAGTTGCACCTTCACAGTAAGGACAGGTCGCATGTGTCATGTGTCGCATGACACTGCTGCTGTGAGATTTGGCATAGCACAAGGACAGATCTAGCTGCTCAAACCTGGCATTCATGAAGCGCCTTGGGGCATCAGCAGCACCACAAACTGTAATGTCATAGTCCAACATGTCTCTTATTCCTCAATAATCGTCCAGCTGGAAGACAAAGCTTCATTTAGTAGTGAGTGTATCAGTGTGTACCAGGACGTGGTGTTTATTTTATTAGAATGTAGGTGTGTCTGACCCTTATATGTTCCTCTGATAAAGCAGTGATAGAACTGATTGACTTGTTAGACTATAGTGACAATGATGTGTTGACCATTCAAGGTAAGGGCAGTAGGTATTTTTCTGTAAAGAATGTTAATGAGCCAGTTGAATTTTTATGACCCCCTGATAGCTTCATTGTCACTTATTACTGAAGTTAACTGAATTTGCGATATCGCGGTGGATTTTGAATTTGTGATCTCTGAATTATTATTCCTGTTCTCTAGATAACATAACCTTGTGAGGCTTTAAGACATGGGGTAGAATTTCCTAGTTCCCCTGCAGTGTGCTTTTCCAGTGGTGGAGGTGGCTCACCATTGGCCACCTGCCGATGTCTGTGGTGTTTTGTTTTGTTTGGCTCGCCCGTCCTGCCTCTGGGAACCTACCATGTGGGACAGAACCAGAAATTGCTGGCGGTGGAATGGGCTGGAAAATCCTGCCCAGTGCTAAAACGCACAAAAAGCCGATCATCATCCGGCAGCTATTAGATCAGTTGAAAATAGTGAAAAATAAGGCTACTACCAAGAAAAGTTTCTGTTAACATTTTCGTCCTTAAGAATGATGAATCCCAGTAGTTGCAAGAGAAGAAGCTAAAGTATTTCCAAATGTCTTTATCCAAAAGTGCTACTTAGTCCAATCTGGCTTCTTTGTGAGATCTCTAGTGCCCAGTCAATTTGTGTTCAGGAAAAGCAGGCTGCTTTGACCTCTAGAGTGCTTTTTGGAATTTCAGGGCATTCCACAACCACTTGTGCAGGAAATGCGTGGGTTTCCTCCTACCCTCCAAAGATATGTGGGTTAGGTTGATTGCCCCTTAGTGTCAGGGGAATTAGAAGGATAAATACATGGGTTTGCAGGGATAGGCCTGGATTGAATTGTTGCTGGTGTGGGCTCAATGGGCCAAATGGACTCCTGTACTGTAGGAATTCTGTGATTCTACGTGTTGTCAGTTGCAGCAGTTTGAGCTGCTGGTTTTGGAACTTGATCAGCAGCCAATGTCACTGCGAAACATCCGTAGAGCTCAGAGCTTCGTGGATAGCATGTTTGTAGATATGGTAACCCTGCAGTTTAAGAGTATACAGAGAGAGAGAAGAAATGTGGTATTCAATTCTCAATACTGGTGAGAGTGATGGTTCATCAGGGGAGTGCAGCCCAGAACCAAGTCCATGGCACTGCAGAAAGCTCAGCTATGGGGGTAAAAGGAAGACTGGAAGAGCAGTAGTGATAGTTGATTCATGAGTTAGGGAAATATGTGTGTCCGTGGCTGCAAACATGAATCCAACATTGTATGTTGCCCTGCTGGTGCCAAGGTCCAGGATGTTGCTGAGTGGCTGCTAGGGCAAGAGTGATTAGCAAGCAGTCATATTGGATTATGTTGCTAGGACAACATTTAGAGGAATAGTGATCAATGCATCCTAATGTTTAGGGTGATTGTGGAAAAGACCATGCACAATCCAGAATTAGAACAATTAACTGAGGGAATCCAATTTCAATGGGTTAAGAATGGATCTGGGCTGAATAAATTGGAAGATTGGTAGGAAACTTCAAAGAAGAGACGGTTCAGGCACATTCAAAGTATATACCCTTGAAAGGGAAAAGTAGGGCAAACAAATCTAGAGTTCCCTGGATGACAAAGGAGAGAGAAATTAAGGTAAAGGAAAAGTGTTTTAATGGTAATTTGGTTGAGAACCAGTCTGAATATAAAAGATTCAGAGGGGAGGAGAGAAAGCAGATGAGAGGCAAAGAGTGAGTGTGAAAAGAGACAGACACCCAACAACCTCTATAGGCATCTAAATAAAAGGATGATAAAAGAGTGGGACTAAATTACATCTGGAGGCAGGGACTTAGGTAAGGTATGAAATGAATTGCATCTGTCGTTATCGAGGAAAAGACACTGTCAAAGCCATGATGCAAGAGGAGATAATTCAGACCCGAGGAGGGTTTAAAATTGATAAGGCGATATAAGATATGTTGTCTGTACTTAAAGGTGGATAAGGCACCAGGAGTGGGTGAGATGCACCCAAGGATACTGAGGGAAGTGAGTGTGGAAATAGCAGAGGCACTGGCCATAAATTTTCAGCCTTCTTTAGATTCAGGGTGATGTGAAAAAACTGGAGCATTGTAGATGTTGTGCCCTCGTTCATAAAATGATGTAAAGATGTGCACCAGAGAAAACGAGAATGGAGGGATATGGTAGGGGCTATTAAATAGGGTTAAACCTCGGGAGACACCGGAAAGGCAGGCTGTAAGATTAATATTTTTGTCTTTATTCCACAGGTGGAGGTCCACCTCGTGTCAAACGAGGGGCATGCACACGGCGGGTCGTGCGTGGGCTGCTCTTGGAAGTTCCGGGAGTGGCCTAGTACTTCATGTCGGTGTGTGTGCTTGATCCTGGACCGGTAGATGGGCGCCGCAACAGCTCAGTGACTAGCACTGCTGGCTGTGCAGACACATGGATTTGGGCCTGTGTCTGTGGGAGTTTGCGCATTCTCCCTGTGATTGCGTGGGTTTCCTCCGGGCGCTCCGGTTTCCTCCCACACCCCAAAGATGTGCTCTCAGGCTAATCGGTTTTTACCAAATTGACACTATTTCTTCCCTGAATCTGACTGAGTAGGGTTCCATTCGTAGATATGCAGGGTAAAATAGGTGTAGGGTGATGTGGCGGCGCGGGCTCGTTGGGCCGAAGGGCCTGTTTCCCGTGCTGGGTTGTTCTTTGTTCTATCCCTAATTGCCCTGAGTGTTCTGTTTCAGAACACATTGTAGAATCAACCACTTTACTGTGGGTCTGGAGTCACATGTAGGCCAGATCAATTTTCCTCCTGATGGGTTTTTATGGTGGTCAGCATTAGACTTTTAATTCCAAACTTCTTATTCAGATTTCACCATCTGTCATGGTGGGATTTGAACCTGGATCCCCAAAGCATTACTCTGAATCTCTGGATTATTAGCCCAGTGACAATACCACTATGCCATTGCCTCTCCTAATTACCTGCCCTCCTTTTTAGAGATGATTTTACACTGTTAGTTTCAACCATCACTTCTCCAATATTAAGAAAGCCCATGACACCCTACACTGCACGTAAGTAACATCCAGCCTTGTACTGATGAGTGGCAGATAACATTTTGTACCACAAATGGCAAACAGCATCTTGAAAAAAAAGTCCAAAGATGTGTGGGTTAGGTTGATTGGCCGTGCTAAATTGCCCTTTACTGTCGGAATTAGCAGGGTAAATACGTGGATAATGGGGATTGGACCTCGGGGGGATTGTTGTGGGTGCAGGCTCGATGGGCCAAATGGCCTCCAGCTGCACTGTAGGGATTCTATGATTTTATACTTCCTTCTGATCTTCAGTAGGAATGCTGTTGCCAAGTTTTGCATCCAGCATTCCAGATGATAGCATTGACCATATCCAGCATTACCTTGTTGCTGCTCTGGTTGCAAGAAAGGGCCAGACACAGTGTACTAGGATGTGTGGCTCATTTTGTGCCCTTAAGTCTTGCCAACATCAGCAAGGCCTAAGTTAGGAGTTAGGATTCTCAACATCATCTTGGACAAAGCAGTTCATTTGATCAGTGCCTCCATCGCTCAACTTTTAATGCACTGCTGGCCCAGTGTGGCTGCATCTGATTCATGGCCTCCATCACAAGAGTCTTCATCACCAGAGTCCCCATCAATTCTAAGTTCCCCTCCATGTCACACAGTCCTGATGTGGAAATCTACTGCTGTTCCATCATTGTTGGATCAATTCCTGGAAATCCTTAACTAACAGCTTTGCCTGAGTACTATCACTCTTTAAAGACTGCTGTGGTTTAAAGAGAAAAGTCCATCATTGCTAGATCAGGACAGTCCAGAGATGTGCGGGTTACGTTGATTGGCCATGCTAAATTGCCTCTTAGCTGGGGGATTAACAGGATAAATACGGTGATAGAGCGTAGTTGAGATTGTTGTTGGTGCAGACTCAATGGGCCAAGTAGCCTCCTACTGCACGGTGGGATTCAGTGATTCTATTTAATGAATCTTGGGAAAAACATTTGCTCTAATCCAGTGATAATACGACTAGGCCATTGCCTCCCCTTGATTTGGTGATATGTAGAGATTTGGATTTGAGGGAAAACATAACCTGGTTGTGAGATGACACGGACTGGATGTGTATCAGAGAAGACGTCTGGGTGGATTGTTGAATGACGTACGACAAAAGGGCTGAAAATGGAGATATTTATCTCCCAGTTCCCTACACCCAGGCTAAATGTAGAACATGCCAAAACGTAAGATTTCTTGATTTGTCTGGTGGGAAGTTTTTGATGCATGTATGATTGAGAAAAAAAAGTCTGCTGTTTTTTGCAATCAAGAAACATCTGCAGGCTTGTGTCAGCATTAAATCTTGAATAAGATGGAATTATCTCATGGAAAGGGATGACCTAAGTTCAGGAAATCAGGATGTAGAAGCAATGTGGATCGAGATGAGAAATGATAGTCAAGAAGTCACTTGTGTGAGTGGTGAGCAGGCCTATATGGTAGTTCAGAGTATAAAGGAGGAGAGAATGGGAGCTTGTTGGAAAGATATTGCAATAATCGTGGAAGATTTTCATTTATATATAGATTTGGAAAATCAGTTGGACAAATGTAGTGTAGATGAGGAGTTCATAGAACGTTTTCAGGGTAGTTTCTTTGAACAGTACATCTGGATCCAACCAGAGAGCAGACTACTAGACCTGGTGGTGTGCAATGAGATGGGATTAATTGATAAATTCATAGTGAAGCACCCCTAGGTAATAGCAATCATAATATGATTGAATATTACCTTCAGTTTGATGCAGAGAAGAGTGCATCCCAGACTAGTATCATAAACTTAAGGGCAACCACGATGGCATGAATGCAGGACTAGCTGAAGTGAACCAACAAATATTCTAGAGTGATAGTTTAACAGACATTCAGTGGTGGACATTTTAAAGCAATATTTCAGGATGTACAGACAACTTCCGATAAGAAAGAAACGGGGATGGCCCATCATCCGTGGGGAACTAAAAAAGTTAAAGATGTTATTAAGCTTCAAGAAAAATTGCAAATTTACACAAAGACAAGTCAGAAGTTTGGAATATAAAAAACATCAAAGAATGACAAAAAGATTAATATGGGAAGAAAACTGGAGTATGAGAAGAAACTGGCAAGTAATATATTGGTGAACAATAAGAGTTTCTATAGGTATTTAAATTAAAAAGAGTTAATAAAGGGAGCATTGATCCTACTGAGTACATCTGGGAAATTGGCAATGGAAAGTAGGGCTATGGTAGATGAATTAAACAGGTATTTTGCATCAATCCTCACTATAGAGGGCACCAGTAACGTCCTATAAATAGCTATAAATCAGGGACTGGAAGGAACTCAGGATAATGCCATTCATCTGGGAAGTGGTCCTGAGAGAATTGTTGAGTTGGCAAGCTGACAAATCCCTAGGTTTGGATGGACTTCACCCTAATATCTTGAAAAAAGTGGCTATTGAGATAGTTGTATTGGTTTTAATTTTCCTGAATTCTCTAGATTCAGGAGGGTTCCATTAGATTGGAAGATAGCAAAAGTAATTCCCTTACTGATAAAGGGAGGCAGAAAGCAGGAATCTGTAGGCTAGTTAGCCTAACATTTGTCATAGAGAAAATATTAGAGGCCATTATTAAAGATATTATAGCCATGCACTTGGAACATTTTAAGACAAGCCGAGTCAACATGGTTTTGCGAAAGAGAAATTATGTTTAAGCAATTTTTTGGTTTATAGGTGCTGTGGATAAAGGGGAACTGGTAGATGTACTGTACTTAGATTTTAAGAAGGCATTTGATAAGGTGCCTCTTCAAAAATTGTGTATAATAAAAGCCCATAATGTAGGAGAGTAACTGGCATAGATTGAAGATTGGCTAGCTAACAGGAAATGGAGATTTGGCACAAATATATCTCTGTGACTAGTGGTATGCCACAAAGATCAGTGCTGAGGCCTCAAATTTTTACAATTTTAAATTTTAAAATTTAATTTTAATTTCAAATTTAAATTAATTTTAATTTAATTTCAATTTTAAAATTTTACTGGTCTGTACTTGTTGGAGTTTAGAAGACTGAGGGGGGATCTTATAGAGACATATAAGATAATGAAAGGGATAGATAGGGTAGAGGTAGAGAGATTCTTCCCGCTTAGAAAGGATAGCAGAACTTGAGGGCACAGCCTCAAAATAAGGGGGGGATAGTTTAGATCGGAGTTGAGGAGGAACTTCTTCACTCAAAGGGTGGTGAGTCTCTGGAATTCTCTGCCCATTGAAGTGGTGGAGGCTACCTCGCTGAATATATTTAAGTCACGGGTAGATAGGTTTCTGATAGGGGAATTAAGGGGAGAAAGTGGGAAAGTGGAACTGATCCACTTCAGATCAGCCATGATCTTGTTGAATGGCGGGGCAGGCTCGAAGGGCCTACTCCTGCTCCTATTTCTTATGTTCTGATCTATAAAGGATTTGGATGAAGTGACTGAAGTTATTTTTGCTAAATTTGCTAACAACTCCAAGGTAGGAAAATTCATTGCCACCTTCTGAAGGGCAATTAGAGATGCTGACCTAGCCAGCTACATCCATATCCTATAAATGAAAAAGAAAACATGAATTTGGTGACTTTCACTGAGAAAAGGTGACTAGAGTCACATTGAATAATTGACATTTGTATTTTAATTCTATTTTGCCTGGAGATATCTGTCCACAGAGGGGTAATGCTTTTAATGAAACTAGATATTGCTTGTAAACTTATTAAATAGTGTACTGTTCTGATAAATGTGATCAAGTTATAAGTTATTTAATTATCATTGAGATGCGTCAAAAAACTAACATTCTAGAGAGTGACAGGTTAATGTTCTCTGGGTCAAGGGTTGAGCTATAAGCTACATATTAAATAACCACACATTGAATTATGTGTTTGGCCAAGATTAGGGAAAAGCAGTATTACCTTCGAGAAAAAGCATAAATCTACACAAAGTGTCTTTGGTGAGGAAGAATTAATTTGGTGTCAACACCAATTTTGGGGGAATACATTGAGTGCTTGCTCCTGCTGCTGTGTATGTGACAATACTGGCTATGATGTTTGAGGAAGATTCAGCAATTATGATTGCTGCTTTACAATCATAGCATCCCTACTGTGCAGAAGGAGGCTATTTGACCTATTGAATCTGCACCGACCACAATCCCACCTTGGCCCTATTACCCTGCTAATCCCCTGACACAAGGGTCAATTTAGCATGGCCAATCAACCTAACCTGCATATCTTTGCACATTGTTACAGCAATGTCAGTGCTGTTCTTTAGATTCATCATTAGTGATTGTAGTATTGCTCCTCACTGCACAAGTAGCAGACCTGATTACAGAGTTGAAAGTTTTTAATTTTAGTTTTGATTTTTTCCATAGGCCACTGAGATGCTGGATATCTCCATGGAACTGGGTTGTTTCTTGGCTGGGGCATTAATATCATCACAAGGTCACTCTGCTACAGAGGAAGTCATGTTGTGCATGGAACCCATTCGAGATTTTCTGGCTATCATTTTCTTCACTTCTATTGGTAATTAAAAGCTTTAAAGCGTTTGGGAATGGATGTTTCCCTTATAGGTTTAGATAAAACTTTTATTGGCAATCATAGAAATTAAAATATACAAGTAATTATTGTTAATTCCCACATATAACTTTATGGTGTGCTGTTGTTGGAGATGTGTGATATCAACTTAAATTGGATGTTCAGTTATAAACTGACCTCAGTTTCCTCGATTAGAAATGTTCATCAACTCATAACAGAGGGAAGGTTAGTGATGAAACAGCTGAAAATAGTTGGGTTGAGGACACATCCCTAAGGATGTACCTGAGGCTGGCCTGAGGCACTGAAGATTGGTCTCAGATGACCATTTTTCTGCTTGTCTGTTTTGGCTAACTAAAAAGGTCCTTGACCCCCACTAACCTTGAATTTTTGGGTACTTGTTTGAAGACATTGCATTGGTAATGAGAACAGACACATTTATATTCCCAGTATTATTCTGACCCTGTATCTGTCTGAATCAAGCGTCTGGTCAGGAGCTAGCCGGATCTAGTGGAACATTAATGAATATTAGTGGATAGATATTGATGAATCAGTGCCTTTCTTAGAACTGTTGACAATTCCATCCATCATTTTACATCTGTTGGGAGGAATCTGATCAATAATTGACCAAATTCTTAATCATTTAAACTCATGATCTGTTCCTGTAATGTTACCCTAGTATCATTTTTGTGAAAAAGGCACATTTCCCTATCCAAGTCCATGTGTAATTTTCCAGAGGCTCTGGAGATAGTGCAAATCCTTGGACAGAGCCCCTTTGGAGCACTGAGTTTTAAACTCTAGCTTCCTTAAGATAGACATTACATTTTGATTACTGTTTCTGCCTGTGCACCAGCTTTCACTAATTTGAGGACAAAGATTTATGATGTGAATTATGATATTTAGTCATGGTCCTTAGGAAAGATACTTGGTGCACTGAGTCACTGTGCATGTTGCTTGGTGCGGGTGGGGGGGAATGGGTTGCTTGGCATGGATGGCAGGGTTGGTTGGTTGGCGGAGTGGGTCGCTCGGCCCGGGTGGCAGGGTTGGTCATTCAGCATGGGTGGGTGGGTTGTTTGGCACAGGCATAGCAATTGCTTGTCTTGTAAGCTTAAGAGATTTATGTTCCTCACTGAGAACAGGAATCTAATGTGTGACTATCTTTATAAAAATATCTGCAAAACATCTGCTGTGCTTTAAGGAATGGCTGTAACAATTTACTGTTCCTTTGCTCTTCACAGGTCTCCATGTTTTCCCAACATTTGTGCTTTATGAACTGACTGTCCTAATGTGCCTTACACTGGCAGTGGTGGTGTCCAAGGTAATGTGCTTCATGCAAGCCTTGGAAGCATCTTCAGTTCTCAAATCTTGACCAACTGACCTTCACAGTCTGAACGTCCCGTTGAATATTTCATCCTGTGTTACGTTGCAGATTTCCAGCATCTGCAGTATTTTTCTTTTTTCAAATTCAATATGGTGCATCCAAGGAGTCTGAAGGAAGTAAGGGTGGAAAAAGCAGAGGCACTGGCAATAATCTCCCATCCTCCTGATGAATCATAGAATCTGTACAGTGCAGAATGTTAAACCCTTTTTCAAAAAAGGAGCAAGGATGAGTCAACAAATAGGTCTTTCTTTTTGACCTCCATGATGGGGAGGCTTTTTGTTGTAAAAATCAAATCAGCCTGTTTTAACCCTTATACGGTGGACAAATAACTTTGAGTAGACGTCTTATTAGTACAAACAATATTTATTTAAACCCACACAATCAATAATCACCCACCCGACCAACAATAAGTTATCTTACAGAAATGCTAGAATTCAAGTACAATACAAGACCTTGACTTAACTGTGTGTGACTGACAAATACCCAAACAGATACTGGCCTCTATCTGTGTGCTGGTCTTGGTAGTTGTCTGCGTAGTCTGGTCCTTTGCTCTGGTCTGACATTCTGGCTGTAGTCTCTCTTTCTTCCTTCTCGGGTGTGGTGGCTCTCTTCTTGCTGGCGATGTTCACCATTGTTGTAGCTCGTTCGTGGGATCAGAGAGAGAGCGAGATTCCTGGTTGTGCAGCATCCTTTATACCCCATTTGGCTTCACGCCCTTTTTTTGGCCATTGCCAATCAATCGATCAGGACTTGATCACCCTGATCGATAAGAGTCCAATCAGGTGCTACCACACTGATCTCTGGGTGTGTCCCTGGCGGCCATGCCTGTAGGTGTTGTAGGCACATAGGCCACACACCTTCCTCCTAAATAAGGATTCACGGTGCCTTTACGTCTGGCACACAACCCAATGTGATCAGAAAGTCTCTTTCATCCTGGAGATGGCCCATATCCTGTGTATTCACTCAGAGTTGCAGCCTGTCTGTCTCAGTCTTTAAACTGCAGCCTGTCAGTTTAGTTTCTTGCCCGGTTATCCCAGAGTGCTTTACAAAACGCCATTTTAGTTGGCCTGTTTGGCTACATTCCCCCCTTTGATCCTGAACGCAAAGCGTGATGGATCACAAATTCAGGACCAATATCTGTCAGGAATTCCCCAGTCACTCAACAGTCAAGCAAGGCCCAGGTATTGACATGTACAGTAATAATGCATTCCTACAACATATTCCAGAAGCTACAGGCAACAACAGTCTACAATACAAATACAAACAACCACATATTCTAAACCCCATTATTACAATAAGCTAGTTATCCACAAATACAGACAATCAGATATTCCAAACACCATTTTAGGTTCAGAGTTATGCATAGGACAATAATAAATCTTTGATGCAGATGCAAAAGGGAAACAACATTTAAATTTGGACTGGAGGCTCATGCACTCAAAAGTGCTGAAGAGGTAGGTTTAACTCTCCAAAGTATTTGTAATTTAAAAATTATCCAAATTTGCCAGTTACCATTTTAGATGTAAACTTCCAGTCACAGCTCAAAATCCATCTCCTAGCATACACATACTATGTTTTTATGATCCAATTAATAGATCGTAACCAATGTACAAGTTGAAGTAATTCAAATAATTTCCTACTTGTTTAACAAATTATAGAGGAAACTCCTCCAGCATTCTGTATTTGTTCCCCTTTTAAGCATTTTACTCTTGTAACCCCTACTAGGAAAATCCTGTCATCTGTTGTAGTCATTGACACTCTCCAGAGCCCTTAACTTTTCAGAAAAATTAACTCCCAACTTGTTAGCATTTACATACATTGAACTGAACAAACATTACATGTGAACATGGAAGATTACCACAGATAACATTTACTCAGTATACAAATGTCACAAAACAAACAGGTATTACTTTGTAAAACTTTCTTACATTCAAATGGTTACATCATAAACTGAGAATATGTTTCAATGAATGCATCCTTCTTTGAAACACAAAACTCATTCAGATTCTCTTTCCATTACCCTTTATTTGTCAAACTTATTTATCTCTTTAAAATTTAACCAACTTCCCATTTATAAGTTGGTTATTTTGTGTACTCAATTTGTTCTATCAATTAAATGTCACAAACTGTAATGCTTAAGTGTAACCAATCACTTTAGTTTGAAAGTTAATAGTGAGAAAATCTGAATGAGCCAAACTCTTCAAGTCTCAGTTATCACTAGGTTGTGATAAACAATCTTGCTTGTCTTGAAGTTGCTGGGCTTGTTATTCATCAGCCATCTATTTAAAACAAAACACACAAGATACATTTGGCTTGGAGCCAAATGAATTAATTTGGTCTCAAAAACTGTCAAATTAAAACAAAAATAAAATTTAGAACCTCCAATATATATATTTAATTGCCGGATTAGGAACAGAAGATGGTGAAATCTCTATCGATTAAGAAAACCCAAGAAATAATACATTCCGATGTGATGATGTCACGATTTCTTCAAGACAAAGGAAAGAGCACATAGTTCCCTCCAAGGTTTAAATCCTTAACAAAATTCAAATTCAGGATTATTCAAAATTCAAATTGGTTATTTCAAACTTCAATTTATGCTCTTTGATTTTGAAATTTCAATTTACTTTCCAAACGTTGTGTTCAAAGTAACATCCCACATTTATTCTATACCTTTTAAGCACAATCATGGCCATTGATTATACTCAAAAGGCTAAGAAAATTCCAAAAATTTATTTCAATTTAATCCAATCCAATTTCCAATTTGTATTTAAAATCTGTATCAAACTCACTGTTGTAAAATCACAATTAGGGGAAGAACATTAACACATTAAATAAACGACAAAACAAAGACATTGATACAACTACTTTACCAAACACACACAGACATACATGGAAGCTTCCAACATTCATTCCACATTATCTTTCATTCAAATCCAACATTTTAAACTGGGACGAAAATAAAACATTGAAAGAAAATAAAGAAAATAGATTAAGACAGTCGTCTTCATTCTTCTTTCTTCCAAACTGTAATTAAACTCAAAAACAGAAGTAAATTCAAGAAATCTTATACATAAATTTAACAGTGTTAACACTTCCTCAGCCCCTTTGTAGTTAAACCAAAGTGTCATGGGGTTGAGTGGGGTGAGGAATTTGCAGAATGTGAAAATAAAATGTCAATTGGGTGATGCGTGGAGTGGACGGATAAAGCTATTTACAATCTGGACTGTGATGTCCTGGTTCTTCCTGAGTGAAGGGAACCTACATGGGCAGGCTTTGGCTGCCAGGTACCATCCCTGGTAGTGAGCGCCGGGTCAAACCGTTCTGGGAGTCCTGGTACCAGGGGTGCCGTAGGGGGTAAGGTTTGCAGGTTCCCCATCCTTTCGTTGGGGTGCCCGGGCCGTGGTTTTATTCCTGAAGCTGGAGCGGAGCGGAGACCGTGGGTGTATCTGTTGGTCCTGGGGATACTGGGGGGGGTTGTAGCTGCTTGTCGGGCCGGTCCTGCGAGGGACATGGGTTGGGGTCCATCGTCAGAACCTCTGAGATGTCGTGTGGGGTAGTTGGGTGGTGCCCTACAGTCTCGGGCAAAATGGTTGGGTTGCCCACAAGTGTAACACTGTACTTGTGGGCGTGGGCCTCTGGGCTCAGCTCTATATCGTTCTCGGTGTCGGGGGTTGGGCCTATGTTCTGTGTGGCCTCGTGGTCCCCTGTGTCGGCGATCAGCAGGGTTGTATGGGTGTGCCGGGTTTGCTGGTCTTCTGAAATTTGGTGCTCTACAATCTCGGGCAAAGTGTCCCGACTGCCCACAATTAAAACATGTCCCTCTATCTCTCCCTGGGGCTGCTGTGTAAGGTAGACGTGTACCTCTCTGGTATTGGTGATTCCCTCTACCTTCGTTTCTCCATACTGGACCCTGACTAGCCCTCATCGGAAGCATTTTTGCCTCCTTTCCTGACCGTGACATTGGGGCTCCCAGAACTTCCTGTTCCCAGATTCGAGCTAAGCGTTGGAGAACCCACGCTTCATTGTGTGTGGTTTCTGCAGGGTCAAAATTAGCACAGGCTTTCTTACCTTCCTCTGTAGCATGCGACACTAATGTCCGAGCCCATTTGGATGAATCAGCTTCATTTAATCTAGTCCGATCTAATTCCCCATATACTCCTGTGAAGTGGATCCACAAACGACTGGCAAAGGCAGTCGGATGTTCCCCTTTCCTCTGTCTGCATTTATTTAACCCATCTACAGGATCCCCTTTATTAAATCCTATCGCAGTCAATATCGCTTCCTTAATTTCGTTTAATGTTCCTTCCCCAACATTTTGAGGGGCTGGCAGGGCAGACCGTACACACTTGCTTAAGCACATGACTATCAGCTTCACCTCCTCTCTCTCATCCAGCCCATGCATTATCTTTTGCTGCCTAACATCCTCAAAGAAACTGTATGGGTCAGCCGATGGCTCAAAAGTTGTGATTTTATTTGCAATCTCAGCCAATTGTGCCACTGTAAATGGAGTTGTGTACGTAACAGCTGAGTCCTGACCCCCTCCTGTCCGACGTTCAGTCGTCACAGGGTACATTGGTACTGGAGGTAAATCTGGGGGTGCTGTGTGTATGACCTCCCCTGGGAAAGGCGGTGGTGGACCCCAACCCTCGGTTTGCATAACGTAAAGTCTAGCATTCTCCTTTAACTCTCCCCAGTCTGCACTCTCTATCCCCTTTTCCTCTTCTGTCCCGAAGGCACACATAAATCCATTTTGAACTGATAGTAGGGATTCCAGCCTTGAGATTTCTCGTTGGCATTTGGAGTGGTCAGCAGTTGCCTGTCTCTGTTCTTTACTGGCTTGGTGTAGAGCCTTTATAGCAGCCTGCAGATCAGTGCACTTAGCTTCCAGTCGTGCTACTGCCTGCTCAGCTTCATCTCTGGCCAAGACAGCACGCTGGGCATCTTGGTAGGCTCTCTCATACTGGGTTTGGAAATTACCCAGATGTAATAAATTTGCCTGGTTAGTTCGCCTTAATTCATCTATCTGTCTGTCCTTTTCAGCTTTTATCTGTTCTATCCTCTCCTGCTGCTGTTCCTTTAGTCTCTTAATCTCCTCCTCCTTTTTCACCTGTGCCTGTTTTGATTCCTCCAATTCCTTACGAACTGTGTTTGACTCCTTTTCTGTACCTAACAGCTGTCCGAAGCAGCTCACAATAGCAATCTGTTTCTCATATTTGTTTGCCTGTTTTCCCTGAATTTTCCTTAGATCATCCCAATACTTCTGTCCTAGGGATCCCGGTCCCGTCTCAGTATTGGCACAAGATTCTGCCCATAGGGGCCACCCTTTCTTCTTAATATATTCCCTGATTTTTGTTTCCCATATGGGACACTTCTCTGCCATTCTGTATTTAATGACAAGGGGTAGGGAGGCGATCGGACTGCGGGTACGGCTTTACGCTATGTTCCGGTCCTAATCCCTCTGGGTTCTAATACAAACCTACAGAGTTTACCCTATCCTCCTTGTTAGTAACAATACATGCACAATAAACAATTTCCCGAAAGCAGTTATTTGTCCAATAAGGAGTTCACACCTGTTAGCTCTGAGTTTTAAATAATCATTCGATTTAAAGTCTGTGGGGTTCGATATCGGAGCAACAAAGTTACTTCTTATCGATGCCCACCCAGGGACGCCAAATGTTGTAAAAATCAAATCAGCCTGTTTTAACCCTTATACGGTGGACAAATAACTTTGAGTAGACGTCTTATTAGTACAAACAATATTTATTTAAACCCACACAATCAATAATCACCCACCCGACCAACAATAAGTTATCTTACAGAAATGCTAGAATTCAAGTACAATACAAGACCTTGACTTAACTGTGTGTGACTGACAAATACCCAAACAGATACTGGCCTCTATCTGTGTGCTGGTCTTGGTAGTTGTCTGCGTAGTCTGGTCCTTTGCTCTGGTCTGACATTCTGGCTGTAGTCTCTCTTTCTTCCTTCTCGGGTGTGGTGGCTCTCTTCTTGCTGGCGATGTTCACCATTGTTGTAGCTCGTTCGTGGGATCAGAGAGAGAGCGAGATTCCTGGTTGTGCAGCATCCTTTATACCCCATTTGGCTTCACGCCCTTTTTTTGGCCATTGCCAATCAATCGATCAGGACTTGATCACCCTGATCGATAAGAGTCCAATCAGGTGCTACCACACTGATCTCTGGGTGTGTCCCTGGCGGCCATGCCTGTAGGTGTTGTAGGCACATAGGCCACACACCTTCCTCCTAAATAAGGATTCACGGTGCCTTTACGTCTGGCACACAACCCAATGTGATCAGAAAGTCTCTTTCATCCTGGAGATGGCCCATATCCTGTGTATTCACTCAGAGTTGCAGCCTGTCTGTCTCAGTCTTTAAACTGCAGCCTGTCAGTTTAGTTTCTTGCCCGGTTATCCCAGAGTGCTTTACAAAACGCCATTTTAGTTGGCCTGTTTGGCTACATTTTAGAAATGATAATTTGGGAGAAACTTAATGGTTGCTTGGGCAAATGCTGATTAATTAAGCAAAACCCAATGGGCTAGTGCTCATTAGAATTTAGAAGAATGAGAGATGATCCTAACGCAACAAGATTCTGAGGAGGCTTGGCAGGGTAGCGGGTGAGAGGATGTTTACCCCTCATGGGGGAACCTAGAACGAAAGCACCACTACAGAGCCAGGGTCTCCCATTCAAGACATCACAGGGAGATAGATTATTATTTCTGTGATTCACAATTCTCCAGACCTCTGACATCAGGAGCTTGGGAGATTATTGCCAGTGCCTCTGCTTTTTCCACCCTTAGTTCCTTCAGATTCTTTGGATGCACCATATCAAATTTGAAAAAAGAAAAACACTGCAGATGCTGGAAATCTGCAATGTAACACAGGATGAAATTTTCAATGTATACAGTGCAATGGCCCTAGAATGCATGCAGTTGTTAAGAAAAGTGGAATAAGCAGTAAAGTTAACACTTTTTTTTTCTCCTAGTTCATCTTAGCAGTACTTGTCCTCTCACTGATCCTTCCAAGAAACAGCAAGTACATCAGGTGGATAGTTTCTGCAGGACTAGCGCAAGTCAGTGAGTTTTCCTTTGTTCTGAGTAGCCGGGCCCGTAAGTCAGGAATCGTCTCTCGAGAGGTAACCTATCTTGCAATTGCTCAGTGCCAGTTTGCAATATAACTTGCTGTGTTCTTGCTGTATTTCTACAGCCCTGTGCTACAAAATCTGAAATAACCCTGCTTTTCTTTCTGCCTCTGCAGGTGTACCTCCTGATCCTCAGTGTAACTACTTTGAGCCTTTTACTTGCTCCAGCATTGTGGAGAGCTGCAATTCTGAAATGTGTACCAAAACCAGACAAGCGATTAAGCACGTGACAGGATAGACAAGGTGGTTTTCTGGTCACTTTGTTAAATTTCACAGGCTAGTGCCTGTTGCCTGCCTTGATTCAACTTTCCTTTAAGGTCGCGTTTTCAATAAGCCACACCAACAGATGTGCACAATTATTTTTTCCTCCTTCCCATTAGTCTGACTTAATTTTATTAACCCCACCCTCACCCCCATGCCTTTAACTGAAAGCTGGGTTCGAAAGGGGATTGGTCACTTTTGTTTGAATCCATTACTAAAACACTTTATCTATAATATTCTGCATATATTTTTTATTTTGTTCTTTCCTGGGATGTGGGCGTTGCTGGCAATGTCAGCATTTCTGTCGTTGAAATGAAGAAATGTTCTTTGAGTATAATGAAGGTCAAATGCATTGACTATCTTTGAGGTGAATGTCCTCGTGATTAACACTGAAGAGCTGAAATAAGATTTAGTTTTGCTAAGATTGCAATGATTTTTGGGTATTGGTGATGTCTCTGGGAGATGGCAGTGCTCTGAGCCTCAAATCAGGCGATCAGATTGGCTTTCGCATTGATAAGCCATTCAGAAATTTCTGAACGATGGAATGACCCAGCATATTTTCAGGAAGATTCGAGTTTTTGGTGGTACTCTGACATAAAGGGATGAGTATCACAGAAAATGCTGCTCACCTGCACTGACTTCCTGTCAACAAATTCTTGATTTTAAAATTACCATCCTTATTTCCAATCCCTCCTTGGTCTCACTTATCTCTGTCATCTCCTCCAGCCCCACAACTCTCAGGCACCTGGACTCATCCAATTCTGGTCTTTTAAGCATTCCTGAATTCAATCGCACCAGCATTGCTCAGCAAAGGTGGCACAGTGGTTAGCACTGTTGCTTCACTGCACCAGGGACCCTGGTTCAATTCCCAGTTTGGGTCACTGTCTGTTCATAGAATTTCATAGACTAATCATAGAACCCTGCAGTGCAGAAAGAGGCCCTTCAGCCCATCGAGTCTGCACTGAACACAATCCCACCCAGGCCCTACCCCCATATCCCTACATATTATACCGACTAATCCCTCTAACCTACGCATCTCTGGACACTAAGGGGCAATTTCTTAGCATGGTCAATCAACCTAACCTGCACATCTTTGGACTGTGGGAGGAAATCAGAGTACCTGGAGGAAACCCACGCAGACACGAGGAGAATGTGCAAACTCCACACAGACTATGACCCGAGATGGGAATCGAACCCAGGACCCTGGAGCTGTGAAGCAGCAGTGCTAACCACTGTGCTACTGTGCTGCCTCAGAGCCTGCACGGTCTCCCTGTGTCTGCATGGGTTTTCTCTGGATGCTCCAGTTTCCTCCCTGTCTGAAATAATGTGCTGATTAGGTGCATTAGCTGTGCCAAATTCTCAGTGTACCTGAACAGGTGCCGGAGTGTGGCAACTAGGGAATTTCCATAGTATCCTCATGGCAGTGTTAATGTAAGCCTACTTGTGATACTAATAAATAAACTTAAACATTGCTGGGTGTCAGCCACCTGGGCCCCAAGTTCTTCCCTCCCTAATCTAGCTCATTCTCTTCCTTTAAGACATTCCTTAAAACCTACCTCTTTGGTCACCTGGCCAAATATTTCCTTGTGCAGTTTCTTGAGACATTTTATTATATTAGAGGTGCTATTTAAATTAAACTGGTGCTGGTGTAAATCCTTTCCTAGTTTTCTACCTGTCAGATTTTCAGATACTTCCTCCAGTTGCTGAATGAAAAGAGAGATACTTAAAAGAGGTGATAATGACATGTTGACAACATGTATTCTGGATTTCCCATTGCAGCTTCCTTGATCCCTTGGCCATATCCATATAGTAGAAATCCATTTAAAGTTACCAGAACAGTCACTGTAAAATCCCTCGTCCTGATCTTGTAACTGTGTCCCCATCAACTTTGTGCCTTTTGCTGTAGGGCTCTCGCTGTTGGCCCTAAAGAGTTCTGATGTATCTATTCTTCTGTAGAAGATAAGGAGAATTGGAAAAATATCATGGCCTGCTGGGCATCACCAACCCTAGGATAGGCAGATGAAGCTGATTGTCCATCAGGTTGCCCCAACAGCATTACAGTATTCAAGGGAAATCGTTAAAGAGCAAAGCCCGTGCCACAACTGGAATTGTCAATTGTTGATGTTGTACTCATTGAGGAATGGTGACATTCCAGTCTTCCACAAGTAGTCAGTCAGCTGTTATACAGGGACATTAACCAAGTAAAAGATGTCCTTGTGCAATGAAATGAGTTCATCACCTTTCTGATGTATGATTGGCATCATCTCAGGGCACGCATAATTTCCTGTACTTGCCAACTTCATCATTGTACGAGGACTCTGAGCTTTCACCTTTGTGGGCACATGCACACTTTCACAATCTCTTATCTCAACAGAATTCTTGTCTTAGGCTTGTTTGTGACCACACCATGCAAATAAAACTCTAATTCCTTGCAGTTATTGGGATGTCTCTATTTTAAGGCAATCCTACTGTGTTGGTGCTCTTTCACTCAAAGGCAGATGTGGCAACTCTCTCAACATTTCTTCAGGAAGACTCACATTCTATGGTGGCTAAGTCCTGGTGTGAACCTACTTCAGGCTGCACCTGTCCTCTGCTTAGAAATCATAATAGGATTATGATGAGAGCTTGAAATGAGCAAAAGCAGAAAATGCTGGGAAATTCAGCAGCTCTGACAGCATCTGTGGAGAGAGAATAGAACCAATGTTTCAAGTTTTGATGACCCTTTGTCAGTCCAGACTTGAAACTTTAGCTCTATTCTCTCTTCACAGATGCTGTCAAGACTTGCTGAGTTTTTCTGGCATTTTGTTTTTGTTTCAAATTCCAGCATCTGGAGAATTTCACCTTTTATCTACAAATATAGGGCCATAAGTAGGTCCTCAGATTCCTCAAAGCCTGTTCAGCCATCCCTCTGCTTGCTAACCAATGCTGACTGCCAGTGCAGCAACTCCTCATTTTTAAAAGTCATATCCTTGTGTTCAAATCCCTCCATGGCCTTACTCCTCACTATCTCTACAACCTCCTGTAGCCCTTCAACCCTCCCAGACTTTTGCACTTGCTCTGTTTGTTTTTCGTTTATCGATGCCACACTCTGACAGTTGTGGCTTCAGCTGTCTCGGCCCAAATGTCTGACATTCTCCCGTAAACCTGTTTTTCTACCCCTCTCTCCTTTGCCGTTCCTTAAAAAATATCACTTTTACCAAGTTTTTGATGACTTGTCTTGGCTATGTATGAAACCAATTGGGATGTTTTATATTGTGCTGTGTAACTTCATGCTGTTAATTAGATCATGGCTAATCATTGCCTTAATTCCACTGATATGTAATTGCTGCAGGAAAACTGACAAACTATTAATGTCCCTTTGCAACTTTCTATCCCCCATCCGCACAATTTACTGTCTGTGTCCGTAACTTAGTGTCAACAGAAAATTTGGATGTATGGTTCTCTTCCATCCTCAGTCATCTATAACGACAGTGAACAGTTGAGGTACGAGGACAGTTCCTGAGGGACACTACTCATCACACTTTGCCAATTGAAGCATATATTCTTTATCTGTGGCCTGCTTCCTATTTCTTAACCTATTCTTAACCCAGACAGTGGAGACTTTTTTGCGAGGCTCATGTACGACAGGCTGTGTGTGAAAGAATCCATCTTGTAAATTGTATTTGCCTTTTAATTTCTTGTGATACAGTTGTCATGCGGGGGCTGGGTTTGTGGTTGACCTTTGTGGATGTGCCATTTCTTATCTTGTCATCCCTTTTCACAATACCTGAGCACCTACCTTTCTCTTCTAAATTCACTCCTTATTGGGAGCAGTACCAATGACTGGAAGCAATTGCTGATTCATTAAGAAATGTAGAGGGATTTCTGCATCCTGCCGGAAATCATTTGGACTCTTAATCTTGAACCTTGTAGACTAGTATTTGTTGATCCACTGGTTTCATTGTGTGTTTTAGAGAGAGAATTATGTGTGTGCAGGTGTGTGAGGTTTGTCCTTTGGGACCTGTTGCCTGCAGGATCGAGAGTATTCTCCTATTCAATGGGCCACTGCACAGTGCTCAATCACAAATTTATATGTACTAAAATACAATGCTGTACCTTGTTAACAGCATTGTCAGACTTTGAGGGTCATACCTCTCACCATTTAAAATGTAGCCCAGAACCATAATGTTGAAAGAACTCTTGATTTTTGCATCTGCTTCAGTCACTCTGTTCAGGCCAAATAATTCCACTTTGAGTCCTGTGTACTATGTTTGAAAGCTTTTATTTGTTTTGTTCTTTCTCATTATAGTAATGGATCTACCTCTCCAATCTTTCAAGACAGCATGGTATCAGTGTTCTAGGCTTATTTTTAGGCATGTGAGAGGGAGGTGTTCACTGGAGCCAAATATTGTTGCTCCACTGGTCCATCAGTACCTTTGGCATCTTGGAATAAGTTTTCTCCTCATTTGAGTTATTCATTTGAGCCTCTAGGTTGAAATTGGGACCAGCTTATTTCCCAATGTATTAAAGTTTAAACTCCATCCTTTTAGTTTGTGAAACCTGCAGGAGTAGCATCCCAGCAAATTGCAGCATTCCTATTGCACTTTCTTTCTCAATCACAAATTGATATTTATTAACTGGAATGTGCTGCCTGGGTGGGTGGTGGAGATAGATATAATTGTGGCTTTCAGAAGAGAATTGGATCACAGTCTGAAGAAATATTTGCAGGGTTACAGAGAAAAGGTACTAGATCTTTGGAGCTCTAGCTCTTGGAGAAAGCAGGTAGAAACTCAATGGGTCACATGGTCACTGTCTCTCCTGTACCAGTCCCTAATTCAATGATTTTAAATATAAGTTTTGGCACAGAATTAGTAAGGTCTGAGCTGTGCCATTTCCCAATAATCACCACCAGTTCCTAACACTGACTGGAATTCAGATTATTTACCAGGAATTTCTTCGGTTTTCTTAATTGCCAAAACTTTGGTGGAACTCTTGGATGCACTGTATAAATGGGTTGTCTGTTTAAGTTGTGGCAGCCAATTGGCAGAACCTTGAGGAAGTCCTAAGCTGTGATGGTTTACATTTTCTTTGTGAAGGGATATGAAATTATATAACCTGCTCTCGCTATAAGTTTAGAGCATTGTGAATATGGAAATGTGATGAAGCCTGTAACTTCAGTTTCATGCTACACTTGAGGCACTACCTCTGCTCCACATGTTGGCTGTCATTGCGATTTGTACTTAAGTTCCTGAATAAATTGAAAGTTTTCCACTTTGTTTTATGTCAAACAAAGTAAAAATAAACAATCAAAATTGCAAATGATGTATTTATTCATGAAGTAACTATTTATTTAAGTAGAACTAGGACTGCCTTTGCACTCCCCTGCTTGAGCTGGGACCCTTATTGCCCCACATTGCTGAAATCCTTTGCTTTCTCCCGGGATGCTTGTTCCATAGCTGGGCTAAGTTGGATCTTTGCCCTTTCTTCCTATCCACAATATGGTCTGTCAGAGGTGGGTGTTACCGTTTACCTCAAGTAAGACCTGTCACAAGAAATAGAAATAAGAGTAGGAGTGGCCGCCAGGCCCTTCAAGCCTGCCATGCCATTCAGTACAACCATGACTGATCCATTCCAGCCTAAACTCCTTTCTGTGCCATTTCCCCAGAGCTCTCTATTCTTCAATCTATCAAATATTTATCCGCCTTCACTTTAAATACTTACATAGAACATTACAGCACAAACAGGCCCTTCGGCCCTCGAGTTGCACCGATCACATCAACCCCACCAATCTATAGACCTATCTATAACCCCCAATCCCATTAAACCCCATATACTCATCCAGAAGTCTTTTAAAAGACCCCAGCGAGTTCGCCTCCACCACCGACGACGGCAGCCGATTCCATTCCCTCACCACCCTCTGAGTGAAAAACTTACCCCTAACATCACTTCTGTACTTCCCTCCCCGCACCTTAAATCTGTGTCCTCTCGTAGCGACCATTTCAACCCGGGGAAATAGCCTCTGAGAGTCCACCCTATCTATTCCTCTCAACATTTTATAAACTTCTATCAGGTCGCCTCTCAACCTTCGCCTCTCCAGGGAAAAGAGTCCCAGCTCCCTCAACCTATCTTCATAAGGCATGCCTCCCAGTCCAGGCAACATCCTTGTAAATCTCCTCTGCACCCTTTCAATAGCTTCTACGTCTTTCCTATAGTGAGGCGACCAGAACTGCGCACAGTACTCCAAATGAGGCCTGACGAGGGTCCTGTAAAGTTGCAGCATTACCTCCCGACTCCTAAACTCAATCCCTCGATTGAGGGACTCTTTTCCCTGGAGAGGCGAAGGTTGAGAGGCGACCTGATAGAAGTTTATAAAATGTTGAGAGGAATAGATAGGGTGGACTCTCAGAGGCTATTTCCCCGGGTTGAAATGGTCGCTACGAGAGGACACAGATTTAAGGTGCGGGGAGGGAAGTACAGAGGTGATGTTAGGGGTAAGTTTTTCACTCAGAGGGTGGTGAGTGAATGGAATCGGCTGCCGTCGTCGGTGGTGGAGGCGAACTCGCTGGGGTCTTTTAAAAGACTTCTGGATGAGTATATGGGGTTTAATGGGATTGGGGGTTATAGATAGGTCTATAGATTGGTGGGGTTGATGCGATCGGCGCAACTCGAGGGCCGAAGGGCCTGTTTGTGCTGTAATATTCTATGTTCTATGTTCTATATCCCCCTATATGTAGACCGCTCATGTGGCTGTCCAAGTGACTCTTAAACAACCCTAGCGTGCCTGCTTCCACCACCTTACTCGGCAGTGCATTCCACATCCCCACTACCCTTTACGTGAAAAACTGCCCTCTAATATTTGTCTTATACCTAGCCCCCCTCACCCTAAGCCCGTGACCCCTCGTTCTATCCATTTCTAATAGCGGAAAAAGCTTACCACCATTTACTCTATCTATCCCCTTCATAATCTTATAAACTTCTATTAGATCCCCCCTCAGCCGACGTCTCTCAAGGGAAAACAGCCCAAGTTTGTTCAATCTTTCCTCATAAGACAGCCCTTCCATACCAGGCAACATCCTGGTAAATCTCCTCTGCACTCTCTCCAGCATCTCTACATCCTTCCGGTGGTGCGGCGACCAGAACTGGACGCAGTACTCCAGGTGAGGCCTAACCAACGTTCTATACAATTGCAACATCAGACTCCTACTCTTATATTCTATACCCCTTCCTATGAAGGCTAACATACCATAGGCTTTCCTCATCACATTCTGCACATCTGCAAAATTCAACACATCTTTATGCAGTCTAGTTTTTGTATTTTAGCTTGAGTTTTCCATACTCCCAAATGACCTCCGACTGATGGTACCTCATATGCTACCAGCCTTTTATAACCAGGTAATAGAACTTGAGCTCCTGCCTACTTTTCATCTGCCTGAATATGTATAGGTCTCCACTTCCTCATTAAGACACAACTTTTATGGTAATAACTTATTGGTATACACTCAGATTCTTCTGTGTATGCTTTCTGATCAACTACTTTATTTCTATGTCTTTCTGTTGTAATTCTGCCAAATTCCCTGAACTAAACATATCCTCTTCGTTCTCCACCTGTTCTTGTTCTTCCTCAGCCATCTAATAAAAATGGTTTCTGATAACTGAACTTCAACTTTTTTTATCTTTACTCTTTGATTTCTCTACCTGTCTTAACCATTTGACTTGATTTATTATTGTTACACTAATTGGGAAAAAGTAAAACGTATTGTTTCTTGTGCCATACAAAGAATACTGTTCGTAGAGTACATAAGGGAAAAGGGAAGGAGAGGGTACAGAATATAATGTTACAATCATAGCTAGGGTATTGAGAAAGACCATCTTAATATATGGTAGATCCATTCAAAAGTCTGATGGCAGCAGGAAAGAAGCTGTATTGAGTCAGTTGATATGTGTTTTCAGACATTTGTATCTTTTTCCCAATGGATGAAAGTTGAAGAAAATATATCCAGGTGTGTAGGTCCTTGATGATGCTGGCTGCTTTTCTGAGGCAGCGGGAAGTATAAATGGAGCCAAAGGATGGGTGGCTGTTGGCAAGATGGACATGGACTACATTCACAACCCTTAGTGTAGAGAGGGACATGTCCTCCACTATGTTTCCTGAAATTGATGACTAGCTCCTTTGTTTTACTGACATTGAGAGAGACATTATTGTTGTTGCACCATTTCACCAGATCCTCTTTTTCCTGTACTCCATCTCATCATTGTTTGAGACCCGGGGCACTAGTATTGAAGATAATCGTGAATTAGATGTTACCTATGCTTACCGATTACGGTCTCTGGGTTAGGAAATTGAGGATCCAGTTGCAGAGGAAGGAACAGAACCCTAGGCCACAGAGTTTTGTTGAAATTTTGCTATTGAAGGCTGAGCTGTTGTCCATAAAGAGGAATGTGACATAAGTGCTCTTGTTATCTGGGTGTTCGAAGATTGAGTGAATTCATCCCGACCTGGAGATTTGTCCACTTTTAAGTCTACTAACACTCCCAAACCCTGTCCTTCCCTATGTTAATTTGCCCAAAACCCTCTGTTTCTCTCCCTGAATTCCATATTTTCATCCTCATTCTCTTGGGTGAAGACAGACGTGATGTATTCATTCCACACATTCCAATGTCCTCTGGCTCCACATTATCCCCTTGATCCTTAATGGGCCCTACTCTTTCCCTGGTTATCCTCTCCGCATTAATATACTTAGACTATCTTGAGATTTGTTCTAGTTTTACCAGCCAGAGCTCTCTCATAAACCCTCTTGGCTTTCCTAATTGCTTTCTTAAGCTTCACCCTGCACTTCCTGTCCTTCACTAATGCCTCCACTGATTTATTCCTGTTGAACCTGCTAAAAGCCTCCTCATAGTAATCCTGAGATTTGGTGCCAACATGTACCATGACATCTGCCTTATCACCCTTCCCCGTCAGGATGCCCTGCAGCCATTCAGTAACATCTTGGACGCTAGCATCAGGGAGGCAACATCACCCTGGAGGAACGTTGATGGTCACAGTATCACCTATCTGTATCCCTAATTATAGAATCCTCTTTTACTATTGCCTTTCCTCCACCTGCCCCCTGTACATACAGGCTGTTTGTGGTGCTAGAAGCTTGGCTCTGTCTGCGCTCCCTGGAGGAACCAGCACCCTCATCAGACCCCAAAATGGAATAGAGTTGCGAGTGAGACTTCCAGAGAACCCATGAGCTACCTGCCTGTTTCTCTGACTGCCTGGTGGTCACCCATTCCCTTCCTTCCTCAGATCTCTTCAGCTGTGCTGTGACCATCTCTCTCACCGTGCTATCCACAATGCTCTCAGACTCACGGAAGCTCCACAGCGTTCCCAGCCACACCATTCCAGCTCCAAAACTCGAGCTTCCAAAAGTGCACGCATGCTGGCCCCTGGCACTGGAAATGTACCTGGCTTCCCACAAGGAGCAAGAGAAGCAAACCACGGCTTTGAGCTCGCCTGCCATGGCTAAACCCTTTATGTTTAAAAACTTTAAAGAATTGAAAGAAAATCAAATAATTCCCTACCTTGGCTTAAATTTGTTTTTATTTATACCACTGATCTTTTTGCAATTTCTGTTTTCCTACCTAGCCTTCACTTGCAAAGTCAGAAAGGCGAAGAGAGAAATACTCACTTACAGGTCACTTACCTGTGATATTTTACAGACATGCTCTTCCCTCCTGCTTTTGCCTGCAATAGTCCTCACTGACCTGTGCACACAGTAAAGAAAAATAAGATACAGCAATATCTCTTAAGAACATAAGAACATAAGAAATAGGAGCAGGAGTAGGCCATCTGGCCCTTCGAGCCTGCCCCGCCATTCAATAAGATCATGGCTGATCTGTCGTGACTCAGCTCCACCTTCCCGCCCTCTCCCCATAACCCTTAATCCCTTCTCTTATCAAAAACCCATCAACCCGTTTCTTAAAAATATTTAGCGAGGCAGCCTCCACCACTTCAACGGGCAGAGAATTCCAGAGATTCACCACCCTTTGAGTGAAGAAGTTCCTCCTCAACTCTGTTCTAAACCGCCCCCCCTTTATCTTGAGGCTGTGCCCCCTAGTCCTACTGTCTTTTTTGAGCGGGAACAGTCTCTCCACCTCTATCCTATCCATCCCATTCATCATCTTATACGTCTCAATGAGATCTCCCCTCATTCTTCTAAACTCTAACGAGTACAAGCCTAGTTTATTCAGCCTCTCCTCATAGCTCAATCCCCTCAACTCCGGTATCAGCCGAGTAAACCTCCTCTGCACTCCCTCCAGGGCCAAAATATCCTTGCGCAGGTGCGGCGCCCAAAACTGCACACAGTACTCCAGCTGCGGCCTCACCAATGCCCTATACAGCTGCAGCAAGACCTCCCTACTTTTATATTCAATCCCCTTCGCTATGAAGGCCAGCATCCCATTCGCCTTCCTGACCACCTGCTGCACCTGCAAGCTGGGTTTTTGCGACTCATGCACAAGGACCCCGAGGTCCCTCTGCACCGTCGCCTGCTGCAGTTTTTCGCCCCGTAAGTAATAGTCCTTCCTACCATTCCTCCTACCAAAGTGGACCACCTCACACTTGCCAACATTGAATTCCATTTGCCATTTCCTGGCCCATTCGCCCAGCCTATCTAGATCCTTCTGCAGACTCTCCACACCCTCCGCACAATTTGCCTTTCCCCCAATCTTGGTGTCATCAGCAAATTTCGACACCCTGCACTCGGTTCCCTCCTCCAGATCATCTATATAAATGGTAAATAGCTGAGGCCCCAGCACCGACCCCTGGGGCACCCCACTAGTCACCAATCGCCAATCCGAATAGCATCCATTGACCCCCACTCTCTGCCTCCTATTTGACAACCAATCCTCTATCCACGCTAACACCCTACCCCCAACTCCATGTCCCCTGACCTTCTGCAATAACCTCTTGTGAGGTACCTTGTCAAACGCCTTCTGAAAATCCAGAAAGACCACATCCACCGGCTCTCCTCCATCCACTGCCCTAGACACATCCTCATAGAACTCCAGTAAATTTGTCAGACACGACTTCCCTTTAATGAAACCGTGTTGCGTCCGCCCTATCAAGCAATTCCCCTCAAGATGCCTCGCTATTTCCTCCTTAATGACGGTTTCTAACATTTTACCTACCACAGACGTTAAACTAACCGGCCTATAATTCCCCGCCTTTTGCCTGGCACCCTTCTTAAACAACGGCGTAACATTAGCCGTTTTCCAATCTTCCGGCACTTCCCCGGAATCCAGCGACGTCTGGAAAATAACCACCAAGGCATCCACTATCACCTCCGCCATTTCTTTCAGAACCCTCGGATGCATTCCATCCGGTCCTGGGGACTTGTCCACAATCAGCCCCTCCAGTCTGTCGAGCACCACCTCTCTAGTAACAGTAATGTCATTAAGACCCTCCATTCCTACCACCTTTCCATCGCTAACACCCGGCAAATTATTCACGTCCTCCTCCGTGAAGACAGAAACAAAGAAGTTATTCAAGACCTTAGCCATATCCCTATCCCCTACCACTAGCTCCCCTTTCTCATCCTCTAAAGGACCAACGTTTATCCTAGCCAGCCTCTTCCTTTTTATATATTTATAAAAACTCTTGCTATCCTTTTTTATATTAAGTGCTAGCCCAGCCTCATAGCTTCTCCTACCCTCCTTTATCAATTTCTTTGTCAATCTTTGTTGACATTTAAACCTTTCCCAATCCTCTTCTCGCCCACTGCTCTTAGCTACTCTAAACTTCTCCGCTTTTAATTTAACACTTTCCTTCACCTCCTTCGTTATCCACGGCTTATTACCTCTCCTCCTACTGTCCTTTTTAACCATCGGAATAAATTTCTGCTGAGCACCAAGAAAGATCTCCTTAAAGATCCTCCACTGCTCCTCAGCAGACCTACCTTCCAACGCGTTCCCCCAGTCCACATTCGCCAATTCCTCTCTCATCCTACCATACTCCCCTCTATTCAAACAAAGGACGCGTGTCTGGGAACCCACTTTCTCCTCCTCCATCTGCACCAGAAACTCCACCATACAATGATCACTCTCTCCAAGAGGATCCTTCACCGCAAGGTCCCTAATTCTACCCGCCTCATTACATAGCACCAGATCCAAGATAGCTCGCTCCCTCGTCGGCTCCAACACACACTGTTCAAGGAAATTATCCCGGCAGCATTCCAAGAACTCCTCCTCGAGCCCACCGTGTCCAACATGGGTCGACCAATCAATATGCAGATTGAAATCTCCCATAACTACTGCCGTCCCATTCCTGCACGCTGCACTTATTTGCGCGTTAACAGCCCGCCCCACCTCCAGATCATTATTCGGGGGCCTATAGACGACACCCACTAGCGTCTTCCTCCCTTTTCTGTTCCTAATCTCCACCCACAACGATTCCACTTTCTGCTCCTTGGCTCCGATATCATCCCTTGCTACCACCTTGATACTATCCTTAATCAGCAGAGCTACTCCACCCCCTCTTTCCTCCTGCCTATCCTTCCTGAACACTTGATAACCCTGTACATTCATCTCCCAGTCCCTGTCACCTTGCAGCCACGTCTCTGTAATGGCCACCAGATCGTATCCATTTGTGTCGATCTGCGCCATCAGCTCATCCATTTTATTCCGAATGCTTCATGCATTCAGATAAAGCGCTTTCATCCCAGCCTTCACCTGGACCCTACTTGCCGTAACGCCACCAATTGGGACATCCTTTGCCTCTTCCCTTACCTGTACCCTATCCTTAACTTTAGACCTCATAGCGTCACCTACCCTCGCACCCTCCCCCCCCCTAATTAGTTTAAAGCCTTGTCTACAGTCCTCTTTACTCGATTCGCCAGCACTCTGGTCCCAGCATGATTCAGACCAACCCCATCCTGCCCGAACAGGTCCCACCTACCCCAATACTGGTGCCAATGCCCCATAAATTCGAACCCATTCCTCCCACACCAATCCCTGAGCCACCCATTTACTTCCTTTATCCTATCAACCCTACACCCGTCTGCCCTCGGTTCAGGCAGTAGCCCAGAGATAACCGCCTTGTCGGTTCTATTTTTTAATTCCATTCCCAGCTTCTCATACTCCCTTCCCAGATCCTCAGTCCGCATTTTGCCTACGTCGCCGGCACCCACATGTAATACCCACATCTCTTCCCCACCTTCCTGAACTCACACACTTACCTTAACTCCCAGGCACTCAGAGCAGAGCAACGCTCCAAACCTAATCCCATTTGAGCCATTTCAGAGATGCCTTATTCAACAGTAAGGAGGGATGGGATTTTTATTTCTCTCTACAGTGTGTTTTGCGGCAGCGGAAGGTGGTGCTCTGTTTGCTGGTTGTGGGATCTTATGGTCTCGCTATTGTTAACGGGATTTCCCATTGAACACTCCTCTCAGCCAGGAAATCCAACCATACCTTGCTTCTTTTTAGTAAATATGTAACCCCAGTCCATAAATGCATTTCATTCTTTCATTGGTCATAAGGTTCAGGTCTACGAAACAACAGTGAAAAATCACACCCTGATGTTTCACATTTGGTTTCATCTGTTCTTCTCCAAAGTAATTCCATTAACATCTTCTGGGTTTTTATCCATCTTGGTTTCCATTATTCACATTGAAGCTATCCATCCCCTGCCACCAATGTTAACTCAATTCACATTAAACAAAGAAAGTACAGCATAGGAACAGGCCCTTTGGCCCTCCAAGCCTGCACTGATCATGATGCCTGCCAAAACTAAAACCTTATGCACTTACAGAGTCCATTTCCTTCCATCCCATCCTATCGTGTATTCATCTAGATGCCCCTTAAATGCCACTATTGTATCTGCTCCGACCACCTCCCCGGGCAGCAGGTTCCAGACATTCACCACCTTCTGAGTAAAAAAACAAACCTGCCTTGCACATCTCCTGTAAACTTTTCCCCACGCACCTTAAACCTATGTTCCCTAGTACTTGACTTTTCTACCCTCTGCAGCAGGAAAGAGCAGTCTTTTCTACCCTCTGCAGCAGGCGACGGTGCAGAGGGACCTCGGGGTCCTTGTGCATGAGTCGCAAAAACCCAGCTTGCAGGTGCAGCAGGTGGTTAGGAAGGCGAATGGGATGCTGGCCTTCATAGCGAGGGGGATTGAATATAAAAGTAGGGAGGTCTTGCTGCAGCTGTATAGGGCATTGGTGAGGCCGCAGCTGGAGTACTGTGTGCAGTTTTGGGCGCCGCACCTGCGCAAGGATATTTTGGCCTTGGAGGGAGTGCAGAGGAGGTTTACTAGGCTGATACTGGAGTTGAGGGGGTTGAGCTGTGAGGAGAGGCTGAATAAACTAGGCTTGTACTCGTTAGAGTTTAGAAGAATGAGGGGAGATCTCATTGAGACGTATAAGATGATGAATGGGATGGATAGGATAGAGGTGGAGAGACTCTTCCCATTCAGAAAGGACAGTAGGACTAGGGGGCACAGCCTCAAGATAAAGGGGGGGTGGTTTAGAATGGAGTTGAGGAGGAACTTCTTCACTCAAAGGGTGGTGAATCTCTGGAATTCTCTGCCCGTTGAAGTGGTGGAGGCTGCCTCGTTCAATATTTTTAAGACGCGGGTTGATGGGTTTTTGATAAGAGAGGGGATTAAGGGTTATGGGGAGAGGGCGGGAATGTGGAACTGAGCAGCGACAGATCAGCCATGATCTTATTGAATGGTGGGGCAGGCTCGAGGGGCTAGATGGCCTACTCCTGCTCCTATTTCTTATGTTCTTATGAATGTTCACTCTGTCCAAGCCACAAAGTTCAAACTAAGACATAGCTGCTTTCTTGGCTGGAGAGATTTGGTTGACTCAGTTCAATCAATACCACTTCAACCCCCCCAGTGCCCCAGCTATTCCCATTTATAAGTGTACCCATTTTTAACAAGATTTTCCCCATTGTAGATTCCAACCTCGCTGGTGTGATGTTCCCCTGGTGCGGTTTACAACAGGTTTATAGAAACGTGAACTCAATGACCTCGCCTCTGAGGTGGGGAGAAGGGAGTTCAGAGGCAAACGCGTTGCTCACCACTACCCACCGTGGTTGGAAGGGAGTCGGAGAACTAAGGGACCCAGGTGGATTGGGTCAAGGGTCCGTAATGGATGACGGAGGGATCAGTCCCACAGCAGGGTACCTTTGTTGGCGGGGTAGGTGTGGAGGCCAGAGAGAGAATGTCAATTCCTGTTGGGTTGCTGGAACTGGTGTGTAGGGAGTGAGCAGGCACCAGGGCTGCACAGAGGGTGAATGCTACAAGCCCAGGGAGGAGTGGGGATGGGAGGCAGTGTTGGTAGCCACTGTTGGCATGATTCTGAGAGAGGATATTGTTTTGCCCCCATTACAGGGCAAGGAAATTTTTGATGCGAGGACAATGAAGCAACTAGGAGATCTCACCTACCCTGAGGCTGGAATCCTTAGCTGAATGACCTGTGCAATCACAAGGGGTCGCAGAACTGGGCCTGAAGCCTGGGTGGACGGGCCTGGGTGGAGGGAGGTTGTGGTTGACAATACAAGGCTTGTAGGAGCCACAAATATGGAGGACAGGAAACTGCCAGTGACAGTATCTGATCCTGTTAAGTTTAATATGGAGTCTTGACAACAATGAGCTGCCACAGGAAGTTTACTTTCAAATTCATATTTAACCAACCACAATGGAATTTGAACCTGGAATCCCAGAGCATTGTTCCTGGTTTGTGGTTTTCCAGTTCGGTGACCTATTAGACCCTCTTCCTGATTAACATCCCTTAGCCTCGATGCAAGAGCCAGTCATGCTCAGTTACTTAACTTGTGATGTGTGCTTATAGCACTGATTGGCACTTAAGTTAACCCATTGCACACTGAGTTCTCCATTTCATGAATGCCAAGGCTTGTCTTGTCGGAGCAACATCGAGGGCCGAAGGGCCTGTACTGCGCTGTAATGTTCTATGTTCTAGATGTGCTGCACCTGAGGGAAGGGCCAAAGTTTTCAGAGTTCACCAGGCAGCCCAACTCCAACATATATTGTTCCTCACATGTTATCCTTTTTATTGTTCAATATCAATTTGGCCAAAAATTAACCTCCTATACTTGTATTTGCACCTAAGTACTTGTGTGTATGTATCTGTTGTGACAGTCAGAACTTGTGTTTACCACTTTAATATATTTTACCTCTTTAATATATTTTCCTCAGTGGGCTATAATAATCCAGTCATTATCCATGTTGATGAGAGATAGACACAGTAAAAAGTCTGACAACACCAGGTTTTAGTCCAACCGATTTATTTGATATTCAGTTGGACTAAAACCTGGTGTTGTCAGACTTTTTACTGTGTTTACGCTAGTCCAACGCCGGCATACCCACATGATGAGAGATAGAAACATCCCTCCATGTAATTGGTTTTCTAGTAGATTTTCTGTCTCCACTGGAGACATAATCTTACAGATAAGCACATGTTATGGCTTATACATTTCAATAAATCAATTTGACATGCTTCTTCACATCCTCATGTGTGATATTCCAGAGGATGCTGTGTCATATCTGAATTGCAATTCACAGTGGAACCTTCCAGAAGCTGGTCAACTTGCAATGCCAGGCATTGGGTGGCTTGTGCCAACTTTCTTTAGTTGGTATCTTTACTTGTCTTTACAAAGCCCTTTCTTACAGGGCTTTTTTAAGTAGTTCAGTATATTGTGGTCAGCCAGTGAAATAGGAAATTATTTTCACTCATGCTGAAGAACAGAGTTCTGATGAAAATTGCTGATCTGAAATGTGAACTCTGGTTCTCTCCACTGATACCGGTTAACCTGCCGAGTATGCCCAGCATTTCTGGTTTTTATTACCGATTTCCAGCATTTACACAGGTATATAGATGCCAAAACAGATCACTCCATATTTACACAGGTATGCACATGCCAAAACACATTATACATGCATACATAGGTCTATACATTCCTAAACACACTCCTATATGTATACAGGCATGTACATGCCCAAACACGCTTTACATGTATACACAGGTCTATACATTCCCAAAGCACATCTCTACATGTATACACATGTGTTTGCATTAAAAATCTGCTCTGGTCATTATCATACTGCCGTTTGTGGGAGCTTGCTGTATGTAAATTGGTTGATATATTTTCTGCATTACAACAGGGATTAAACCTCAGAAAATGCTTAATAGGCTGTAATCCATTTGGTATGTTCATGCCAAAACATAACTCTACATGTATATACAGGTAAGTACATGCCAAAACACCACTCCATATTTGCACAGGCATGTAAATACCAAAACACACCTCTACATTGTTTACACAGGTGTGGACATGCCAAAACACATTGCTCCATATTTACTCAGGTGTGGACATGCCAAAACGCATCGCTACATGTATACACAGGTCTATATATTCCTAAGCACATCCCCAAATGTATACACACGCATGTACATGCCAAAACACACCTCTGCATGTATACACAGGTCTACACACTGCCACATGTATATATCCAGGTCTATACATTCCGAAACATGTTTCCACACTGGTTAACACAGTATTTACATTCCTAAACACACATCAACATGTAACACAGGTCTGTGTCTTCCTGAACAGATCTCTGCATGTGCAGTTGGTGGGGGAGGCATTGTTAAATCCTCTACACACTGAAGAAGATCTCAGTGCTGCTGTCGGGGTGCACAGATACACAGAGGGGAGGTGGGGTTGGGGGGGGGGGCGTTTTGCTGCTACTGCTGCCCGGGCTGTGTGTGTCTCAGTCTCTGTCTGTCTCCCCCGGGGCTGGGGGCTGCCGCAGTGCGCTTTCTGCCGGGAGGACCAGCGGCCGAGGAGGGGAGAAGATGGCGGGGCTGCTTACAGCTTCCCCCCGGCGAGCAGGTAGGGAGAAGCGGGCCAGCGCAACGCGCAGCAGTCGGCAGCCCAGCCCTGCTTCCCCCGGGAGAGCGGCTCGCAGCTCCCCACTGTCCGGGAGAGGGGGCTGAGTGCACAGAGGACAATACAGCAAGAGAGGCACAGCAATGTTACAGCGATTCAGTGATACAATTTGAATAGGGTGGGATTGAATCATTTATGTTCTTATGTTGTGTTCTGATGTTCATTTAGATTTGGCAAAAGGGGTAATTCAACCCAGAGCACATTTTTCCTTCCTCTGTAACCTTCACAAATAGAAATAACTTTGTGCCTTTTAACTGTCTCTCTCCCTCAAATGAAGCTGCTGTGGTTTCATTTTGGCTTTTTCATTATTTTCCTCTTTTTCTTAAATGCGGATGTGGAGTCCAGATATTTAAAATGGGGGAACATCTCCAGAGGTTTATTTGTCACTGTCGCCTCCAAGGATAACCTGTCCTTGACCTGCCGGCAGGTTGAGACTTGTGCTGTGAGTGGGAGATGCGGTGGGACTGGTGCTGAAATGTGCAGCCTGCTTGAGGTGGGTGTAGATGTGAGCTGATGCTCCCTCAATTCTCTTTGAAATGACTCATCCAGTCTGTCTGGGATTCATATTGTCCCATGGTACATTAGCAATAATAGGGTAGTGATAGAAATGGGGGGGTTCAACTTCCCTAACATTAACTGGGGTACTGTGAAAGGCTTAGCGGGAACAGAACTCTTAAAATGCTTCCAGGAGAACTTTTAGGCTGCACCCGTACCACAGCATTTCCCACAAGCTCTGATGGTCCAACAAGTCTCACAACACCAGGTTAAAGTCCAACAGTTTAATTTGGTAGTAAACACCACTAGCTTTTGGAACTCTGTTCCTTTGTCAGGTGAGTGGAGAGTTCTCTCCACTCCAGGGAACTCTCCACTTAGCGCTCCGAAAGCTAGTGGCGTTTCCTACCAGATAAACCTGTTAGACTTTAACCTGGTGTTGTGCGACTTCTTACTGTACTTACCCCAGTCCAACGCTGGCAACGCCTCATCATATCCGACAGGGAAGCAGGCGAACCTGGACTTCACTTTAGGTTATGAAACCAGGGAAGTGTCTGATGGATCAGCGGGGAGTATTCTGATTTATTATTGCCACATATATTAACATACAGCGAAAAGTATTGTTTCTTGCGCGTTATACAGACAAAGCATACCCTTCGTAGAGAAGGAAAGGGGAGAGTGCAGAATGTAGTGTTACAGTCATAGCTAGGGTGTAGAGAAAGATCAACTTAATGCGAGGTAGGTCCATTCAAAAGTCTGACAGCAGCAGGGAAGAAGCTGTTCTTGAGTCAGTTGGTATGTGACCTCTGACTTTTGTATCTTTTTCCCAACAGAAGAAGGTGGAAGAGAGAATGTCCAGGGTGTGTAGGATCCTTAATTATGCTGGTTGCTTTTAACATAAGAACTAAATGCAGGAGTAAATCTGGCCCCTCGAGCCTGCTCCGCGATTCAATAAGATCAATAAGATCATGGACTCAGCTCCACTTACCTCCTTGCTCACCATAACCCTTAATTCCTTTACTGTTCAAAAATTTAGCTATCCTTGCCTTAAAAACATTTAATGCGATAGCCTCAACTGCTTCACTGGGCAGGGAATTCCATAGATTCAAACCCTTTGTGTGAAGAAGTTCCTCCTCAACTCAGTCCTAAATCTACTTCCCCTTATTTTGAGGCCATGCCCCCAAGTTCTAGTTTCACCTTTGTTCTTTCTTTGTTCTTTGTTCTTTCTTTGTTCACCTGCCAGTGGAAACAACTTCCCTGCTTCTATCTTATCTATTCTCTTCATAATCTTATTGATTCTATAAGATCTCCCCTCATTCTTCTGAATTCCAATGAGTATAGCCCCAGTTTACTCAATCTCTCCTCATAAGCCAACCCTCTCAACTCTGGAATGAACCTAGTGAATCTCCTCTGCACCCCCTCCAGTGTCAGTATATCCTTTCTCAAGTAAGGAGACCAAAACTGTACACAGTACTCTAGGTGCAGCTTCACAAGCACCCCCTATACAGCTGCAACATAACCTTGCTGTTTTTAAACTCCATCCTTCTAGCAACGAAGGATAAAATTCTATTTGCCTTCTTCATTACCTGCTGCTGTAAACCAACTTCTTGTGATTCTTTGCACAAGGACACCCAGGTCCCTCTGCACCGCAGCATCCTGTAATTTTTTAAACCATTTTCCTACCAAAATGGATGGTCTCATAGTTACCAACATTGTACTCCATCTACCAGATCCTGACCCACTCACTTAGACAATCTATGTCCCTTTGCAGACTTTCAGCGTCCTCTGCACACTTTGCCACTCATCTTAGTGTCATTTGCGAATTTTGAGACACTACACTTGATCCCCAACTCCAAATCATCTATGTAAATCATAAAGAATTGCAGTCCCAACACTGATCCCTGACTAGTCATTGATTGCTAACCAGAAAAACACCCATTTACCCCCACTCTTTGCTTTCTGTTAGTTAACCACTCCTCTATCCATGTTAATACGTTATCCGTAACACCGTGCACCTTTATCTTATGTGGCATCTTGTCAAATGCCTTCTGAAAATCCAGATACACATCATCCACTGCGTATGTAATGTTCTCAAAGAATTCCACCAAATTAATCAAACATGACCTGCCCTTCATGAACCCAAGCTGTGTCTATAAATTGGACAATTTATATCCAGATGTCTCGCTATTTCTTCCTTGATGATAGGTTCAAGCATTTTCCTTACTACAGAAGTTAAACTAACCGGCCTTTTGTCTACCTCCTTTTTTAAACAGCTGCGTCACATTTGCTGATTTCCAATCTGCAGGAACCACTCCAGAGTTCAGCAAATTTTGCTAAATTACCACTAGTGCATTTGCTATTTCTCCCGCCATCTCTTTCAGTACCCTGGGATGCAGCCCATCAGGACCAGGAGACTTGACTACCTTTAGCCCCATTAGCTCGCCCAACACTACCTCTTTCATGATAATGATAGTTTCGAGGTCCTCACCTGCCATAACCTTCCTGTCATCAATTTTTGACATTTTATGTCTTCCACTGTGAAGACCGACACAAAATACCTCTTCAATTCTTCTTATTTCCAGTTATTACATCCCCCTTCTCATCCTCTAAAGGATGAATGTTTACTTTAGGCACTCTTTTTTGTTTTATACATTTGTAGAAACTTTTGCTATTTTTTGTTATATTCTGAACTAATTTAGTCTCATAATCAATCTTAGTTTTCTTTACAGCTTTTTCCATGGTTTCCTGTTGATCCTTAAAGATTTCCCATCCTCTAGTTTCCCATTAATCTTGGCCACTTCTTGTGCCTTTTCTTTCAATTTGATATCTTCCTTCATTTCCTTAGATATCTGTGGCTGATTATCTCTTTTTTATATGGTCCTTCCTTATCACTGGTATATACTTTTGCTGAGCACTGTGAAAGATTGCTTTGAAAGCCCCCCACTATTCCTCAATTGTTCCCCCATAAAGATTTTGCTTCCAGTCTACCTTAGCCAACGCCTCCCTCGTCCCTTTGTGGTCTCCTTTGTTTAAGGACAAGACACTGGTATTGGATTTTATCTTCTCACGCTCCATCTGTATTTTAAATTCAACCATACTGTGATCACTTCTTCCGAGAGGATCCCTAACTGCAAGATCATTAACTTATCCTATTTCATGACACAGGACCAGACCTAGGATGGCCAACTCCCTCTCAAGAGGATCCCTAACCATAAGATCATTAATTTTTCCTATCTCGTTACACAGGACCAGATCTAGGACAGCCTGCTCCCTCATACTGTTCAAGGAAGCTATCGCGGATACATTCTATGAACTCCTCAAGGCTGTCTTGACCGACCTTGTTTGACCAATAACATGTAGATTAAAATCCCCCATGATAATGTCTGCACCATTTTTACATACATCAGTTATTTCTTTGTTTATTTCTCACCCCATCATGATGTTATTATTTGGTGGCTTATAGACTACACCTATCAGTGACTTTATCTCCTTACTATTTCTAATTCCACCCAAATGGATCCAACCTTTTTTTCCATAGAACTTGTATCATTTCTCACTAGCACCCTGATGTTGTCCTTAAATATCAGAGCTGCACCACCTCCCTTACCTTCCTATTGGCCCCTCCGAACAGTCTGATACCCCTGGATATTTAACTCCCAGTGACCAGGTAATCATTTCTCTGTAATGGCCATCAAATCATACTTCTTCGCAATGATTTGTGCCATCAACTCATTCACCTTGTTTCCAATGCTACGAGCATTCAGATAAAGTGACCTTATGCTAGTTTTTGTACCTTCTTTTTTGAGTTCTAACACTTCCATTAACAACATCTCCTGAGTTCTCCTTCCTTTGAACTTTTTTCCTGATTTTTGATGTAGTTGGAACGTTCTCCCCACATTTTGTCCTTGCTCTCTCCTTCTCAGACTCCTTACATTGGTTCCCATCCCCCTAGCATATTAGTTTAAACCCACCCCAACCGTTCTAGCGAACACTCCCCCGAGCTCATAAATGAATATTTCTCATCAGTATTTACTGCTGAGAAAAGCATGGATGTTAGGGAACTTGGGGAAATAAATAGTGATGTCTTGAGGAGTGTACACATTACAGAGAATGAGGTGCTGGAAGTCTTAAAGCGCATCGAGGTAGATAAATCCCCGGGACCTGATGAAGTGTATCCCAGGATGTTGTGTGAAGCTAGGAAGGAAATTGCGCCAGATATTTGAATCATCAATAGTCATGGGTGAGGTGCCTGAAGATTGAAGAGTGGCAAATGTTGTGCCTTTGTTTAAAAAGGAAAAGCCTGGGAACTACAGGCCAGTGAACCTCTCATTTGTGGTGGGTAAGTTGTTGGAAGATATTTTGAGAGATAGGATCTACAGACATTTAGAGATGCAAGGACTGATTAGGGACAGTCAGCATGGCTTTCTGAATGGAAAATCATGTCTCACAAATTTGATTGATTTTTTTAAAGGGGTAACCAAGAAAGTAGGTGAGGGCAGTGCAGTTTATTTTGTCTACATGGACTTTAGCAAAGCCTTTGACAAGGTACTGCATGGTAAGTTGTTGCATAAAGTTAAATCTCACGGGATCCAGGGGGAGGTATCTAAATGGATACTATATTGGGTTCTTGACAGGTGGTTATAGAGAGTTGTTTTACAAACTGGAGACCTGTGACCACTGGTGTGCCTCAAGGGTCAGTGCTGGGCCCACTGTTATTTGTCATTTATATTAATGATTTGGATGGGAATATAGGGGACATGGTTAGTAAGATGACATTAAGATTGGTGGCATAGTGGAGGGCTGAAGGGCCTGTTTCCTGTGCTGTACTGTTCTTTAGTGGACAGTGAAGAAAGTTTCTCCAATTGCAATGGAATCTTGATCAATTGGGCCAGTGGGCTGACTAATGGCAGATGGAGTTTAATTTAGATAAATGCGTGGTGATGCATTTTGGTAGATTGAACCAGAATAGGACTTACTCAGTTTATGGTAGGGCATTGGGGAGAGTTACAGAACAAGGGGATCTGGGGGTACATGTTCATAGCTCCTTGAAAGTGGAGTCACAGGTGGACAGAGTGGTGAAGAAGGCACTCAGCATGCTTTATTTCATCGGTCAGAACATTGAATACAGGAGTTGGGACGTCTTGTTGAAGTTGATAAGACATTGGTAAGGCCACACTTGGAATACTGTGTGCAATTCTGGTCACCCTATTATAGAAAGGATATTATTAAACTAGAAAGAGTGCAGAAAAGATTTACGAGGATACTACTGGGATTTGATGGTTTGAGTTATAAGGAGAGGCTGGATAGACTGGGACTTTTTTCTTGAGTGTAGGAGGCTGAGGGGTGACTTTATAAAGGTCTATAAAATAATGAGGGATATAGACAAGGTAGATAGTAAATATCTTTTCCCAAAGGTAGGGGAGTCTAAAACTAGAGGGCATAGGTTTAAGGTGAGAGGGGAGAGATACAAAAATGTCCAGAGGGGCAATTTTTTCACACAGAGGGCAGTGAGTGTCTGGAACAAGCTGCCAGAGGTAGTAGTAGAGGCGGGTACAATTTTGTCTTTGAGAAAGCATTTAAATAGTTACATGGGTATGATGGGTATAGAGGGATATGGGCCAAATGTGGACAGTTGGGATTAACTTAAGGGTTTTAAACAAAAAAGGGCAGCATGAACAAGTTGGGCCAAAGGACTTGTGTCCATGTGTCTATGACCCTAAGACATCAGTGCCAGTCCTGCCCAGATGTAACCTTTCCAATTTGTACCGGTCCCAATGCCCCAGGAATCTGAAACCCTACCCCCGATACCATCCTTCCAGTCTTATATTTATCCGATATATCTCCTCATTTCTACTCTGACAAGCATGTGGCATCTGTGGTAATCCTGAGATTACTACCTTTGAGGTCCGATTTCTTGACTTTTGGGAGTTAGGTGAAGCAGGCGGCAGACGTTACAAGAGAGAGTACTGATTGGTCAGGAAGTGTTATTATTTCCTTTTTGCTCTTGGCGTTGTGGTTGTTGTACACTATAGTAGTGTTTGTGAGTAATTTCTGTGGTTTATGGTTTGAAAAGATTATTTTCAGTAGTAACGAGGAGCGGGAAAGAAAGGCCCTAGAAAATTGGATATAACCTGAAACAAAATATCTTTAAAAAGTTTAATTTAAAAAGGGTAGGACATGACAGGAGAGCTGTGGTTTGTTCCTCTTGCTTCATGTGGCAGACTGGGACAGTTCCAGCTCCCCGTATTCTGCCTTTAGGACCTCACCCCTTTTTTTAACCTCTGCCATTTGTGCCAACGTTACTACAACCACTGACTGTTCACCCTCCCCCCTTCAGAATATCCTGCAGTCGCTCCGAGACACCCTTGACCCCAGCACCAGGGAGGCAACATACCATCCTGGAGTCTTGTTTGCGGCCACAGAAACTCCCGTCTATTCCCCTTACAAGTGAACCCCCTATAACTATTGCACTGGCACCCTTCTTACCCCTCCCCTCTGCAGCAGAACCAACCCTGGTGCCACGAGTTTGGCTGGCGCTGCTTTCCCTGGAGAGATCATTCCCCTTCATAGTATCCAAAGCCGTATATCTGTTTTACAGGGGAATGGCCACAGGAGATCCCTGCATTACCTGCCTATCTCTGTTCCTCCGTCTGCTGGTCACCCATTCCCTTCCTACCCGAGGAGCCTGAGCCTGCGGTGTGACCAACTCTCTACACGTGCTATCCTCGATACTCCCTGACTCGTGGACGCTCCAGTGTCTCCAGCCGCAGCTACAGTCTGAATCTCAAGGTGGAGACACTTCCCGTATACATGCTGACCCAGGGACTGGAACTGTCCCCAGTCTGCCACTTGGAGCGAGAGGAACAAACCACAGCTCTCCTGTCACGCCTTACCCTATTAAACTAAACTTTTGAAAGATGTTTTGTTACAGATTATATCCAATTTTCGAAGGCTCTTCTTTCCTGCTCCTTGTTACTACCAAGTTTGGCTTTTCAAACGATAAACCATAGAAATCACACACAAACACCGTTGTAGTGTACAAGTACAATGCCAGGAGCAAAAAGAGAAAAGTGACACTTACTGACTAATCAGCACTCTCTTGTAGCCTCTGCTGCCTGTTTCACCTGAATCCCTGTGTTCACCCAACTCTAAAAGCACTCCTCACAGTCGGAGGAGCACTCGGGGTGCAGTCGGAGGAGCACTCGGGGTGCAGTCGGAGCAGCACTCGGGGTACACTCGGAGCAGCACTCGGGGTGCAGTCGGAGCAGCACTCGGGGTGCAGTCGGAGCAGCACTCGGGGTGCAGTCGGAGCAGCACTCGGGGTGCAGTCAGAGCAGCACTCGGGGTACAGTCGGAGCAGCACTCGGGGTGCAGTCGGAGCAGCACTCGGGGTGCAGTCAGAGCAGCACTCGGGGTACAGTCGGAGCAGCACTCGGGGTGCAGTCGGAGCAGCGCTCGGGGTGCAGTCGGAGCAGCGCTCGGGGTGCAGTCGGAGCAGCGCTCGGGGTGCAGTCGGAGCAGCGCTCGGGGTGCAGTCGGAGCAGCGCTCGGGGTGCAGTCGGAGCAGCACTCGGGGTGCAGTCGCAGCAGCACTCGGGGTGCAGTCGGAGTCGGGGTGCAGTTGGAGCAGCACTCGGGGTGCAGTCGGAGCAGCACTCGGGGTGCAGTCGGAGCAGCACTCGGGGTGCAGTCGGAGCGGCACTCGGGGTGCAGTCGGAGCAGCACTCGGGGTGCAGTCGGAGCAGCGCTCGGGGTGCAGTCGGAGCAGCGCTCGGGGTGCAGTCGGAGCAGCGCTCGGGGTGCAGTCGGAGCAGCGCTCGGGGTGCAGTCGGAGCAGCGCTCGGGGTGCAGTCGGAGCAGCACTCGGGGTGCAGTCGCAGCAGCACTCGGGGTGCAGTCGGAGTCGGGGTGCAGTTGGAGCAGCACTCGGGGTGCAGTCGGAGCAGCACTCGGGGTGCAGTCGGAGCAGCACTCGGGGTGCAGTCGGAGCGGCACTCGGGGTGCAGTCGGAGCAGCACTCGGGGTGCAGTCGGAGCAGCACTCGGGGTGCGGTCGGAGCAGCACTCGGGGTGCGGTCGGAGCAGCACTCGGGGTGCGGTCGGAGCAGCACTCGGGGTGCGGTCGGAGCAGCACTCGGGGTGCGGTCGGAGCAGCACTCGGGGTGCGGTCGGAGCAGCACTCGGGGTGCGGTCGGAGCAGCACTCGGTGTGCAGTCGGAGCAGCACTCGGGGTGCAGTCGGAGCAGCACTCGGGGTGCAGTCGGAGCAGCATTCGCCGTGCGGTCGGAGCAGCACTCGGGGTGCAGTCGGAGCAGCACTCGGGGTGCAGTCTGAGCAGCACTCGGGGTGCAGTCGGAGCAGCACTCGGGGTGCAGTCTGAGCAGCACTCGGGGTGCAGTCGGAGCAGCACTCGGGGTGCAGTCGGAGCGGCACTCGGGGTGCAGTCGGAGCGGCACTCGGGGTGCAGTCGGAGCGGCACTCGGGGTGCAGTCGGAGCGGCACTCGGGGTGCAGTCGGAGCGGCACTCGGGGTGCAGTCGGAGCGGCACTCGGGGTGCAGTCGGAGCGGCACTCGGGGTGCAGTCGGAGGAGCACTCGGGGTGCAGTCGGAGCAGCACTCGGGGTACACTCGGAGCAGCACTCGGGGTGCAGTCGGAGCAGCACTCGGGGTGCAGTCGGAGCAGCACTCGGGGTGCAGTCGGAGCAGCACTCGGGGTGCAGTCAGAGCAGCACTCGGGGTACAGTCGGAGCAGCACTCGGGGTGCAGTCGGAGCAGCACTCGGGGTGCAGTCAGAGCAGCACTCGGGGTACAGTCGGAGCAGCGCTCGGGGTGCAGTCGGAGCAGCGCTCGGGGTGCAGTCGGAGCAGCGCTCGGGGTGCAGTCGGAGCAGCGCTCGGGGTGCAGTCGGAGCAGCGCTCGGGGTGCAGTCGGAGCAGCGCTCGGGGTGCAGTCGGAGCAGCACTCGGGGTGCAGTCGCAGCAGCACTCGGGGTGCAGTCGGAGTCGGGGTGCAGTTGGAGCAGCACTCGGGGTGCAGTCGGAGCAGCACTCGGGGTGCAGTCGGAGCAGCACTCGGGGTGCAGTCGGAGCGGCACTCGGGGTGCAGTCGGAGCAGCACTCGGGGTGCAGTCGGAGCAGCGCTCGGGGTGCAGTCGGAGCAGCGCTCGGGGTGCAGTCGGAGCAGCGCTCGGGGTGCAGTCGGAGCAGCGCTCGGGGTGCAGTCGGAGCAGCACTCGGGGTGCAGTCGCAGCAGCACTCGGGGTGCAGTCGGAGTCGGGGTGCAGTTGGAGCAGCACTCGGGGTGCAGTCGGAGCAGCACTCGGGGTGCAGTCGGAGCAGCACTCGGGGTGCAGTCGGAGCGGCACTCGGGGTGCAGTCGGAGCAGCACTCGGGGTGCAGTCGGAGCAGCACTCGGGGTGCAGTCGGAGCAGCACTCGGGGTGCGGTCGGAGCAGCACTCGGGGTGCGGTCGGAGCAGCACTCGGGGTGCGGTCGGAGCAGCACTCGGGGTGCGGTCGGAGCAGCACTCGGGGTGCGGTCGGAGCAGCACTCGGGGTGCGGTCGGAGCAGCACTCGGTGTGCGGTCGGAGCAGCACTCGGGGTGCAGTCGGAGCAGCACTCGGGGTGCAGTCGGAGCAGCATTCGCCGTGCGGTCGGAGCAGCACTCGGGGTGCAGTCGGAGCAGCACTCGGGGTGCAGTCTGAGCAGCACTCGGGGTGCAGTCGGAGCAGCACTCGGGGTGCAGTCTGAGCAGCACTCGGGGTGCAGTCGGAGCAGCACTCGGGGTGCAGTCGGAGCGGCACTCGGGGTGCAGTCGGAGCGGCACTCGGGGTGCAGTCGGAGCGGCACTCGGGGTGCAGTCGGAGCGGCACTCGGGGTGCAGTCGGAGCGGCACTCGGGGTGCAGTCGGAGCGGCACTCGGGGTGCAGTCGGAGCGGCACTCGGGGTGCAGTCGGAGCGGCACTCGGGGTGCAGTCGGAGCGGCACTCGGGGTGCAGTCGGAGCGGCACTCGGGGTGCAGTCGGAGCGGCACTCGGGGTGCAGTCGGAGCGGCACTCGGGGTGCAGTCGGAGCGGCACTCGGGGTGCAGTCGGAGCGGCACTCGGGGTGCAGTCGGAGCGGCACTCGGGGTGCAGTCGGAGCGGCACTCGGGGTGCAGTCGGAGCGGCACTCGGGGTGCAGTCGGAGCGGCACTCGGGGTGCAGTCGGAGCGGCACTCGGGGTGCAGTCGGAGCGGCACTCGGGGTGCAGTCGGAGCGGCACTCGGGGTGCAGTCGGAGCGGCACTCGGGGTGCAGTCGGAGCGGCACTCGGGGTGCAGTCGGAGCAGCACTCGGGGCGCAGTCGGAGCAGCACTCGGGGCGCAGTCGGAGCGGCACTCGGGGTGCAGTCGGAGCGGCACTCGGGGTGCAGTCGGAGCGGCACTCGGGGTGCAGTCGGAGCAGCACTCGGGGTGCAGTCGGAGCAGCACTCGGGGTGCAGTCCTAGCAGCACTCGGGGTGCAGTCGGAGCGGCGCTCGGGGTGCAGTCGGAGCGGCGCTCGGGGTGCAGTCGGAGCGGCGCTCGGGGTGCAGTCGGAGCGGCACTCGGGGTGCAGTCGGAGCGGCACTCGGGGTGCAGTCGGAGCGGCACTCGGGGTGCAGTCGGAGCGGCACTCGGGGTGCAGTCGGAGCGGCACTCGGGGTGCAGTCGGAGCGGCACTCGGGGTGCAGTCGGAGCGGCACTCGGGGTGCAGTCGGAGCGGCACTCGGGGTGCAGTCGGAGCGGCACTCGGGGTGCAGTCGGAGCGGCACTCGGGGTGCAGTCGGAGCAGCACTCGCCGTGCAGTCGGAGCAGCACTCGGGGTGCAGTCGGAGCAGCACTCGGGGTGCAGTCGGAGCAGCACTCGGGGTGCAGTCGGAGCAGCACTCGGGGGGCAGTCGGAGCAGCACTCGGTGTGCAGTCGGAGCAGCGCTCGGGGTGCAGTCGGAGCAGCACTCGCCGTGCAGTCGGAGCAGCACTCGGTGTGCAGTCGGAGCAGCTCTCGGGGGGCAGTCGGAGCAGACAACTGGTTTTAACTAGTTATGTAAACACTCAGCCAAGTTCAGTTGGGAGCTGCCTCAGCTGATTCCTGTTGCTGAATGCACTAAAGTGAAGCTTTTAACTTCCCAAAGAAGAACTATTTCTGGGTCTGTACTCTTTGAAGTTTAGAAGAATGAGGGGGTATCTTATAAAGATGTATAAGATGATGAATGGGATGGATAGGATAGAGGTGGAGAGACTCTTCCCGCTCAAAAAAGACAGTAGGACTAGGGGGCACAGCCTCAAGATAAAGGGGGGGTGGTTTAGAACAGAGTTGAGGAGGAACTTCTTCACTCAAAGGGTGGTGAATCTCTGGAATTCTCTGCCCGTTGAAGTGGTGGAGGCTGCCTCGCTAAATATTTTTAAGACGTGGGTTGATGGGTTTTTGATAAGAGAAGGGATTAAAGGTTATGGGGAGAGGGCGGGAATGTGGAACTGATCCACGACAGATCAGCCACGATCTTATTGAATGGCGGGGCAGGATCGAAGGGCTAGATGGCCTACTCCTGCTCCTATTTCTTGTGTTCTAACTAATTTAGTTCACTCTAAAAGCAAGTTTAAAGACTACTTACCTCCTTATAACTCCGTGTTCACTCAACTGCAAAATCACTGCTCACAGTCTGGCAGCACAGTCACTGTGCAGTCCGAGGCAGCAGGAACTGTAGACAAAGTCAATGGATGGGAGGCTGCTTTGAGTGATGGACTGGGCTTCATTCATGACCTTTCGTAGTTTCTTGCGGTCTTCGATAGTACAGAAGCCGTACCAAGCTGTGATATAACCAGAAAGAATGCTTTCTATGGTGCATCTGTAAAAGTTGGTGAGAGTTGTAGTAGACACACCAAATTTCCTTAGTCTCCTGAGAAAGTGATGCAAGGTTGGCCTGCGGAATTGGATGATCTCCTATGGCACTGCTCAGAGTCTTGCAGACATTCGAGGTTATTATGGAAAAGGATGGGCCTGAAATTTAAATTCCAAACTGGGAGAAAGCTGATTTTAACAAGATCAGATATGATTAGGCCAGAGTGGACTGGGAGCAAACACTTTGGGTAAATCTGTGACGGAACAGTGGGACGAATTCAAGAGGAAATAGGGAGAGTACAGGGCCAAAATACTGCAAAAAGGTTGAGATCAACAAATCCAGTGAACTCTGGGTATTGAAGAATATCCAGCATTGGATGAAAAGGAGAAAGGAGGCTTATGACTGACATCAAGGGCTTGAAACAGCAGAAGGATTTGAGGAGTACAGAATGCGCCAGAGAGAACTTGAAAAGGAAATTAGGATCGGGGAGGGCTCAGTGCTTACCACTACTCACAATGCCAAGGACCTGGGTTCAATTCCAGCCTTCCAGTCTGTGTGGAGTTTGCACGTTCCCCCAGTGTCTGCGGGGATTTCCTCCGGGTGCTCTAGTTTCCTCCCACAGTCCAAAGATCTGTGGGTTAGACGGATTTGCCATGGTAAATGTGGGGGGTTATGTGAATAGGGCAAGTGGTTGGCCTGGATAAGATACTCTTTCAGAGAATCAATGCAGATGCAATGGGCCAGATAGCTTCCTTTCATGCTGTATGGCCTTGTAAGTACATTAAGGATAAAAGGATAACTCGGGGAAGAGTACGGCCTGTTAAGGTCTACAATGGCAATTTACGTAAGAACATAAGAACATAGGAAATAGGAGCAGGAGTAGGCCATCTAACCCTTCGAGCCTGCCCCGCCATTCAATAAGATCATGGCTGATCTGTTGCTGCTCAGTTCCACCTTCCCGCCCTCTCCCCATAACCCTTAATCCCCTCTCTTATCAAAAACCCATCAACCCGTTTCTTAAAAATATTTAGCGAGGCAGCCTCCACCACTTCAACGGGCAGAGAATTCCAGAGATTCACCACCCTCAACTCTGTTCTAAACCGCCCCCCCTTTATCTTGAGGCTGTGCCCCCTAGTCCTACTGTCCTTTCTGAGTGGGAAGAGTCTCTCCACCTCTATCCCATCCATCCCATTCATCATCTTATACGTCTCAATGAGATCTCCCCTCATTCTTCTAAACTCTAACGAGTACAAGCCTAGTTTATTCAGCCTCTCCTCATAGCTCAACCCCCTCAACTCCGGTATCAGCCTAGTAAACCTCCTCTGCAATTTCTCCAAGGCCAAAATATCCTTGCGTAAGTACGACGCCCAAAACTGCACACAGTACTCCAGCTGCGGCCTCACCAATGCCCTATACAGCCACAGCAAGACCTCCCTACTTTTATATTCAATCCCCCTCGCTATGAAGGCCAGCATCCCATTCGCCTTCCTGACCACCTGCTGCACCTGCAAGCTGGGTTTTTGCGACTCATGCACAAGGACCCCGAGGTTCTCTGCACCGTCGCCTGCTGCAGTTTTTTGCCACGTAAGTAATAGTCCTTCCTACCATTCCTCCTACCAAAGTGAACCACCTCGCAATTGCCAACATTAAATTCCATTTGCCAGTTCCTGGCCCATTCGCCCAACCTATCTAGATCCTTCTGCAGACTCTCCACACCCTCCGCGCAATTTGCCGTTCCACCATACACTCGGTTCCCTCCTCCAGATCATCTATATAAATGGTAAATAGCTGAGGCCTGGAACTGGCGTACGTAGGTAGGGTTTTAAATAAATACTTTGTGTCGGTGTTCACTATTGAGAGAGATGATGTGAGAATAGAAATCAGAGAGAAGGACTGTGATGCAATTAAATAACTTAACACAGACAGAGAGGAGATTCTGAGTGGTCTGGCAGGTTTAAAAGTAGATAAATCTCCAGGGTCAGATGAAATGTTGAGTGAGGCAAGGGAAGAAATAGCAGGGGTGCTGGCATAATGTTCAGTTCCTTTCTGGCTACAGCAGAGGTGCCAGATCATAGAACAGAAAGAGGCCATTCGGCCCATCAAGTCTGCACCAAACACAATCCCACCCAGGTCCGACCCCCATATTATACCCACTAATCCCTCTAGCCTACACATCCCTGGATATAAGGGGCAATTTCTTAGCATGGCCAATCAACTTAACCCACACATCTTTGGACTGTGGGAGGAAACCGGAGCACCCGGAGGAAACCCACGCAGACGTGAGGAGAATGTGCAAACTCCACACAGGACAGTGACCCGAGCCGGGAATCGAACCCAGGACCCTGGAGCTGTGAAGCAGCAGTGCTAACCACTGTGCTACAGTGCCGCCCAGAGGACTGGAGGTCAGCCGATGTGGTACCATTACTCAAGAAGGGAGGAAGGGATAAATCAGGAAACTACAGATCCGTCAGTCTAATCCCAGCTTTTCCAACCTAACCAAAAGCCCCTCCTCTCTGAAACCTGACCTGGGTGGGATGCTCTTTCGGAGAGATGGTGCAGACTCGATGGGCCAAATGGTCTCCTTCTGCACCATAGGGATTCTAATTGTTTGAAACTTGATTTTGCTCATACATCTCGTTCCAGTGATCATATCATCAATGGCACAAAATGTGTGTGCTGAAAGTTAAAGGCTTCCTGCATTTTGCTCACTTTGTCCTTCATCAGTGTTTGGTGAATTATTACTTAATCACAGAAATCAGAAATCACAGAAATCCTACGTGCAGAAAGAGGCCCTTTGGCCCATCGAGTCTGCACCAACCACAATCCCACCCAGGCCTTACCCCCATATCCCAACACATTTACCTGCTAATCCCTCTAACCTACGCATCTCAGGACTAAGGGGCAATTTTAGCATGGGCAATGAACCTAACCTGCACATCTTTGGATTGTGGGAGGAAACTGGAGCACCCGGAGAAAACCCACGCAGACACAAGGAGAATGTGCAAACTCCACACAGACAGTGACCCAAACCGGGAATCAAAATCAGGTTCCTGGAGCTATAAAACAGCAGTGCTACCATGCCGCCCCAGATCCAACTGGATCCAACATATTTTGTACAAACAATTATCCAGTACACCTGCTATACTAACAACAGTAAGGTCGATTGTCCATTTCTTTCCTATTAAAACAAACAGATATTAAATAAAGTACGGGTTATGCCACAGTAAAATTAACTCATATGCAGCAGATTCACTCAGATCTTTTATTGCGTATACCTACGTGTGTCGAATGATATGATCTGCTGCTCAACTTTTTAAAAACTGCTTTGAACTAGACCCTGAAAAAAAACATTGAATAAAGAAAGGTAGATACTTCAAAGGAATTATTAAAAAAGCTCTCACTGGCTTATATTTTTTTTTTATCGAACCTTAATGGTTGCAAGTGGAGATGCTCTGAATTATTGAAATGGATTAATAGCCTTTGTGTTTGCGGTATTGTTGTGTGATAGGATACCTTAACGTCTCAAGAGCATTTTGTTAACAGTTTAGAAAGGGTGAATGAAATTGACCTTTTTTAAAATCTGCTTTAAATACAACCTCTCAACAAGGGATACTCAACAAATGCACTTGTTTTAATAATTTCTAACAAAGTAGCTACATATTATGCATTCGAGTGCCTGCCCCCTCCAATAATGTACCCGTTAGTGCAGCGATTGTGAAAACAGTGAACATTCAATTCCTCAACCTGATTGTTCAGTGACACTCAAATTGTCTGGCCAGGATTCCCTGATCCCAAATTCTGGGCACTGTTTTGACTTCACCAAAAACAATTGAGGCGACCTGATAGAGGCTTATAAGACGTTGAGAGGTACAGATAGGGTGGGTTCTCGGAGGCTATTTCCCAGGGCTGAAATGGTCGCTACGAGGGGACACAGGTTTAAGGTGCTGGGGAGTGGGTACAGAGGAGATGGCCTACTCCTGCTCCTATTTCTTATGTTCTTAGCAGCAAGACCTGAGTCTGATACTCTTTCAGAGAGTCACTGCAGACTCGATGGGCTGAATGGCCTCTTTCTGCACTGTAGGGATTCTGTGGATGAAAGCAAATTACTGGGGATGCTGGAATCTGAAACCAAAAGAGAAAATGCTGGAAAATCTGACATAGGGTCACCTGGACTCGAAACGTCAGCTCTTTTCTCTCCTTACTGATGCTGCCAGACCTGCTGAGATTTTCCAGCACTTTCTCTTTTGGTGAGGGATTCTATGGATCATTGCCTAATCCCCTGGATCTATTCTGGGAGATTCTTCCATAGTCTTTGAAAATGGATCAGCCAACCATAATTGCTGGGTGTTGGAGTGTGATTACGAGTGTGTGTATTTCCTGCCCACTGTTTTCGAGATGTGGCTGACGGGACAGCGTTTGGAAAACAGTTGAATGTGTTGACATTAAGAATAGAAGTTCTGGCCTGGGTCAGAGGTACGGTGCCAAACTCGATTTGATTTCGAGGAGTTTTGATGACCACTTGAATGTAACTCAGTGAAGGAACTTGCCCTCAGTCCAGTGAAGTGTACAACTTGCCAATCCTGCATGATAACTTCATCGCAGTGTTAATGTAAGCTACTTGTGACACTAATAAATTAACTAAACGAAACAGCAAACATAGAAACCCTACAGTGCAGAAAGAGTCCATTGGGCCCATCGAGTCTTCACCGACCACAATCCCACCCAGACCCCACCTCCATATCCCTACATATTTACCCGCTAATCCCTCTAACCTACGCATCTCAGGACACTAAGGGGCAATTTTAGCACGGCCAATCAACCTAACCTGCACATCTTTGGACTGTGGGAGGAAACCGGAGCACCCGGAGGAAACCCACGCAGACACGAGGAGAATGTGTAAATTCCACACGGACAGTGACCCGAGCCGGGAATCGAACCCAGGTCCCTGGAACTCTGAAGCAGCAGTGCTAACCACTGTGGTGCCATGTCACCCATGGTCATTATGTGATCAAAGTGTGCTTTGTCAATGAATTAAAGTAATTTGGCCGGATTTTTCCTGGTTTGTATAATTTTAAGAACACAAGAACTAGGAGCAGGATTAGGCCTTCTGGCCCCTCGAGCCTACTCCGCCATTCAATGAGATCATGCTGATGTGGGCACTTTCCTGCCCACTCACCATAACCCTTAATTCCTTTACTGTTCAAAACTGTATCTATCCTTACCTTAAAAACATTCAATGAGTTTCACTGGGCGGGGAATTCCACAGATTCACAATCCTTTGTGTGAAGAAGTTCCTCCTCATCTGAATCCTAAATCTGCTTCCCCCTATTTTGAGGCTATGTAGCTTTAGTTTCACCCACCAGTGGAAACAACTTCCCTATTTCTATCTTATCTATCTCATAGAACATAGAACACTACAGCACAAACACGTCCTTCGGCCCACAAGTTGCGCCAATCATTTTCCTATCTACCAGGCCTATCTATAACCCTCAATCCCATTAAACCCCATATACTCATCCAGAAGTCTCTTAAAAGACCCCAGCGAGTTCGCCTCCACCACCACCGACGGCAGCCGATTCCACTCACTCACCACCCTCTGAGTGAAAAACGTACCCCTGACATCTCCTCTGAACCTACTCCCCAGCAGCTTAAACCTGTGTCCTCTCGTAGTGACCATTTTAGCCCTGGGAAATAGCCTCTGAGAATCCACCCTATCTATACCTCTCAACATCTTATAAACCTCTATCAGGTCACCTTTCATCCTTTGTCTCTCCAGGGAGAAAAGACCTAGCTCCCTCAACTTATCTTCATAAGGCATGCCATCCAATCCAGGCAACATCCTTGTAAATCTCCTCTGCACCCTCTCAATAGCTTCCACATCCTTCTTGTAGTGAGGCTGCACAGAACTCCAACTGGGGTCTGACAAGGGTCCTATAAAGTTGCATCATTACCTCCCAACTCCTAAACTCAATCCCCTGATTGATGATACGCCTTCTTGACCACATCCTCCACCTGCAAGGCCGATTTAAGAGTCCTATGGACCTGGACCCCAAGGTCCTTCTGATCCTCCACACTGCTAAGACTCCTACCCTTGATATTATACTCCTTCATCCCATTGGACCTGCCAAAATGGACCACTACACATTTATCCGTGTTGAAGTCCATCTGCCACTTCTCCGCCCAGTCTTGCATCCTATGTCTCGCTGCAACTTCTGACATCCCTCCAGACCATCCACAACACCACCAACCTTCGTGTCATCAGCAAACTTACCAACCCATCCCTCCACTTTCTCATCCAGGTCATTTATGAAAATGACAAACAGCAAGAGTCCCAGAACAGATCCCTGGGGCACCCCACTGGTGACTGACCTCCATTCCGAAAAAGACCCATCCCCAACCACTCTCTACCTTCTGCAGGCAAGCCAGTTCTGGATCCACAAGGCCAAAGCCCCTCTCATGCCCAATCTTATGTGTTTCTATAATCTTATATGTTTCTATAAGATCTCCCCTCATTCTTCTGAATTCCAATGTGTACAGCCCCAGTCTATTCAGTCTCTCCTCATAAGCCAACCCTCTCAACTCCAGAATCAACCTAGTGAATCTCCTCTGTGCCCCCTCCAGTGCCAATATATCTTTTCTCAAGTAAGAAGACCAAAACTGTACATAATACTCCAGGTGTGGCCTCACCAGCACCTTATACAGCTGCAACATAACCTCGCTGTTTTTAAACTCCATCCCTCTAGCAATGAAGGATAAAATTCCATTTGCTGCCTTAATTATCTGCTGCACTTGCAAACCAACTCCTTGAGATCCCTGCACAAGGACACTCAGGTCCCTTTGCACATCAGCATGCTGCAATTTTTCACTGTTTAAAAAACATACCATTTTACTGTTATTCGTACCAAAATGGATGACTTCACATTTACCAACATTGTACTCCATCTGCCAGACCCTCACCCACTCACTTAGACTATCTATATCCCTTTGCAGATTTTCAGTGTCCTCTGTACACTTTGCTCTGCCACTGATCTTAGTGTCATCTGCAAATTTTGATACACTACACTTGGTCCCCAATTCCAAATCATCTATGTAAATCGTAAACTATCATAGTCCCAACACTGATCCCTGAGGCACTAGTCACTGATCACAAACCAGAAAAACACCCATTTACCCCCACTCTTTGCTTTCTGTTAGTTAACAGATCCTCTATCCGTGCTAATACATTATCTGTAACACCGTGCACCTTTATCTTATGTAGCAGTCTTTGGTGGGGCATCTTGTCAAATGCCTTCTGAAAATAAGAACATAAGAACATAAGAATTAGGAGCAGGAGTAGGCCATCTAGCCCTTCGAGCCTGCCCCACCATTCAATAAGATCATGGCTGATCTGAAGTGGATCAGTTCCACTTACCCACCTGTTCCCCATAACCCTTACTACTCTTATCGATCAGAAGTCTATCTACCCGTGACTTAAACATATTCAATGAGGTAGCCTCCACCACTTCAATGGGCAGAGAATTCCAGAGATTCACCACCCTCTGAGAGAAGAAGTTCCTCCTCAACTCTGTTCTAAACTGCCCCCCCCCCTTATTTTGAGGCTGTGTCCTCTAGATCTGGTTTCCTTTCTAAGTGGAAAGAATCCCTCTACCTCTATCCTATCTAGCCCCTTCATTATCTTATATCTCTCTATAAGATCCCCCCTCAGCCTTCTGAACTCCAATGAGTACAGGCCCAATCTACTCAATCTCTCCTCATAATCTAACCCCCTCATCTCTGGTACAATCTGGTGAACCTTCTCTGTGCTCCCTCCAAGCCCAATATATTCTTTTACAAATAAGGGGACCAAAACTTCACACAGTACTCCAGTTGCAGCCTCATCAGTACCCTGTACATTTACAGCAAGACCTCCCTACTTTTATATTCTATCCCCCTCGCTATAAAGGCCAACATTTCATTCACCTTCTTGACCACCTGCTGCACCTGCAGACTGAGTTTTTGCGATTCATGCACAAGGACCCCCAGGTCCCTCTGCACAGTAACATGTTGTAATTTTTCACCATTTAAATAATAGTCCATTTTACTATTATTTCTTCCAAAGTGGATAACCTCACATTTGCCAACGTTATACTCCATCTGCCAGATCCTTGCCCCACTCACTCAATTGGAATAAATGGGTACTTTTCCAGTTGGCAGTTAGTGACTAGTGGCGTGCCGCAGGGATCGGTGCTGGGGCCTCAACTGTTTACCAATTACATAGACGACCTGGAGGAGGGGACCGAGTGTAGGGTAACAAAATTTGCCGATGACACAAAGATAGGTGGTAAAGCGAATTGCGAGGAGGAAGCGGAAAGTCTGCAGAGAGATTTGGATAGGCTGAGTGAGTTTTGTACGAGGGAAGTCACGTTTCAATAATTTGATTGAGTATTTTTTGAGGAGATGACAAAAATGATTGACGAGGGAAGGGCCATGGATGTTGTCTATATGGACTTTAGCAAAGCATTCAACAAGGTCCCTCATGATAGGCTGGTGCAACACCTTAAATCACACAGGATCGAGCGTGAACTAACTAGATGGATTCAGAACTGTCTTGGCCATAGACGAGAGAGGGTAGCGGTGGAAGGGTGTGTTTCTGAATGGAGGTCTGTAACTAGTGATGTTCCACAGGGATCAGTGCTGGGACCTCTGCTGTCTGTAATGTATATAAATGATTTGGAAGAAAATATAGCTGGTATGATTAGCAAGTCTGTGGACGGTACTAAGATTGCTGGAATTACAGATAGTGATTAAACTTGTCAAGGAATACAGCAGGACATAGATAGGCTGGAAAACTGAACAGAGAAATGGCAGATGAATTTAATCTGGACAAATGTGAGCTGATGCATTTTGGTAGATTCAGTTCAGGTGGAAGCTATAAAATAAATGGCAGAACAATCAGGAGCATAGACACACTGAGAGATCTGGGATTACCGATCTTTACAAGTGGCAGCACAGGTGGAAAAGCATCCACCTGTAAAGAAAGCATCTGACATCCTGCCTTCATTGCCCTCAATTGGGTTCATGTCGCACTATCTGTAACCCCCATGACTTGCCTGGGCTTGCAACATCTCACTTACTGTCCTGTCTGGAGACAATACATATTTCGCTAACCTATGCTTAATGCTATCTCCACTCACATTGTCTGCACCTTTAAGACTTGAATAGCAGATTACCTGTAAAGACTCGCATTCTAATCAGTATTCTGTAAACTGTGTGTGCCTTTATATGCCCTGTTTGGTGATCAGAACTCCCCACTTACCTGACGAAGGAACAGTGTTTCGAAAGCTAGTGGCGTTTACTACCAAATAACTTTAACCTGGTGTTGTGAGACTTCTCACTGTGTTTACCCCAGTCCAACGCCGGCATCTCCACATCATTGGCTGGGGCATTGTATGTAAGAGTTAGCAAATTCTGTTACAGTTACATAAAACACCAGTTCGGGCACATTTGGAATACTGCGCCCAATTCTGGTCACCGCACAACCAAAAGGACCTGGAGGCTTTGGGAGGACAGAAAACATTTCCTAGGATGTTGCTTGGAATGGAGGGTATGAGCTATGAGGAGAGATTGAGTAAACTGGGATTGTTCTCCCTGGAAAGGCTGAGGCTGAGGGGCGACCTGGTAGAAGTTTATAAAATTATGAGGGGCGTAGATAAGATAAATAGTTGGAAACTTTTTCCCAGGGCAGAAATGACAATTACAGGGGGGGGGGGAAAGGTTCAATAGGGAAGTCTTTTACACAGAAGGTGATGGGGGCCTGGAATGCATTGCCAAGTGAGGGGGTTGAGGCAGAAATGTTAGCGACATTGAAGAATTATCTGGATAGACACATTAATAAGTGGGGAATAGAGGGATACAGGTGATTGGTGTAGATAGGACAACATGATCGGGGCAGGCTTGATGGGCCGAAGGGTCTGTTCTTGTGCTGTATTGTTCTTTGTTCATTGTTAATGCCATTGAATGTCAAGGGGAGATGGTTAGATTCCCTTGTTAGAGATGGTCATTGCTTAGCACTTGTGTGGCACAAATGTTTTTTGCCACTTGTTAGCCTGGATGTGAATGGCACCGAGGAGTTGCAAATAGTACAGAACATTGAGCCGTCATCAGTGAATATCCCCATTTCTGACCTTATGATGGACAGGAGGTCATACACCCAACCAGCTGAAGATGGTTGGATGTAGGACACTATCTTGAGGAACTCCTGCAGTGATGACCTGAAGCTGAGATGATTGACTTAAGAACATAAGAACATAAGAAACAGGAGCAGGAGTAGGCCATCTAGCCCTTCGAGCCTGCCCCGCCATTCAATAAGATCATGGCTGATCTGTCGTGGCTCAGTTCCACCTTCCCGCCCTCTCCCCATAACCCTTAATCCCCGCTCTTATCAAAAACCCATCAACCCGCTTCTTAAAAATATTTAGCGAGGCAGCCTCCACCACTTCAACGGGCAGAGAATTCCAGAGATTCACCACCCTTTGAGTGAAGAAGTTCCTCCTCAACTCCGTTCTAAACCGCACCCCCTTTATCTTGAGGCTGTACCCCCTAGTCCTACTGTCCTTTCTGAGCAGGAAGAGTCTCTCCACCTCTATCCTATCCATCCCATTCATCATCTTATACGTCTCAATGAGATCTCCCCTCATTCTTCTAAACTCTAACGAGTACAAGCCTAGTTTATTCAGCCTCTCCTCATAGCTCAATCCCCTCAACTCCGGTATCCAACCATCACAACCATCTTTCTTTGTGCCAGGTATCACTCCAGCCAGCAGACAGTTCCCCCCCCTACCCGATTCCCATTGACTCCAGTTGGGATCCTTAATGGCACACTCGGTTGAATACTACCTTGATATCAAGGGCAGTCACTCTCACCTCACTTTTGGAGCTCAGCTCTTTTGTCCATGTTTGAACCAAGGTTGTAATGAAGTCAGGAGCTGAGTGCCTCTAGCAGAGACTAAGTTGAGTGTCAGTAAGTTAGTTATTGCTGGGTAAATGCCACTTAATAGCACTGATAATGACCCCTTCTATCACTTTACTGATGATCAAGAGTAATGGGGTAATAATTGTCTGGATCTACTTTGCCCTTTTTATGGAGACAGGCTGTTGTAGCTGTACTGGGGTAGCTGTTAGTTCTGGAGTCAAACTTTTAAGGTCAACCCATTTGTTGTAGACCATCACACCCACCGGTGTAAAGTCATTGTCATAGAGTCATAGTCATAGAGGTTTACAGCATGGAAACACTCTTTGGCCCAATTTATCCTTCTCTTTTAACCACTGAGCTAGTCCCAGTTGCCCACATTTGACCCATATCCCTCTATACCCATCTTACTCATGTAACTGTCTGAATGCTTTTTAAAATACAAAATTGTACCCGCCTCTTCTACTCCCTCTGGCAGCTTGTTCCAGACACTCACCACCCTCTGTGTGAAAGGGTCCCTCTGGACCCTTTTGTGTCTCTCCCCCTCTCACCTTAAACCTATGCTCTCTAGTTTTAGATTCCCCTACCTTTCGGAAAAGATGTTGACTATCTACCTTGTCTATGCCCCTCATTATTTTATATGTCCCTATAAGATCAACCTTAAGTCCCCTATGCTCCAGAGAAAAAAGTCCCAGCCTATCCAGCCTCTCTTTATAATTCAAACCTCAAACCCCAGTAGCAACCTAGTAAATCTTTTCTGCACTCTTTCTTGTTTAATAATATCCTTTCTATAATAGGGTGACCAGAACTGCACACAGTATTCCAAATGTGGCCTTACCAATGTCTTGTACAACTTCAACAAGACATCCCAACTCCTGTATTCAATGTTCTGACCGATGAAACCAAGCATGCCGAATGCCTTCTTCACCACTCTGTCCACCTGTGACTCCATTTTCAAGGAGCTATGAGCATGTACCCCTAGATCTCTTCTGTAACTCTCCCCAATGCCTTACCATTAACTGAGTAAGTCCTGCCCTGGTTCAATCTACCAAAATGCATCACCTTGCATTTATCTAAATTAAATTTCATCTGCCTATCATCAACCCACTGACCAAGATCAAAATCCCATAGTAATCCTAGATAACCTTCTTCACTGTCCGCTATACCGCCAATCTTAGTGTCATAAGTAAACTTACTAACCATGCCTCCTAAACTCTCATCCAAATCATTAATACAAGTGATAGACTCTATGACTACGACACCAAGGGGAGTATTTTCTGTTGGTTGTCCTGTTGAATTTTTAGATTAGTTCACCTTAATTTTCAGAAACAGAAATACCAGCTGAATCTCTGTGACCGGATCTCGGAATGTCACCTTTTTGAGGCCAGTATCAGTCTGCTGGGTCTGTGCTTTACATCCCCCCAAAAAACAATTTATTCATTTTATATCAACAGTGATGGAAATTCCTCCTCTTGGCCATGCATGTAGGGGTAAGGTGTGTGGGTCAATGTCATGATACAGCTGACTGCACAGCTGACTGCACAGTGGAACAGGCCTGAGGGGCTGGATGGCTTCCTGTTCTTGCGTCTTGACCAGATGACAAGTTTGCGAGGGTAATTCTGATGTCTTCCGACTTTCGAATGCAACGTAACCATCACAAATTGGTATGGCTGTTACTCTGTCCAAAACGGCAAGAAACTGCACAGTGTCGTGAATGAAGCCCAATCCATCACGTAAAACCAGCCTCCCATCCACTGACTCTATCTACACTTCCTGCTGCCTCGGCAAAGCAGCCAGCACCCACGCACCCCGGACATTCTCTGTTCCACCCTCGGGAAAAAGGTATAAAAGTCTGAGGTCTCGCACCAGCGGCCTCGAGAACAGCTTCTTCCCTGCTGCTGTCAGACTTTTGAATGGACCTACCTTACATGAAGTTGATCTTTCTCTGCACTATGACTGTAACATTACATTCTGCACCTTCTCCTTCTCTATGAACAGTATGCTTTGTCCGTGTAGGGCGCAATAAGAAACAATACTTTTCTAATACATACTAATACATGTGACAATAATAAATCACATCAAATCAGTACCCAGTTTTTAAGGCCTCTTCAGAATGCTGACAATGTGGGGACTTTGCTCACTTAAACGTGTATAAAATCAATGTGATATGTATGTTTACTGTCTTTCAGGTGTTAATTTATCAGCCAAACCAGATGATAGAAGAAATGCAGTGAGCTGCCATGTATCTCCTGTCCACGTTGTGGTCAGTCTCAATATCACAGCCAAACAAGGTGCGTGGTGGCTGGAATTTTCCAGCTCTTTAGGGCTGGCTGGGTTTCCCAGTCCCGGAGATTTCAGTGGTTCACTGGAGCGGACAGCTAGAGATCCTCAGGTGTATTGGGTAGCACAGTGGTTAGCACTGCTGCTTCACAGCTCCAGGGTCCTGGGTTCGATTCTCATGCTGGGGTCACTGTCTGTGTGGAGTTTGCACATTCTCCTCGTGTCTGCGTGGGTTTTCTCCGGGTACTCTGGTTTCCTCCCATAGTCCAAAGATGTGCGGGTTAGGTTGATTGACCATGCTAAGAAATTGCCCAGAGTAGCGGAGGTTAGAGGGATTAACAGGTATAAGATGTAGGGATATGGGGGTAGGGCCTGGGTGGGATTATGCTCGATGCAGACTCTATTTACACTGTAGGGTTTCTATGTTCTATTTATTACTGGAGCGTTGGAGGCAATCAACAGCAGCAAAAATTAAAATGATCAAAAGTACAATCGGGTTAGCATTGTTAACACCATGAAAGGAAAAAATATCTCCCAAGAGCCAGAATTAATTGAGCGAATGGAGTGGGAAGTTGTGAATATTGGAGGGAAAATTGTGTTGTTGTGGTAATGTCACTGGAGCAGTAATGTCTGGGGACACTATGGTAGTTAAGGAAGTTAAATTTGGGTAATAAATCTGGAAATGAAAGCTAGTCTCAGTAATTGTAACCATTGTTGTAAAAACCCATCAATTTTGCTAATTTCCTTAAGGGAAGGAAATCATAGAATCCTACAGTGAAAAAAGGAGGCCATTCACCCCACTGAGTCTGCACCGACCACAATCCCATCCAGACTCTATCCTCATAACCCCATGTATTTACCCTAGCTAGTCCCCCTGGCACTAAGGGGCAATTTAGCGTGGCCAATCAACCTAACCCACACATCTTTGGACTGTGGGAGGAAACTGGATCTCCTGGACGAAACCCACGCAAACAGGGGGAAAAGTGCAAACTCCACACAGACAGAGCGGCACGGTAGCGCAGTGGTTAGCACTGTTGCTTCACAGCTCCAGGGTCCTGGGTTCGATTCCCGGCTCGGGTCACTGCCTGTGTGGAGTTTGCACATTCTCCTCGTGTCTGCGTGGGTTTCCTCCGGGCGCTCCGGTTTCTTCCCACAGTCTAAAGATGTGTGGGTTAGGTCGATTGGCCATGGTAAAATTGCCCCTTAGTGTCCTGAGATGCGTAGGTTAGAGGGATTAGTTGATAAATATGTAGAGATATGGGAATAGGGCTTGGGTGAGATTGTGGTCGGTGCAGACTCAATGGCCTCTTTCTGCACTGTAGGGTTTCTATGGTTCCATGGCAGTGAGCCCAGCTGGGATTTGAACCCAGGTCCCTGGCGCTATGAGGCACAGTGGTCTGGCCTACATGTGACACCTGACCCACAGCAATGTGGATGACTCTTCACTACCATCTGAAATGGCCTGGCAAGTCACTCAGTTCAAGGGCAATTAGGGACGGGCAATAAATGATGGCCCAGCCAGCGATGCCCATGAAAGAATAAATAGGATTGGTGAAGGAACAAATATTTCTTTTCTATTTAAAATGAGAATGCCTAATGAATATGAAATGCTATCAGAAATACAGGTCTGGCAGCATCTATGGAGCCTGAAAGAGAGTGAACTTTTCAGGTGCATCACCATTCTTCGGAGTAATTTGTCCTTGGGGAGCAAACGCTAAAACTAAACCAGGTGAATAAATTACCTCAAACTTTCGTGAATCAATGGTAGTGCAGGAGATACATCAGGAGGACTCTTCACCTCTAAAGTTTAAAGTTTGCTGATGACACCAAGATTGGGGGAACGGCAAATTGTGCGGAGGGTGTGGAGAGTCTGCAGAAGGATCTAGATAGGCTGGGCGAATGGGCCAGGAAATGGCAAATGGAATTTAATGTTGGCAAGTGTGAGGTGGTCCACTTTGGTAGGAAGAATGGTAGGAAGGACTATTACTTACGGGGCGAAAAACTGCAGCAGGCGACGGTGCAGAGGGACCTCGGGGTCCTTGTGCATGAGTCGCAAAAACCCAGCTTGCAGGTGCAGCAGGTGGTCAGGAAGGCGAATGGGATGCTGGCCTTCATAGCGAGGGGGATTGAATATAAAAGTAGGGAGGTCTTGCTGCGGCTGTATAGGGCATTGGTGAGGCCGCAGCTGGAGTACTGTGTGCAGTTTTGGGCGCCGTACTTACGCAAGGATATTTGGGCCTTGGAGGGAGTGCAGAGGAGGTTTACTCGGCTGATACCGGAGTTGAGGGGATTGAGCTATGAGGAGAGGCTGAATAAACCAGGCTTGTACTCGTTAGAGTTTAGAAGAATGAGGGGAGATCTCATTGAGACGTATAAGATGATGAATGGGATGGATAGGATAGAGGTGGAGAGACTCTTCCCGCTCAGAAAGGACGGTAGGACTAGGGGGCACAGCTTCAAGATAAAGGGGGGGCGGTTTAGAACAGAGTTGAGGAGGAACTTCTTCACTCAAAGGGTGGTGAATCTCTGGAATTCTCTGCCCGTTGAAGTGGTGGAGGCTGCCTCGCTAAATATTTTTAAGAAACGGGTTGATGGGTTTTTGATAAGAGAAGGGATTAAGGGTTATGGGGAGAGGGCGGGAAGGTGGAGCTGAGTCACGACAGATCAGCCATGATCTTATTGAATGGCGGGGCAGGCTCGGAGGGCTCGATGGCCTACTCCTGCTCCTATTTCTTATGTTCTTATATTCTTATGTTATGTTCTAAGAGCACATCTTTGGGGTGCTCCACTTCCTCCAAGATACCTGCACTCCTCCTATTCGGCTCTCTGGTATTGCCCCAGTTGTAAGTACCCGCCCATTGGGTGCCGTGTTTACTAGCTACCTGGGCCTCATGTTCCGGATGTCCCCCTCTCCCCTTCTCTAACTCCCTCTCTCTCCTCCTATGAGATGCTCCATCAAACCAACCTCTTTGACCAATTACTCAGTGGGTGGGATTCCCCCATCCCACTGCAGTGGGTTTGGCGGTGGGTGAGGACGGAGAACCTGGTGACAGCCAGAGGTCAGCGTAAAATTGCAATTCTCTTAACAAAGAAAATTACAGCTCAGAAACAGGCCCTTTGGCTCTCCGAGCCAGCACCGACCGTGCTGCCTGACTGAATTAAAATCCCCTCCATCCGGGCACCATATCCCTCCATTCCCATCCTATTCATGTATTGATCAAGACACCCCTTAAACGTCACTATCGTATCTGCTCCCACTACCTCTCCTGGAGAGGCAGTGAGTTCTCGGAACCCACCACCCTCTGGGTAAAAAACTTGCCTCATACGTCTTCTTTAAACCTTTCCCCCTGCACCTTAAGCTTATTATAATATATTCTCTGGTTGTTCATGCCGGCGTGTCCCCCAAATGGTGAGCCCCCCACTGCAGGGGTACAGTCAGTGGGAAATCCCATTGACAGCAGTGGGACCTGTAGATCCCAGCGAACAGGGTGGGCAACACACACTCCAAGTATGCCCTGAAATGGGAGAATTCTGCCCAATAATTGCTGTACTGAGCATGTGCGACACAGTCTGAGGTCATAGAAACCCTACAGTGCAGAAAGAGGCCATTCGGCCTATCGAGTCTGCACCGACCACAATCCCATCCAGGCCCTACCCCCCCCACTATCCGTACACATTTTACCCACTAATCCTCTAACCTATGCATCTAATGTCAATTTATCATAGCCAACCAACCTAACCCGCACATCTTTGGACTGTGGGAGGAAACTGGAGCCCCCAGAGGAAACCCACGCAGACACGAGGAGAATGTGCAAACTCCACACAGGCAGTGACCCGAGCCGGGAATCGAACCCAGGACCCTGGAGCTGTGAAGCAGCAGTGCTAACCACTGTGCTACCGTGCCGCTCCTACTGACTTTCAGATGAGACAACAAATCAAAAACATGTCTCCCTACACAACTCTTTGAAAAAGAGTATTGCAATTCCCTGGCGATCTGACAAATATTTATCCTTCAAAGAGGTTTGCTTTTCATTGTCATATTGCTGCTTGCTGTACCCAAAATGGCTACTGGACAACAGTGACAAGTACTACTGGCTGTGGAGCATTTTGGGATATTCTGAGTTGAACCAAAGGCGCTATCTAAATTCTCATTCTTCCGCCAGGATTTCATATTGTTACGCGGCATCTCCTACTCTCTGGGTTGCTAAAGGTTGGTCACAGTCCACTCTCCCTAGACTGAGTTCATACTGAGCGTGACAGTGATCTGGCTGTGGGGATCACCTCCCCTCTTCAGTGTAACTGTTGCTGCCTAATTTTTATCTTAATGCATTCTTGTTGATTTTGTTTATTTCTAGATCCCCAATCTTCCAAAATGGATGACAGACAAAGACTCGCCAAGGAACGAAGGGAAGAGAGAGAGAAGTCTCTGGGTGAGTTGACTTTCCTGATCTATAACGGACATCAGGCTACGAGGAGAGACAGTCAGTGAGACAGGTAGATGGAACATCTGTGGCTCTGGATGTGACCTAGTTTCTGCCCTTCACTAACCTGCCATTAATAACTTCACAACCCAAATTACCTGGAGCCTCTATCATAGGGGGATGCATCTCCCCTGAAGCATGTTGATAGAGAGTATTCTACTCTTCCTGGGCTATTCCATGATAAAAAAGTAGCAAACCACTTGTCATATTCCAAATGGACACTCCCCAAGGGAGAGATTTGAATTCAATAAAAATTTGGATTTAAAAGTCTAATGATGACCATGAAATCATTGTCAATTGTGCTAAAAACCCATCCAGTTCACCGATGTCCTATCAGAAATGTCCTATGTGGGCGGCACGGTAGCACAGTGGTTAGCACTGCTGCTTCACAGCTCCAGGGTCCTGGGTTCGATTCCCGGCTCGGGTCACTGCCTGTGTGGAGTTTGCACATTCTCCTCGTGTCTGTGTGGGTTTTCTCCGGGTGCTCCGGTTTCCTCCCACAGTCCAAAGATGTGCGGGTTAGGTTCATTGGCTATGCTAAAATTGCCCCTTAGTGTCCTGGGATGTGTAGATTAGCAGGTAAAGTGTATAGGGATATGGGGATAGGGTCTGGGTGGGATTGTGTTCGGTGCAGACTCGATGGGCCGAAGGGCCTGTTTCTGCACTGTAGGGTTCTATGCTGGTTCTAATTGCAGAAAGAAATCTGCCATTCTTACCTGGTCTCTGCCCGTTGAAGTGGTGGAGGCTGCCTCGCTCAATATATTTAAGACGCGGGTTGATGGATTTTTGATAGGCAAGCGGATTAAGGGTTATGGGGAGAGGGCGGGAATGTGGAACTGAGCCAAGACAGATTAGCCATGATCTTATTGAATGGGTGCCGCAACAGCTCGGTGACTAGCACTGCTAGCTGTGCAGATACATGGATTTGGGCCTGTGTCTGAGGGAGTTTGTGCATTCTCCCTGTGGTTGCGTGGGTTTCCTCCGGGCGCTCCGGTTTCCTCCCACATCCCAAAGATGTGCTCTTAGGCTGATTGGTTTTACAAAATTGACACTATTCTCCCCTGAATCTGGCTAAGTCAGGGGTTCTATTTGTAGATACGCAGGGTAGAATAGGTGTAGGGTGATGCAGCGGCGCGGGCTTGTTGGGCCGAAGGGCCTGTTTCCCGTGCTGGGTTGTCCTCTCAGATCCCTCGTCCATCAAAAATCCATCTAACTACACATTATATTCAATGGAGAGAATTCCAAAGAGGAGGAATTCCTCCTCATCTCTGTCTTAAGTGGGGACTCTTGTTTTTAAATTGTGTCCCTTAGTTCTAGGTTCCCCCATAAACCTCAGTTTATAAACCTTGTCAAGTCCCTTATGTGTTTCATAAAGACACCTCTCATTCTTCTAAAGTCCCAACCTGCTCAGTCCCAATCTGCTCAACCTTTCCTGATAAAAACTTCAGCAGGCGACGGTGCAGAGAGACCTCGGGGTCCTTGTGCATGAGTCGCAAGGTGGTCAGGAAGGCGAATGGGATGCTGGCCTTCATAGCGAGGGGAATTGAATATAAAAGTAGGGAGGTCTTGCTGCAGCTGTATAGGGCATTGGTGAGGCCGCAGCTGGAATACTGTGTGCAGTTTTGGTCGCCGCACTTACACAAGGATATTTTGGCCTTGAAGGGAGTGCAGAGGAGGTTTACTAGGCTGATACCGGAGTTGAGGGAGTTGAACTATGAGGAGAGGCTGAATAAACTAGGCTTGTACTCGTTAGAGTTTAGAAGAATGAGGGGAGATCTCATTGAGACATATAAGATGATGAATGGGATGGATAGGATAGAGGTGGAGAGACTCTTCCCGCTCAGAAAGGACAGTAGGACTAGAGGGCACAGCCTCAAGATAAAGGGGGGGCGGTTTAGAACAGAGTTGAGGAGGAATTCTTCACTCAAAGGGTGGTGAATCTCTGGAATTCTCTGCCCGTTGAAGTGGTGGAGGCTGCCTCGCTAAATATTTTTAAGACGCGGGTTGATGGGTTTTTGATAAAAGAGGGGATTAAGGGTTATGGGGAGAGGGCGGGAAAGTGGAACTGAGCCACGACAGATCAGCCATGATCTTATTGAATGGCGGGGCAGGCTCGGAGGGCTAGATGGCCTACTCCTGCTCCTGTTTCTTATGTTCTTATGTTCTTAACCATTTACTTCCTCTGTTAATGACTCTGCAATTTCCTGCTATGCTGCTTAGAGCACCACCTATATTTGGTCACGAGAGGGGCTGGTTTTTATTGTATCATTCAGAGTGTTAATAATTATAAGCAGCTATTAAAAATCTCAACGCAGATTGTTGTGGGACATCACATTCTGCCAATTAACAGTTCCAGCCCATTCATTATTCCCACCCTCTGTCTCCTGGCACTCAGTCAATATGTGGGTATGCCGGCGTTGGACTGGCGTAAACACAGTAAAAAGTCTGACAACACCGGGTTTTAGTCCAACCGATTTATTTGATAATATTCTCACAAGCTTTCGAGGGGACTGCCTCTTCGTCAGGTCACCTGACGAAGAGGCAGTCCCCTCGAAAGCTTGTGAAAATATTATCAAATAAATAGGTTGGACTAAAACCTGGTGTTGTCAGACTTTTTACTCAGTCAATATGACATGGTCGATAAGTTACCATCAATTTCACAAGCTCGAATTTGAGTCTCATGAGCGGGGGAAGGTGGTGGTGTTGTAGTTGTATTGTCACTGAACCAGAAATCCAGAGACTCCGAGCAATGCTCAGTGGACCTGGGTTCAAATCCCACAAGGACAGAGGGTGAAATGGGAATTCAATAAAAATCTGGAATTAAAAGTCTAATAGTTTTTCTATCTTTCTACTTTAAGAGGCGTTTAGATAAGTACATAGAACATAGAACATTACAGCACAGAACAGGCCCTTCGGCCCACGATGTTGCGCCGACCGATTAAAAAAGCAATGACCCTCTAACCTAAACCTAAATTGGTTATGTATTCCATCCATAAACCTATCCACGGATCTCTTAAATGCCCCCAAACTAGGCGCATTTACAACTGCAGCAGGCAGGGCATTCCAATCCCTCACCACCCTCTGGGTAAAGAACCTACCCCTGACATCCGTCCTATAACTACCACCCCTTAATTTAAAGCTATGCTCCCTCGTGCTAGCTTTCTCCATCCTAGGAAAAAGGCTATCACTGTCCACCCTATCTAAACCTCTAATCATCTTATATGTTTCAATAAGGTCCCCTCTTAGCCGCCTTCTTTCCAGCGAAAACAACCCCAAATCCCTCAGTCTCTTCTCATAGGACCTTCCCTCCATACCAGGCAACATCCTGGTAAACCTCCTCTGCACCCTCTCCAAAGCCTCCACATCCTTCCTGTAATGTGGAGACCAGAACACAGTACTCCAAGTGCGGATGCACCAGAGTTTTGTACAGTTGCAACATGACGTTGCGGCTCCTAAATTCAATCCCCCTACCAATAAACGCCTAGACACCGTATGCCTTCTTAACAACCTTATCTACTTGATTCCCAACTTTCAGGGACCTATGTACACATACACCTAGATCCCTCTGTTCATCAACACAATGGAACTTAGTAAGATGTTTCTATGTTTTTAAAAGTTTAATGTTGACCATGAAACCATTGCCGATTGTTAGAAAAAGCCTACCTGGTTCACCAATGTCCTTTAGAGGAGGAAATCTGCTGTTCTTACCCGATCTGATCTACATGTGACTTCAGAGCCACAGTGGTTAGCACTGCTGCTTCACAGATCCAGGATCCTGGGTTCGATTCCCGGCTCGGGTCACTGTCTGTGTGGAGTTGGCACATTCTCCTCGTGTCTGCGTGGGTTTCCTCCGGGCACTCCGGTTTCCTCCCACAGTCCAAAGATGTGCGGGTTAGGTTGATTGACCATGCTAAATTGCCCCTTAGTGTCAGGGGGACCAGCTAGGGTAAATACGTGGGGGTCATAGAGATAGGGCCTGGGTGGGATTGTGGTTAGTGCAGACTCGATGGGCTGTATGGCCTCCTTGTGCACTGCAACATTCTATGATATGGGAGCTGCTGATGTCAGCAACCTGCCCACCGTCTGTAAATGAACAATGAAGAGTTAATTAGGCTTATTGTCAAGCCAGTTGGCCCCTGGTAAAACACTGCCCACGGCTAATACCTTTGATGTGATCAGTCAGGCAGGAATGGGCTGATTTTTCACATCAAGTTGTTAAAGGTTGGGCGATGTTGCTCTTCAGGGACTGTCCGTTGTGGATTGTGGGGCATCCTGCATTAGGTTGATCCTTTTTTCCTACCCGCTCCCTCCCTAAACTCACCCCCTACCCCCCGTCCCTCTCCTTAACCTACCTTGTGGACACAAGACCCCTGCTCTGGGGATCCAAGGCACTGGGGTCCTTTCCTCACGAGCAGTCCTGGTAGTGGGCCTGACACTTTCCTTATCCTTTTGAAATTCTCCCAGAGCCCCCACAGCCTGATGTAATCTGGCCCAGGCCTAGCGAGGACATGAATCAGATTAGCATATTTAAATAAGAATTTACATATTCAGGATCCGGTTGGAGATGAATTCTTCCAGCTGCGACCATTCGCCAACCCTTAGGCTCAACGGGATCCTGGTGCGAAACAATATTGGTCTCCACACAGGGAGACCAGTCATGATGGCCATGGCGGAAGGCCAAGAGACCATTGAAACCCCCTCAGGAGGTCACAGAAATGGATGGGTAATGCCAGGTTGGCACTGTCAAAGGAGGAGGGGGGGTCCTGCAGGTGGGACATGGCAGGACTCCTGCAGTGGGTGAGGGCCCAGGAGGAGACACTTGATGGGGGTGGGTAAGGACCTGAATGGGAGGGCCTTTGGCAACCCCTTGGTGGGGTGTCACTCAATTGAGGGGGATGCTGGTGCCAGCGACTGGGGGGCTGGAGGGGGATCTTAACCAAAGGAGGTGGGGAGTTGTCTGGAGATCGGAGCATCCTTTGAGCACCGCACTCTGATCTCTGAGGCGTCGCTAGGTCCACACTCCAAAACAAATCCGAAGTGTGGGAGAATTCAGTGAGAATCTGCCCAGACTCCAAAACATTGGACACCGGATAAAGGAACAACGTTCCGAAAGCTAGTGGTGTTTACCACCAAATAAACCTGTTGGACTTTAACCTGGTGTTGTGAGATTTCTTACGAGGTTGGAGAATATCAGTTGTTGTTGAGGTCGGAGAATCCCAGCCACGAGCGAGGTCGGAATATCTCGACTCAAGTGTTATCAATAAAGGCACTGATCCATCAGATTCCATCTGTTCCCCGGTCAGGAACCAATTCAGATCCACCTTGAAGGATAGGGTTAATGGGGAGGAAGCTTACTGTGTATCCACTCGGTGCTCTACCCAAACCCTTCATATTCACCAAAGAGAAGGACTTGGGGGATGATGAGTCTGGGAAAGGGTGTGTAGAAAGTTTGAGTCATGTTGAGATCGAAAGGAAGAGGTATTGGGGTTCTTGAGAAACGTTAAGGTAAACAGTCCCCAGGGCCAAATGGGATATATCCCAAAATACTGAGAAAGGCAAGAGAGAAAATTGCTGGGGCCTTGAGCGAAATCTTTGTATCCTCACTGGCTACAGGGAAGGTCCCAGAGGATAGGAGCCAGCGTTGTTTCTTTGTTTAAGAAGGGTAGCAAGAGTAATCCAGGTAGTTACAGGCCGGTGAGCCCGACATCAGTGGTAGCGAAATTATTGGAGAGGATTCTTCAAGATAGGATTTACTCCCACTTGGAATAAGTGGACATATTGGTGAGAGGCAACATGGTTTTGTGAAGGGGAGGTTGTGTCCCATTAACATGGTTGAGGTTTTGAGGAAGTGACGAAGATGAGGGTAGGGCAGTGGATGTTGTCTACATGGATTTAAATAAGGCCTTTGACAAGGTGCCTCATGGGAGACTGGTGCAGAAGGTGAAGTTGCACGGAATTGGAGGTGAGCTGGCAAAATACAGAACTGGCTCGGCCATAGAAGACAGAGGGTAGCAGTGGAAGGGTGTGTTTCTGAATGGAGGGTTGTGACAAGTGGTGTTCCTCAGGGATCAGCGCTGGGACCTTTGCTGTCTGTGATATATAAAAATAATTTGGAGGAAAGTGTAATTGGATTGATTAGTAAGTTTGTGGATGACACAAAGGTTGGTGGATTTGTGGATAGCGATGAGGACCATCAGAGGATACAGCAGGATATAGATCAGTTGGAGACTTGGGCAGAGAGATGGCAGATGGAGTTTAATCCGGATAAATGTGAGGTAATGCATTTTGGAAGGTCTAATACAGATAGGAAATATACAGTAAATGGCAGAACTCTTAAGAGTATTGATAGGCAAAGGGATCTGGGTACACAGGTCACTAAAAGTGGCATGCAGGTGGAGAAGGTAGTTGCAACTGTACACTACTCTGGTGTGGCCACACTTGGAGTACTGTGTGCAGTTCTGGTCCCCACATTACAGGAAGGATGTGGAGGCTTTGGAGGGGGTGCAGAGGAGGTTTACTAGGATGTTGCCTGGTATGGAGGGGAGGTCCTATGAGGAGAGACTGAGAGATTTGGGGTTGTTTTCGTTGGAAAGAAGGCGGCTAAGAGGGGATCTTATTGAAACATATAAGATGATTAGAGGTTTAGATACAGTGGACAGTGATAGCCTTTTTCCTCGGATGGAGAAAGCTAGCATGAGGGGGGATGGCTTTAAATTAAGGGGGGGTAGTTATAGGACGGATGTCAGGGGTAGGTTCTTTACCCAGAGGATGGTGAGGGACTGGAATGCCCTGCCAGCTGCAGTTGTAAATGTGCCTAGTTTGGGGGCGTTTAAGAGATCTGTGGATAGGTTTATGGATGAAAAGGGATTGGTTTAGGCTAGTGGGTCATTGTTTTTGTAACTGGTCGGCGCAACATCGTGGGCCGAAGGGCCTGTTCTGCGCTGTAATGTTCTATGTTCTATGAGAAGGCATATGGCATGCTTGCCTTCGTCAGCCAGGGTATTGAGTTTAAAAATTGGCAAGTCATATTGCAGCTTTATGGAACCTCAGTTTGGGCGGCACGGTAGCACAGTGGTTAGCACTGCTGCTTCACAGCTCCAGGGTCCTGGGTTCGATTCCCGGCTCGGGTCACTGCCTGTGTGGAGTTTGCACATTCTCCTCGTGTCTGCGTGGGTTTTCTCCGGGTGCTCCGGTTTCCTCCCACAGTCCAAAGATGTGCGGGTTAGGTTCATTAGCTATGCTAAAATTGCCCCTTAGTGTCCTGGGATGTGTAGGTTAGAGGGATTAGCAGGTAAATGTGTAGGGATATGGGGATAGGGTCTGGGTGGGATTGTGTTCGGTGCAGACTCGATGGGCCGAAGGGCCTGTTTCTGCACTGTAGGGTTCTATGGTTCTATGGTTCAGTTAGGCTGCACTTGGAATATAGTATCCGATATAGTATTCTGGTCGCCACACTACCAGGATATGGATGCTTTGCAGAGGTATAGAAGAGGTTTACCAGGATGGTCTAGCTATGAGGCGCGTTTGGAGAGACTTGGTTTGTTCTCACTGGAATGACAGAGATTAGGGGACGACCTGATAGAAGTCTACAAGATAATGAGGAGCATGGACAGAGTGGATAATCAGAAGCTTTTTCCCCGAGTCAATTACTAGGGCGCACTCACCTGACAAAGAGGCAAACCCTGCAAACTAGTGGGTTTACTATCAAATAAACTTGCTGGACTTTAATCAGACGTTGTGAGACTTCCTACTGCTACTTATTTACACAGAGGGCGCTGGGAACTCGCTGCCGGGGGAGATAGTGGAAACAGATACGATAGTGACTTTTAAGGGGCGTCTTGACAAATACATGAATAGGATGGGAATAGAGCAATGTGGTCCCTGGATGAGTAGGGGGTTTTAGTTCAGATAGGCAGTTTGGTCGGTGCAGGATTGGAGGGCCGAAGGGCCTGTTCCTGTGCTGTAATTTTCTTGGTTCTTTATTTCAATTGCTGAAGTTGGTCTAAAATAGAATGTGACCACCAAAGATTTAATTATACAGCGAGTCATAGCTCATTTTCAGATGTTTATGGATCTGTTCTCAGAATAGCTCCTAACCTGCCCGTGGGGGTTACAATTGGTAATGTCCTGTCTTTGCGATGCCAGCCACCTTTCCCTTCACATTAGAATGTTTTAATGGGGGTTGAAGCAGTTTACTTGCGTGCACAGCTCTGTTCTTGTCGCCAGCAGCTCTGTCCGGGCTCCTTGTTCACTGATGCTACCCTCTCCCGGCAGCTGTGAGAGAGCAGCAGATCATTCAGAAGGAGGAACGAGCTCGACAGCTCTACGAGAAGCAGATGGAAGAACGCTGGAGAAAGTTGGAAGAGCAGCGCCAGAGGGAAGAGCAGAGGCGAGTGGCTGTGGAGGAAAAAAGGAGGCAGAAGCTTGAAGAAGAGAAGGTGAGTGTGCTGGAGGGTTATTTATTTTCAGTTTCCCTTAAGTGTCCCAATTTCTTGAAACACCCTGCATGTTTGATTTGATTTATTGTCATGTGTGTTAACATACAGTGAAAAGTATTGTTTCTTGCGCGCTGTACAGACAAAGCATACCTTTCATAGAGAAGGAAACAAGAGAGAGTGTGCAGAATGCAGTGTTACAGTCATAGCTAGGGTGTAGAGAAAGGTCAACTTAATGCAGGGTAAATCCATTTAGAAGTCTGATGACAGCAGAGAAGAAGCTGTTCTTGAGTCGGTGACTTCAGACTTCTGTATCTTGTTCCCGATGGAAGAAGGTGAAAGAGAGAATGTTTGTTAATTGGAACAAGGGCGGGAGTTAATGAGTGAGATGTGGTGCAACTTATGTTGGTCAGACTTAGGGAAATAGTTGACTTGTTAGCCAGCCTTTAGAATTAAAGGGACACGAGAAACATGGATATAATATCAGCTAACAGATAGAAAGTATGTTTTCTACACAAGGGACATGTCCAGCATTGTTCTAGACTTGGATTCACAGGGCATCTTTCAAGATTTGCAGATGTTACATAGAAACATAGAAGCAGGAGTAGGCCTTTTGGCCCTTTGAGCCATTAATTTTGATTGTGGCTGTTTGAGTTTAATATCCCAATTCCCTCTTCCCCCCATATCCCTTGACCCCTTTGGCCCCAAGAGCTATCTAATTTCTTCTTGAAATCAGACAGCGTTTTGGCCTCAACTGCATTTTGTGGTAGTGAATTCCACACATTCGCCATCCTGTGGGTGAAGAAATTTATCCGCACCTCAGTCCTAAAAGGTTTACCCCTTATCCACAAACTATGGCCCCCAGTTCTGGACTTCCCCACCATCGGGAACACTCTTTCTGAATCTATCCTGTTAGAATTTTATCGGTTTCTATGCGATCCCCTCTCGCTCTTCTAAACTTCAATGGATATAATCCTAACTGACTTAATCTCTCTTCATATGACTGACCTGCCATCGCAGGAATCAGCCTGATAAATCTTTGTTGTACTCACCCTATAACAAGGACACCTTGCCTCAGATAAGGACACCAAAACTGCACACAATCTTTGTCTCTTCTTTGGACACAGGTGAGGTCCCAGAGGATTGGCGGATTGCAAATGTAGTACCGTTGTTTAAGAAGGTCAGAGGGATAACCCAGGGAACTATAGGCCAGTGAGCTTGACTTCAGTTATAGGCAAGATAATGGAGAGGATCCTCAAGGTTAGGATGTATGAGCATCTGGAGCGCTGCAATCTGATCAGGGATACGCAGCATGGCTACGTTACAGGGAGGTCGTGCCTTACGAATCTATTGGAATTTTTTGAAGAGGTGACAAAAACGGTTGACGAAGGACAAGCCGTTGATGTTGTCTATATGGATTTCAGTAAGGCGTTTGACAAGGTCCCTCACGGTAGGCTAATAGAAAAGGTGAAGGCTCATGGGATACAAGGCCAGGTATGTAGATGGGTGGAGAACTGGCTTGGGAGGAGGAGACAGCGGGTAGTAGTCGAAGGCTCCTTTTCCAATTGGAGGTCTGTCAGCAGTGGGGTGCCGCAGGGACCCCACTAGTACAAGGACCTCTACTATTTGTAGTATATATTAATGACTTGGAAGAGGGGGTAGGTGGTGTGATCAGCAAATTTGCTGATGACACTAAGATGGTTGGATTGGCGGGTACTGAGGAGCAGTGCCTGGCAATGCAACAGGACATAGACAGGCTGGTAGATTGGGCAGATAGATGGCAAATGGAATTTAATCCGGAGAAATGCGAGGTGATGCACTTTGGCCGGAATAATGTGGAGGGGAGTTATATGATAAAAGGTAGAACTATCCGGAGTATAGGTACGCAGAGAGACCTGGGGGTGCAGGTACACAAGTCCCTGAAGGTGTCGGTGCAGGTGCAGAATGTGATGAGGAAAGCGTATGGCATGTTAGCCTTCATAGGAAGGGGTATAGAATATAAGAGTAGGAGTCTGATGTTGCAGTTGTATAGAACGTTGGTTAGGCCTCACCTGGAGTACTGCATCCAGTTCTGGTCGCCGTACTACCGGAAGGATGGAGAGATCCTGGAGAGAGTGCAGAGGAGATTTACCAGGATGTTGCCTGGTATGGAAGGGCTGTCTTACGAGGAAAGATTGAACGCACTTGGGCTGTTTTCCCTTGAGAGACGTCGGCTGAGGGGGGATCTAATAGAGGTTTATAAGATTATGAAGGAGATAGATAGAGTAAATGGTGGTAAGCTTTTTCCGCTATTAGAAATGGATAGAACGAGGGGTCATGGGCTTAGGGTGAGGGGGGCTAGATATAAGACTAATATTAGAGGGCAGTTTTTCACACAAAGGGTGGTGGGGATGTGGAATGCACTGCCGAGTAAGGTGGTGGAAGCAGGCACGCTAGGGTTGTTCAAGAGTCACTTGGACAGCCACATGAGCGGTCTACATATAGGGGGATATAGCAGGTCTTACTAAGCATTGTAGGCTTGGGGTTCAGTTTTAGCCTCAGGGATAAAGAGTCTTTTAATAATGAATTTTTTATCCACAGGCATTTAAGTCCAGCAAGGGGCATGCGGGCGGCAGGTTGTGGTGGGCTGCTCTTGGATATTGCTTCGGGAGTTGCCTACTGCTTCATGTCGTTGGTGTGCGTAAACTGGACCATCTCGAGGGCATCATGACAGCTCAGAGACTATCTCTGTTGCTGTGCGGACACATGGATTTGGGCCTGTGTCCGTGGGAGTTTGCGCGTTCTCCCCATGGTTGCGTGGGTTTCCTCCGGGTGCTCCGGTTTCCTCCCACATCCCAAAAATGTACTGTTAGGCTGATTGATTGGGTAACAAATTGTCCCTATATTGGAACTCCCTGATCCTCACACATTAGGCATAGACTAAAATCATGAATAGGTCACTGACCATGGGACGGCGGCGCGGGCTCGTTGGGCCGAAGGGCCTGTTTCCCGTGCTGTGTTGTTCTTTGTTCTTTGTTCTTTGTACAATACTCCAGGGATGGCCTCACCAACCCCTATACAGTAAAATATCTCTGTTCCTATACTCAAATCCTCTCGCTATGAAGGCCAACATACCGTTTGCCTTTTTTAACAGGTCTGTTGTGCATTTACTTTCGGTGACTGATACATGAGGACTCCAAGATCTCACCACTCTCAATTTACACCCATTCAAATAATAATCTGTCTTCCTATTTTTGCAACAAAGTGGATAACCTCACATTTATCCACATTATACTACATCTGCCATATATACATTTATTCAATTAGCCTGTCCAAATTTCAGTGAAGCATCTTTGCATCCTCCTCACAGCTCACCCTCCCATCCAGCTTTGTATCATCTGCAAATGTACATAATACATTTAGTTCCCTCTGCCGAATCATTAATATATAATGTGAACAGTTGGGGCCCTAGCACAGATCCCTGCCTTCCCCCACTCGTTACTGTCTGACAACCAGAAGAGGACCCATTTATGCCAACTCTTTGCTCCCAATGTGCTAACCAGCTTTCTATCCATCTCAATACAAACAGCAATCTTAGAAGGAGGCAGGGAGACGAGGGAAATGAGCATGCGATGGAATGATGGGGAATGACGTACTTGGGGATAGAAAGACCTGTTTAATAGGAATAGAAAGACTGGGTGCATGAGCAGCAATAAATGTATTATCTCCAAATTTTCAGAAATGGGCAGAATGTGCCAAGACAGGTCGGCAATGCTCTTGTAAAAGATTTACGGGATGTTTGGCTTCATTACTGGGAACATAGGAGGAATTAAAACTCCCCAAAAACAAATGGATTTGGGTCAAATGGAATATTACAGTGCTGAAAATCTCGAACAAGAAAGTAACCTGCTCACTCCTGGAATAATTAAAGGCAGAATAAAGGTGACCAAGTAGCCAAGCCTTGGGCTGACAAGTGGCAAGTGACACTCGCGCCACTGAAGTGCCAGGCAATGGCCATCTCCGACAACACGATTTCAACATGTGACATTCAAAGGCTGAATTCTCCACTATTAACACACTGGGGGGTTGTCCATGATCAGAAACTGAATTGGACTAGCCGTAAATACTCTGACCACCAGAAGAGGGAATTCTGCAGTGAGTATCTCATCTCCTGACCCCCCCCCCCCCCCCCAAAGCCTGTCCACCATCCCCAAGACAAGTCTCAGGAGGGTGATGGAATACTCTCCATTTGCCTGGATGAGTGCAGCTCCAAAAGCGCTCCAGCATCTCGACACCATCCAGGACAAAGCAGCCCACTTGATTGGCACCCCATCCCACCAACATTCGCTCCCTCCACCACAGACGCTCAGTCAGCAGCAGCGTGTACCATCTACAAGATGCACTGCAGGAACTCACCGAGGCTCCTTACACACCGCCTTCCAAACCCGCGACCACTAGTGTCTAGAAGGACAAGAGCAGCAGATACCTGGGTACATCACCACCTGGAGATTCCTCTCCAAATCACTCACCACCCTGACTTGGAAATATCGCCCCGTCCCTTCACTGTCGCTGGGTCAAAATCCTGGAACTCCCTCCCTAACAGCACTGTGGGTGTACCTACACCACACTGACTGCAGGATTCAAAAAGGGAGCCTCACCACCACTTTCTCTAAGGCAATTAGGGATGGGCACGAATGCTGACTTTCCCAGTGACACACTCAACCTTTGGATGAATTAAAAGATTCTTCTGCTCCCTGGAGATGGGTTTAGATGTTTAAATATACGTTAAAAATGCATGCCCCGTATTTTGCCTTCACTTTAAATTTAACACTGGCTAGGTTTTCCTCAGGGAAAACCGGCAGCTGAAGGGAGCAGCGTCCAGCGGGAATTTCCAGCGGGAATTGTGGGCTGGGTGGAGCATAAGCATAACATTCCACCGAACTCAGGGTCATCCCCTGGCTCGAACCCACCCCCCCCTCCCTACTCTCCTTGTCTTCCCCTCACATCACATTTTCTTTACTCAGAGGGTAGCGAGGGCGTGGAATGCCCCTGCCTGCAGCAGTTGTGGACTCGCCAACTTTAAGGGCGTTCAAATGGTCAGTGGATAGGCGTATGGATAAGATTGGAATAGTTTAGGTTAGAGGGTCATTAGATTGGTTCCACTGGTCGGCGCAACATCGAGGGCCTGTACTGCGCTGTTATGTTCTATCGCCTCCCACCCCGACACCACCCCCCACCATATGCTGGTCTCTGAGCGGCCCCCACTACCCCCACCATGTTACTCCATCACTCCAATCCCCATTCATCCAAAGATGTGCGGGTTAGGTTCATTGGCTATGCTAAAATTGCCCCTTAGTGTCCTGGGATGTGTAGGTTAGAGGGATTAGCAGGGATATGGGGATAGGGTCTGGGTGGGATTGTGTTCGGTGCAGACTCGATGGGCCGAAGGGCCTGTTTCTGCACTGTAGGGTTCTAGGGTTAACCTCACAATCTGACTGGCTGCCACCAGGAGACGAAGGCCAAAAATCTGCTAAGTTACATACACCGAGCACCAAACCACTCCAGATCGAACCGGCCAGTGGGTTTGTAAGTGGAGGCGTGCCTAAAACTTTTTAAATGGCTTTCCCGCTGGCGTTTCTTCATTTGGACGGGCAAGGCTGAGGCATTGCGGCAGCCCGATTGTGGGCTGGTGGGAGGAGTTCCGAAGCGAGAGGAAGCTGGGAGAAGAGCCATATGGACTCGAAACGTTAATCCTGTTCCTCTCTCCACAGAGGCTGCCTGGCCTGCTGAGTTTATCCTGTATATTGTAGTCCCCACCTTTTAGCATTGGGTGCCCACCCCACTGCACAAACATGTTCTGGACACCGCCTGCAGTTCCATTCCCGACCACTAGAGCACCGCAGGGACTAAGAGGCCAGTTAGATTATTGGTTGGCAGCACTCTGAGGCTAAAATCTATACCAATTGGGGCATGAGGTTCCATTGACAATTCAAAGATGATTGCCTTTGAGGTTTTACATTTTAGTTTGAACCATAGAATCCCTACAGTACAGAAGGAGGCCAACTAAGTCTGCATCCACTCTCTGACAGAGCATCTTACCCAGGCCCTCTCCCCCACCCTCTCCCTGTAACCTCACACACCCACTATGGCCAATCTGCCTAACCTGCATACCTTGGGACTCTAAAGGGACAATTTAGCATGGTCAGTTCACTTGACCTGCACACCTTGGGACTGTGGGAGGATTGAGGAGGGTGGACAGTGATAGCCTTTTTCCTCTGATGGAGAAATCTAGCACAAGGGGGCATGGCTTTAAATTAAGGGGGGGTCGTTATAGGACGGATGTCAGGGGTAGGTTCTTTACCCAGAGGGTGGTGAGGGACTGGAATGCCCTGCCTGCTGCAGTTGTAAATGCTCCTAGTTTGGGGGCGTTTAAGAGATCTGTGTATAGGTTTATGGACGAAAAGGGATTGGTTTAGGCTAGTGGGTCATTGTTTTTGTAACTGGTCGGCGCAACATCGTGGGCCGAAGGGCCTGTTCTGCGCTGTAATGTTCTATGTTCTATGAAACCGAAGCACCCAGAAGAAACCCACGCAAACACGGGGAGAACGTGCAAACTCCACATAATCACCCGAAGCCGGAATTGAACCTAGGTCCCTGTGAGACAGGAGTGCTAACCGCAGTGTTGCCCTCATAGAGCTAGGAGTTATATATTAGAAAGAGCAGGGGACTGGTTAACAGCCAGGAAACATAGAGGAAGAATAAAGAGGGGTTTTCAGTTTTGATGAGCAGTGGAACACCATAGGGATCAGAATTGGAGCCTCAGCTACTTACAATCTATAATAATGGCTTTGAAAGGAGACTGAGGTAATGGAACTATGTTTGCTGATGGTCCAGAGGTCGGAGTGTAAGCTGTGGGGAGGACACACAGACTGAAAAGAACAACACAGTGAGTGCACAATAAGATAGAGAATAGAGAGGGGAAGTGTGAGGTCCAAAGATGTGCGGGTTAGGTTCATTGGCTATGCTAAAATTGCCCTTTAGTGTCCTGGGATGTGTAGGTTAGAGGGATTAGCAGGTAAAATGTGTAGGGATATGGGGATAGGGTCTGGGTGGGATTGTGTTCGGTGCAGACTCGATGGGCCGAAGGGCCTGTTTCTGCACTGTAGGGTTCTATGTTATTGAATTTGGTTGAAAGAATAGAAAAGCAGATTATTTTTCAAAAGCGCTGAAACTTGAAAATGTCAATGGTTTCATTGGTCAGAACATTGAATACAGGAGTTGGGACGTCTTGTTGAAGTTGTACAAGACACTGGTAAGGCCACAATTAGAATACGATGTACAGTTCTGGTCACCCATTATAGAAAGGATATTATTAAACTAGAAACAGTGCAGAAAAGATTTATTAGGATGCTCCCGGGACTTGATGGTTTGAGTTATAAGGAGAAGCTGGATAGACTGGGATTTTTTTTTCTCTGGAGTGTAGGAGGCTTGAGGAGTGATCTTATAGAGGTCTATAAAATAATGAGGAGCATAGATAAGGTAGGTAGTCAACATCTTTTCCCAAAGGTAGGTGAGTCTAAAACTAGAGGGATATGGGCCAAATGCGGGCAATTGGGACTAGCTTAGTGGTAAAAACTGGGTGGCATGGACAAGTTGGGCCGAAGGGCCTGCTTCCATGCGGTAAATCTCTGTGACCCTTCAGAGGGACTCGGGTGTGCTCATATATGGGTCACAGAAAGTTAACATGTGGGTACAGCAAGGAATTAAGAGAGCAAACAAGACGTTGACCTGTATTGTGAGGGGATTACAACACAGGAATATAGAAATCTTGCTAGAATTGTACAGGGATTTGGTGAGAGCACATCTGGAATACTGTGTGCAGGTAGGTCTCTGTATTTAAGGAAGGATACTCTTGTAATGGAGGTGATACAGCGACCGTTCATTAGATTGGTCCCTGGGGCGAGGATGTTGTCCTGTGATGAGAGGCGGAGTAAATTGGGCCTATATTCTCTGGAGTTTTGAAGAATGAGAGGCAATCTCATTGAAACATACAAGATGCTGAAGGGATCTGATAGAGTGGACACTGAGGGATTATTACTCCCTGGCTGGACACTGAGGGATTATTGCTCCCTGGCTGGACACTGAGGGATTATTACTCCCTGGCTGGACACTGAGGGATTATTACTCCCTGGCTGGACACTGAGGGATTATTACTCACTGGCTGGACACTGAGGGATTATTACCCCATTGGCTGGAGACTGAGGGATTATTACCCCCTGGCTGGACACTGAGGGATTATTACTCACTGGCTGGACACTGAGGGATTATTACTCCCTGGCTGGACACTGAGGGATTATTACCCCCTGGCTGGACACTGAGGGATTATTACCTCCTGGCTGGACACTGAGGGAATATTATCCCCTGGCTGGACACTGAGGGAATATTATCCCCTGGCTGGACACTGGGGGATTATTACTCCCTCGCTGGACACTGAGGGATTATTACCCCCTGGCTGGACACTGAGGGATTATTACTCCCTGGCTGGACACTGAGGGATTATTACTCCCTGGCTGGACACTGAGGGATTATTACTCACTGGCTGGACACTGAGGGATTATTACTCCCTGGCTGGACACTGAGGGATTATTACCCCCTGGCTGGACACTGAGGGATTATTACTCACTGGCTGGACACTGAGGGATTATTACTCCCTGACTGGACACTGAGGGATTATTACCCCCTGGCTGGACACTGAGGGATTATTACCCCCTGGCTGGACACTGAGGGAATATTATCCCCTGGCTGGACACTGAGGGAATATTACTCCCTGGCTGGACACTGAGGGATTATTACCCCCTGGCTGGACACTGAGGGATTATTACTCCCTGGCTGGACACTGAGAGATTATTACCTCCTGTCTGGACACTGAGGGAATATTATCCCCTGGCTGGACACTGGGATTATTACCCCCTGGCTGGACATTGAGGGATTATTACTCACTGGCTGGACACTGAGGGATTATTACACCCTGGCTGGACACTGAGGGATTATTACTCCCTGGCTGGAGACTGGGGGATTATTACTCCCTGGCTGGAGACTGAGGGATTATTAACCCCTGTCTGGACACTGAGGGATTATTACTCCCTGGCTGGACACTGAGGGATTATTACCTCCTGGCTGGACACTGTGGGATTATTACTCACTGGCTGGACACTGGGATTATTACTCCCTGGCTGGAGACTGAGGGATTATTACTCCCTGGCTGGAGACTGAGGGATTATTATTCCCTGGCTGGAGACTGAGGGATTATTACTCCCTGGCTGGAGACTGAGGGATTATTAACCCCTGGCTGGACACTGAGGGATTATTACTCCCTGGCTGGACACTGAGAGATTATTACTCCCTGGCTGGACACTGGGATTATTACTCCCTGGCTGGAGACTGAGGGATTATTACTCCCTGGCTGGAGACTGAAGGATTATTACTCCCTGGCTGGAGACTGAGGGATTATTACTCCCTGGCTGGAAACTGGGGGATTATTACTCCCTGGCTGCAGACTGAGGGATTATTACTCCCTGGTTGGAGACTGAGGGATTATTAACCCCTGGCTGAACACTGAGTGGTTATTACTCCCTGGCTGGAGACTGAGGGATTATTACTCCCTGGCTGGACATTGAGGGATTATTAACCCCTGGCTGGACACTGAGGGATTATTAACCCCTGGCTGGACACTGAGGGATTATTACTCTCTGGCTGGACACTGAGGAATTATTAACCCCTGGCTGGACACTGAGGGATTATTACCCCCTGGCTGGACACTGAGGGATTATTACCCCCTGGCTGGACACTGAGGGATTATTACTACCTGGCTGGACACTGAGGGATTATTACTCCCTGGCTGGACACTGAGGGATTATTACCCCCTGGCTGGACACTGAGGGATTATTACTCCCTGGCTGGAGACTGAGGGATTATTAACCCCTGGCTGGACACTGAGGGATTATTACTCCCTGGCTGGACACTGAGGGATTATTACTCCCTGGCTGGACACTGGGATTATTACTCCCTGGCTGGAGACTGAAGGATTATTACTCCCTGGCTGGAGACTGAGGGATTATTACTCCCTGGCTGGAAACTGGGGGATTATTACTCCCTGGCTGGAGACTGAGGGATTATTACTCCCTGGCTGGAGACTGAGGGATTATTAACCCCTGGCTGAACACTGAGGGGTTATTACTCCCTGTCTGGAGACTGAGGGATTATTACTCCCTGGCTGGACATTCAGGGATTATTAACCCCTGGCTGAACACTGAGGGATTATTAACCCCTGGCTGGACACTGTGGGATTATTACTCTCTGGCTGGACACTGAGGAATTAATAACCCCTGGCTGGACACTGAGGGATTATTTCCCCCTGGCTGGACACTGAGGGATTATTACCCCCTGGCTGGACACTGAGGGATTATTACTCCCTGGCTGGACACTGAGGGATTATTACTCCCTGTCTGGACACTGAGGGATTATTACCCCCTGGCTGGACACTGAGGGATTATTACTCCTTGGCTGGACAGTGAGGGATTATTACTCCCTGGCTGGACACTGAGGGATTATTACCCCCTGGCTGGACACTGAGGGATTATTACCCCCTGGCTGGGGAGTCTAAAATAGAGGGGCACAATCTCAAGCTAAGGGGCTGAGGACTGAGATAGAAAAAATGTCTTCACTCAGAGAGTTGTGAATCTTTGGAATTCTCTTCCACAGAGGGATGTGGATGCTTCATCATTGAATACAGTCAGGACTGGGATAGGCAGATTTCTGGTCTCTCGGTGAATTAAGGGATATGGGAAGTGAACAGGAAAATGGAGATAGATTCATAGAATGCAGAAGGAGGCCATTCGGTCCACTGAGTGTGACAGAGTATCTTACCCAAGCTCTATTCCCATAAACCTACATATTCACCCTGCTAATTCCCCTAACCGACACGTCTTGGCACATTAAGGGGCAATTTAGCATGGCCAATCCACTTAACCTGCGCATCTTTGGACTGTGGGAGGAAACCGGAACAGACACGAGGTGAATATGCAAACTCCACACGGTCACCCAAAGCCGAAACTGAACCCGGATCCCTGGCACCGTGAGGCAGCATTGTGCCACCGTGTTGCCTGGCAAAGTGGCAGAGGATTAGTCAGGGACTGGTGCTATACGTTCCCAGTTGTTGGGAATAAGTTTCCTTGATGGTTGGTACAAGTGTGTTGACATACTGAGTGTTCATATGGGCAGAAGCGAGTCTTGTCAGGAAAGATTCCTGGACCCCTCCATGCCCATATATTCCATCCCCCGCTCACCGATTCTTGCAGTCGTTCAAGTTGGCTTCAAAGTTTTTTTTTAACGCTTCCTTCTAAACGAGGCAGGAAAGGAAATAATCAGGCTTGGGGGAGGCCGGGGTCAAACACAAACCACTCCCCAACCCAACCCTCTCTCCACAGTGACGGCTGGTCGCATCACACCAGGAGGTTAGCCGCAGAGATCCTCTCCCCCTATCCCAACCAAGATGAATCCCACCAGGATTAAGATTTCCTTCCACCGACCACGCAAACTCCGGCTGAGCGAATGGACATCGGTGGTCAGGAGTGTGACCCAGAGAGCACGGTGGTCACCCTGCTCTGCTCTCAACTTCCTGGTTCGCAAAAACCACTTCATATTTACATTTCATCGTATCAAACAAGGGGGCTGCAGCCCGGTTCGTGAATCTCTCGAGAACGGAGGGGGCTAGTGGGCCAAATTGACGGACTTGGTGGCAAAACAGACAGCAGGAAAGTCTTGCATTTTGGTAGCGCCTTTTGTAACTTTGTGTACATGCCGAGGTGCTTCTGGAGTCTACTCACTGTTGTTATCTAAGGAAAGTGGCAACCCAGCGTGTGCACAGCAAACTCCCACTAACAGCAGTGCGATCATTAGTTTTTGTTGTTTGATTGAGGGTTAAATATTGGCCGACACATCCATTATTCACTGAAATCGAGCCGTGGAATCTCTTATATCCAGCTGACAGGGCCTTGGTTTAACATCTCCGAGATTCACAGCTGACAGTGTCACACCGCCTCAGGACTGCACTGAACTGGTAGCCTGGATTTTGTGCTCGAGCCCCTGCAGAGGGTTTTGAACTCACAACCTGCTGGCCCACAGGCAAGAGCGTTACCCACGGAGCAATAGCTGACACCAGAGGGGAGCTGAGTGCTACCTACAGGCCTTTACCAGGGATGGTTTCTAACCAAATGCCTCAAGGGCCTCGATAACCTCTGATAATCTGCCCTGGGGTTCACTACCCACTCCCTCTGCCTCACCCCGTATTCTGGCAACTGTTAGGGCCTTGGAGGGAGTGCAGAGGAGGTTTACTAGGCTGATACCGGAGTTGAGAGGGTTGAGCTATGAGGAGAGGCTGAATAAACTAGGCTTGTACTCGTTAGAGTTTAGAAGAATGAGGGGAGATCTCATTGAGACGTATAAGATGATGAATGGGATGGATAGGATAGAGGTGGAGAGACTCTTCCCGCTCAGAAAGGACGGTAGGACTAGGGAGCACAGCCTCAAGATAAAGGGGGGGGCGGTTTAGACAAGAGTTGAGGAGGAACTTCTTCACTCAAAGAGTGGTGAATCTCTGGAATCTCTGCCCGTTGAAGTGGTGGAGGCTGTCTCACTAAATATTTTTAAGACGTGGGTTGATGGGTTTTTGATAAGCGAGGGGATTAAGGGTTATGGGGAGAGGGCGGGAATGTGGAACTGAGCCACGACAGATCAGCCATGATCTTATTGAATGGCGGGGCAGGCTCGAAGGGCTAGATGGCCCACTCCTGCTCCTATTTCTTATGTTCTTTTGTTCTTATGAATTCTTGTTGGAATAGTCACACATTGCCCTTACTGCATCATTTTTAAAAATCTTTTCTTTGTCCATGAGATGTGGGTGTTGTTGGCTATTCCAGCATTGTCCCGAATTGATTTGATTTGATTGATTATTGTCACATGAATTAATATACCGTAAAAAAGTATTGTTTTGGGCGTGCTGTACAGACAAAGCCCACCGTTCACAGGAAAGGAAAGGAGAGAGTGCAGAATGTCGCATTAATTCCCCTTGAGAAGGTGGTGGTGAGCTGCCTCCTTGAGATTGGGGAATACTGAGAGTGGTAGGAGGAACGCCAGTTTGAAGGAGTGTCTGATGCAGTGCGTGGCCTGCTGAAGAGATGTGCGTTTCATTAGCTTGCTGTTCTGTGTTTCCAAACCAGACCCAGTCATTTACTGCAATAATCCTAATGCCTAACTGCAGCAGGAGTCAGTACATGCCCCACTGTCTGCACGCCTTGCTCATTGTAACACTGAGCAATTTGCATTTAGCAGAAATCGATATGAGGTAATAGTGCTGCACTAGCCGACTGACACCATAGAAATGACTCAGGGAAAAGCAAAGGACCCACAGGGAAAAGCCGATTGATTCCATTGTTTCCAGCCAGAGGGATTTTATTCAGCACTGGGCAGTTTACCAACTCTTGCCTTGCAGAACTCTCCAGCACTGCAGTTTGACTGAAGCAGCTCTGCTGTACCTTTTCTCACTTCTGTGAATTCTTACACAATTTCTTCTGACACATTGTAAAATTGTTCCTTTATTGCTGAGGGTGAGTTTTAGTCACACTGGGTTCCCCCCTCGCCGTCTTGGGAGACCTGAGGTTGTGCATTCAGGTCCCTGTCTCGAGATTAAAGAACCCAGACCCACACTGCTGGGCAGTACAGTGGGAATGGTAATAGAGGACGTGCAGTACTCAAAGGCACGGTGGCACAGTGGTTAGCACTGCTGCCTCGCAGCGTCAGGGACCTGGGTTCAGTTCTGGCCCTGGGTCCCGTTCTGTGTGGAGTTTGCACGTTCTCCCCATGTCTGCATGGGTTTTCTCCGGGTGCTCCAGTTTCCTCCCACAGCCCAAAGATGTGCAGGTTAGGGGCATTAGCGGGTAATTTGTCCCTTATTGTCCAAATATGTGCAGGTTAGGTGGATTGGCCATGCTAAGTGTGTTGGGTTATAGGGATAGGGAGGGCGGGAGGTGGTCCTGAGTGGGATACTCTTTCGGAGATTTGGTGCAGACTGGATGGGCTGAGTGGCCTCTTTCCGCACTGTAGGGATTCTATGGGGTGCTGCACTATCAGACGATGCCCATTTCAGGATGAAATGTTAAAGTGAAGCTCCAAACATCCTCCGGTAGATGTTTTTAAAAAACTGTAATCCCATTCGCTAATGAAGGTGCTGTAGTGGTGTAAACTGAACAAAGAACAAAGAAAATTACAGCACAGGAACAGGCCCTTCGGCCCTCCAAGCCCTCTACCCTTCTGGGGACCATATCCCTCTATTCCCATCCTATTCATGTACTTGTCAAAATGCCCCTTAAAAGTCACTACCGTGTCTGCTTCCACTACCTCCCCGGCAACGAGTTCCAGGCACCCACTACTCTCTGTGTAAAAAATCTGCCTCGTACATCTCCTTTAAACCTTGCCCGTCGTACCTTAAACCTGTGCCCCCTAGTAATTGACTCTTCTAACTTGGGGGAAAAAGCTTCTGCCTATCCATGCCTCTTATAATCTTATAGATTTCTATCGGGTCGCTCCTCAACCTCCCTCGTTCCAGTGACAACAAACCAAGTTTCTCCAACCTCTCCTCATAGCTAATGCCCTCCATACCAGGCAACATCCTGGTAAATCTTTTCTGTACCCTCTCCAAAGCCTCCACATCCTTCTGTTAGTGTGGTGACCAGAATTGAACACTATATCCCAAGTGCGGCCTAACTAAGGTTCTATAAAGCTGCAACATGACTTGCCAACTTTTAAACTCAATGCCCTGGCCAATGAAGGCAAGCATGCCGTATGCCTTCTTGACTATCTTCTCCACCTGCATTGCCACTTTCAGTGACCTGTGTACCCCTATACCCAGATCCCTCTGCCTATCAATACTCTTAATGGTTCTGCCATTTACTGTATATTTCCTATCTGTATTAGATCTTCCAAAATGCATTACCTCTCATTTGTCCGGATTAAACTCCATCTGCCATCTCTCCGCCCAAGTCTCCAACTGATCTATATCCTGCTGTATCCCCTGATGGTCCTCATCGCTATCCACAAATCCACCAAGTTTTGTATGTTTGCAACTTACTAATCAAACCAGTTACATTTTCCTCCAAATCATTTATGTACATGTTACAAACAGCAAAGGTCCCAGCACTGATCCCTGAGGAACACCACTTGTCACAGCCCTCCATTCAGAAACACACCCTTCCACTGCTACCCTCTGTCTTCTTTGACCGAGCCAGTTTTGTATCCAAATTGCCAGCTCACCTCTGATCCCATGCAACTTCACCTCCTGCACCAGTCTCCCATTAGGGACCTTGTCAAAGGCCTTACTGAAGTCCATGTAGACAACATCCACTACCCTACCTTCATCAATCATCTTCGTCACTTCCTCGAAAAACTTGATCACATTCATGAGACATGACCTCTCCTTCACAAAACCACGTTGCCTCTCACTAATACATCCACTTATGGAATAAATTCTGTCTCAAAGAATCCTCTCCAATAATTTCCCTACCATTGATGTAAGGCTCACCGACCTGTAATTACCTGGATTATTCTTGCTACCCTTCTTAAACAACGGAACAACACTGGCTATTCTCCAATCCTCTGGGACCTCTCCTGTAGCCAGTGAGGATACAAAGATTTCTCTCAAGGCCCCAATAATTTCCTCCTTTGCCTCTCAGAATTCTGGGGTATATCCCATCAGACCCTGGGGACTTGTCTACCTTAATGTTTCTCAAGAACCACAATACCTCCTCCTTTTTGATCTCAACATGACTCAAACTATCTATACACCCTTTCCCAGACTCATCCTCCACCAAGTCTTTCTCTTTGGTGAATATTGACGCAAAGCACTCATTTAATACCTCTGGCTCCATGTGTAGATTCCCTTCCTTGTCCTTGAGTAGGCCAACCCTCTCTCTGTCTACCCTCTTGCTCTTTATATATGTATAAAAAAACCTTGGGATTTTCTTTAATCCTGCTGACCAATACTTTTTCATAACCCCTTTTAGCCCTCCTTACTCCTTGCTTAAGTTTCTTTCTGCTTTCCTTGTATTCCACACTTGCTTTGTGTGAATGAATACAGATCCTTTTTACTCTTTCCTTATCTTAATGCATGTGAATATTCAGGTTATATGATAGGACTCTCCGTGTTTTGTTGTTGCGTTTAAGAATGTAGCTTGGGTGAGATTTTGAGGTGTCTGAGAGTATCAAAAATTTCATTTTTTTTGGGCTGGAATTCAGAAAAATTAATCCCCTTCTTTTGGAACTTTGAAAATAATTCAGGAACATCCAGACTGGAGAACTTCAATTAAACTGGTTGAGGATATACCACCCACCATTGGGTCATTTACTCTCTCATCAACTCAGCTTCACTTCTTAAATCATCAATGGGAAGGCATTAATTAAGGAGAGGCAGTGGTATAGTGGTATCGTCATTGGATTAGTAATCCAGAGAGCTGGGGTAAATGCTCTGGGCACCCAGGTTCAAATCCCACCATGGCAGATGGTAAAATGTGAATTAAATAAAGACTTGGAATTAAAAGCCTAATGCTGCCATGAAACCATTGCGGGTTGTCATAAAAACCCAGCTTGTTCACTATTTTCCTCTAGGGAAGGAAATCTGCCAACCTTACCTCGTCTGGCCTACATCCAGAGCCACAGCAATGTGGTTGACTCTTAATGTCTTCTGAAATGTCTGAATGAGAAACTCAGTTCAAAGGGCAATTAAGAATGGGTAATAAATACTGGCCTTATGAGCAATGCACACATTCCATCTAATCCCATGAATGAACAATTCCATCTAATCCCGTGATTGAGTAAAAAATCTCTTGCGTGTCTGGGTGGAAATGGGAGAGTCTGAGATTTTCCAGCCCTTCCTGCCAGCGGGATCCTCCAGCCCCGTCAAAGATGACCTCTCCCCCCCCCGGCAGGATCCCAGTGGTGAATCGCTTCACGGTGTGGGGAGGAATATCCCATCCTATGACTTTATTTGTTGTCTTCGAAATAAAGTACAGGGAACGTCAGACCCATTCTTCCTCAACGGACAATTGTTGGAATTGACAGGGGGAGTGAGTCACAATGGGGGAAAGATTGGGAATGTTTTACAGGATATTTCCAACTTCTGGAGCTCCGCTCAGCTGTAATCCTGAAGTAGGCCAAATAGTAACCTGAGCAGCACATTGCTGACTGTGTTTGGAAAGCTCACAATCAAATGCAGCGATCGTGAATTCCTTTAACCATAAATACCTCCATTAGATCCATCTTCAAGACTCAGTGGAGTACAAGCCTTGTCTGTGCACTGAGTTCCCATCACTTATAGCCCAGTGTCAATCTATGCTGAACAGGGTGGACACTGAGAGAATCACACCCGCACCCCTCCCCACCTGGGGAATCTAAAACACAGGGCAACAGTCTCAGGGTAAGGGGACAATCATTCGAGACTGAGATGACGAGAAGTTATTTCAATCAGAGCAGTTGTGAATCTTTGGAATTCTCTTCCCCAGGGAGTTGCAAACTCTGCAGCGATGGATATATTTCACAAAGAAGCGAATGACTGCAGAATCTGAATCAAAAATAGAAAATGCTGGAAAGTCTCAGCAGTTCTGACAACATCTGTGGCGCGAGAATAGAGCCAACGTGTTGAGACTGGATGACACTTTGTCAGATGAAGACTCAGCCGGACTTGAATGTAGAAACATAGGAGATAGGAGCAGGACGAGGCCATTTAGCCCATCGTGCCTGCTCTGCCATTCATCACAATCATGGCTGATCATCCAGCCTTATTCGTCTTTCTCCCCGTAATCTTTGATCCCGTTCACCCCAAGTGCTATATCCAGCTGCCTCTAGAATTCATTCAATGTTTTGGCATCAACTACTTCCTGTGGTAATGAATTCGACGCGGTGGCACAGTGGTTAGCATTGCTGTCTCACAGTGCCGGGGACCCAGGTTCGATTCCCGGCTCGGGTCACTGTCTGTGTGGAGTTTGCACATTCTCCCCGTGTCTGTGTGGGTTTCCTCTGGGTGCTCCGGTTTCCTCCCACAGTCCAAAGATGTGCGTGTTAGGTGGATTGGCCACGTCACAAGTAGGCTTACGTTAACGTTGCAATGAAGTTACTGCGAAAATCCCCTAGTCGCCACACTCCTGCGCCTGTTTGGGTACACTGAGGGAGAATTAGCCCGGCCAATGCACCTAACTTAGATAGGTTGCAGAGCTGGGCTGAGAGGTGGCGGATGGAGTTTAATGTGGAGAAGTGTGAGGTAATTCATTTCGGTAGGAATAACAGATGTGTTGAGTATAGGGCTAACGGGAGGACTTTGAATAGTGTGGAGGAGCAGAGGGATCTAGGTGTATGTGTACATAGATCCCTGAAAGTTGGGAATCAAGTGGATAAGGTTGTTAAGAAGGCATACGGAGTTTTGGCGTTTATTGGTAGGGGGATTGAATTTAGGAGTCGCAGCGTCATGATGCAACTGTACACATCTCTGGTGCGGCCGCACTTGGAGTTTTGTGTGCAGTTCTGGTCCCCACATTACAGGAAGGATGTGGAGGCTTTGGAGAGGGTGCAGAGGAGGTTTACCAGGATGTTGCCTGGTATGGAGGGGAGATCCTATGAGGAGAGATTGAGAGATTTGGGGTTGTTTTCGCTGGAAAGAAGGCGGCTAAGAGGGGATCTCATTGAAACATATAAGATGATTAGAGGTTTAGACAGGGTAGATAGTGATAGCCTTTTTCCTAGGATGGAGAAAGCTAGCACGAGGGGGCACGATTTTAAATTAAGGGGGGGTAGTTATAGGACAGATGTCAGGGGTAGGTTCTTTACCCAGAGGGTGGTGAGGGACTGGAATGCCCTGCCAGCTGCAGTTGTAAATGCACCTAGTTTGGGGGTGTTTAAGAGATCTGTGGATAGGTTTATGGATGAAAAGGGATTGGTTTAGGCTAGTGGGTCATTGTTTTGTAACTGGTCGGCGCAACATCGTGGGCCGAAGGGCCTGTTCTGCGCTGTAATGTTCTATGTTCTATGTTAACCAGTATATCTCTCAGAATGTGGGAGGAAACTGGAGCGCCCGGGGGAAACCCGTGCAGACGTGGGGAGAACCCAAGCCGGGAATCGAACCCGGGTCCCCGGCGCTGCGAGGAAGCAGTGCTAACCGCTGTGCCACCCTGTTTATTGTGAACATAATCCATTAGGTCAATACTGAGGAGTTTCCTCAGTCAGAGATGTTGTCCAGAATCTGCTCTGGCTGCTGGCGAACTTGGAGGGGTTTGGGACCTGCTACCACCCACCGCACCCCCCCCCCCCCCCCCCCGGCCTGCCTCATCAAAATACATTCAGGGCAAGAATCTCAACCAGCTTTCCTTCTCCAATTGAGGTCCTTAAGCTGCTAGTTAGATATTGGTATAGAATCAGAAGGAGGCTATTTGGCCCATCAAGTCTGCACCAGCCACAATCCCATACTGGCCCCATCCCTATAACCCCAAATATTTACTCTGCTAATCCCCTGATACTAATTTAGTACAGCCAATCAACCTAACCTGTACAGGGTTTGGAGGGTGGGAAGATTCTGGGGTACCTGGAGGAATCCCATGCAGACAGTGCACACTCCACACAGAGAGTGACCTGAGGCTGGAATCGAACCTGGTTCCCTGCTGCTGTGAAGCAGCAATGCTAACCACCGTGCCACCCCTTAATGACCATTCAAGAGCCTCATCTTGCCACCACTGGGATTAACTATTGGATATTAATGTCGTGTTGCTGTGTGACCTACAGAAAGTGCAAACTGTACAGCCAACTTGTCACCTCCAGGGTGCAGAGGGGGGGCCCGTGGTCAAAGTCTCTGAGCCCCTGGTCAAGTGACAGGACGTCTACCCACCTCGGCTCACGCTAGTGAGCCCCATTCTCCTCGCAGCCCTCATTCAGCAAGCCCCCACCCCTCACGTTACTTACCTGTGGCCTGGGTCACTCCCTCATGACTTTAACACTACACTGTGCGCTCTCTCCTTCTTTATGAACGGTATGCTTTGTCTGTATATCTGGAGATGTCAGGGGTAGGTTTTTCACTCAGAGGGCGGTGGGTGAGTGGAATCGGCTGCCGTCGGTGGTGGTGGAGGCGAACTCACTGGGGTCTTTTAAGAGACTTCTGGATGAGTACATGGGGTTTAATGGGATTGGGGGTTATAGATAGGCCTGGTAGGTGGGGATATGATCGGCACAACTTGTGGGCCGAAGGGCCTGTTTGTGCTGTAGTGTTCTATAGCACACAAGAAACAATACTCTTCACTGTATACTATACACGTGACAATAATAAATCAAATCAAAATCATATCATCCTCTGAGATGGTGCCTGTCCTAGCCTCATCAGTACCAACCTTTAATAGGTCACAGCCTCTGGGTAGGTGAACCTTCCACCTTCTGGGTATGCATTTCAGGGGAAGATCTCACCGTTACCTGATTGGCGTGTAGTTTGGAGGACCTTCCTGTAAAGAGCCAGTCAGTAGGCTAGTCCCCCAGTGCCATAGTCGGATTCCGCATGGTCCTTGAGGTGGGATGTCAAATTGAGGCCTGTTGTTCGTTCTCAGGTGTTGTAGAGTCATTGTCGCAAAGAAGAAGGCCATTTGATCCATCAAGTCCATGTCTGCTCTCCGTAGGACCATCCAGCCAGCAACATTCCCCTCACTCTATTCAGTATCTCTGCAAGCTTATTTTCTTCAAATTTCACGGTAGCACAGTGGTTAGCACTGCTGTTTCACAGCTCCAGGGTCCTGGGTTCGATTCCCGGCTCGGGTCACTGTCTGTGTGGAGTTTGCACATTCTCCTCGTGTCTGCGTGGGTTTCCTCCGGGTGCTCCGGTTTCCTCCCACAGTCCAAAGATGTGCGGGTTAGGTTGATTGGCTATGCTAAAAAATTGCCCCTTAGTGTCTTGAGATGCGTAGGTTAGAGGGATTAGTGGGTAAATATGTTGGGATAAGGGGGTAGGGCCTGGGTGGGATTGTGGTCGGTGCAGACTCGATGGGCCGAAAAGCCTCTTTCCACATTGTAGAGTTTCTATGGTTCTATTCATTTGGAAATTATTGATTGTCACTGTTTCAAGCTTTTCTGACCTAGATCTGCCATAATCTTGTACATCTCGATTAAACCTCACCTCCATCTCCTTTATTCCAAGGAGGGCATCCCCAGCTTCTGCTATCCTAACCTTGTAGATAAAATCTACCCGGGAATTCGAAAGACAAAAGGATAAACACGTGAGGGAAATGGACTTGCAGAGCTCCAGGGGTAGAACATGTTGCTGGGAGGGACTGGATTGCTCTCCAGGGTGCTGGCATGGACTCGAAGGGCTTCTTCTGTGTTGTAATGACTCTCATTGAAATGTATAAAACATTTACAGGCATTATGAGGCTAGATGTCGAGTGGGGCTGCTTTTCCCCAGCTGGGAGACCAAGAACAAGGGATCACAATCCAGGCCATTTCAGAGACTTGGATAGAGCAGGGTCAGGAATGGATGTTGCAGGTCCCGGGGTACAAATGCTTTAATCGGAGTAGACAAGGAGGTAGAAGGGGGGGTGGGGTAGCATTATTGGTCAAGGACTGTATCTCAGTGTCAGAGAGGAACTTTGATGAGGACTTGTCTGTTGAGGTAGTATGGGCGGAGATTAGAAATAGGAGAGGAGAGGTCACCCTGTTGGGAGTCTTTTATAGACCTCCAAAAAGTTCTAGAGAGGTTGAGGAAAGGATTGCGGAGACGATCCTTGTTAGGAGTGAAAGTAATAGGGTAATTGTTATGGGGGACTTTAACTTTACTCATGTAGATTGGAATTGCTACAGCTCTGGCTCGTTAGAGGGGTCAGTTTTTGTTCAAAGTGTGCAGGAAGGTTTTTTGACTCAGTATGTAGATAGGCCGACGAGAGGTGAGGCTATATTGGATTTGGTGCTGGGTAATGAGCCAGACCAGGTGCTAGACTTGGAAGTTGGTGTGCATTTTGGGGATAGTGACCACAATTCGATTACGTTCACCTTAGTGATGGAAAGGGATAGGCATGAACCTCGGGTCAGTAGTTTCAGCTGGGGGAAGGGTAATTATGAGGCTATTAGGAGAGAATTAGGAAGCATTGGTTGGAATGGGAGATTACAGGGACTGGGAACATCCGAGATGTGGAGATTTTTCAAGGAGCAACGATTGCGGGTCTGTGATAAGTATATCCCTGTCAGGCAAGGAGGATTTGGTAGGCCCAGGGAACCGTGGTGCACCAAAAAAGTTGATTCGTTGGTTAGGAAGAAAAAGGAGGCTTATGTTCGGATGAGGCTTGAGGGCTCAGATAGTGCATTAGAAAGTTTTAGATTGGCTAGGAGGGAGTTGAAGAGGGAGTTAAGAAAGGCTAAAAGAGGACATGAGATGATTTTGGCTGATAGGATTAAGGAGAACCCTAAGGCATTTTACAGGTATGTCAAGAACAGAAGGTTGGTTAGGACAAGATTAGGGCCAGTTACAGACAGTAGAGGGAAGTTGTGTGTGGAACCGGAGGAGATTGGAGAGGCGTTGAACCAATATTTCTCTTCGGTGTTCACGCAAGGGGACATGAATGTAGCTGAGGAGGACACTGGGGTGCAGGGGTGTAAAATAGATAGTATTGAAGTTGATACGGGGGATGTGCTGGATATTTTAGAGGGTTTGAAAATAGATAAGTCCCCTGGTCCAGATGGGATTTACCCTAGGATTCTTTGGGAGGCAAGAGGGGTGATTGCGGAGCCTCTGGCTCTGATCTTCAGGTCGTCGTTAGTCTCTGGTATAGTACCAGAAGATTGGAGGACAGCAAATGTTGTCCCATTGTTTAAGAAGGGGAGAAGGGACTTCCCTGGGAATTATAGACCGGTGAGTCTTACTTCTGCGGTGGGTAAGGTTTTGGAAAGGATTATTAGAGACAGGATTTATAGTTATTTGGAAAGCAATGAGTTGATTAGAGACAGTCAGCATGGTTTTGTAGCGGGTAGGTCGTGCCTTACTAACCTTATCGAGTTCTTTGAGAAAGTGACCAAAGAGGTGGATAGGGGTAAGGCAGTTGATGTGGTGTATATGGATTTTAGCAAGGCGTTTGATAAGGTTCACCATGGTAGGCTTCTGCAGAAAATGCAGATGTATGGGATTGGGGGTGATCTAGGTAATTGGATCAGGAATTGGCTAGCAGATAGGAGACAGAGAGTGGTGGTTGATGGGAAATATTCGTCATGGAGTTCGGTTACGAGTGGTGTGCCTCAGGGATCTGTTTTGGGGCCACTGCTGTTTGTAATTTTTATTAATGATCTGGATGAGGGTATAGTTGGGTGGATTAGTAAGTTTGCTGATGACACCAAAGTCGGAGGTGTGGTAGATTGTGAGGAAGGGTGTCATAGTTTGCAGGATGACTTAGAAAGGTTGCAGAGCTGGGCTGAGAGGTGGCGGATGGAGTTTAATGTGGAGAAGTGTGAGGTAATTCATTTCGGTAGGAATAACAGATGTGTTGAGGAGAGGGCTAACGGGAGGACTTTGAATAGTGTGGAGGAGCAGAGGGATCTAGGTGTATGTGTACATAGATCCCTGAAAGTTGGGAATCAAGTAGATAAGGTTGTTAAGAAGGCATACGGTGTCTTGGCGCTTATTGGTAGGGGGATTGAATTTAGGAGTCGCAGCGTCATGATGCAACTGTACACAACTCTGGTGCGGCCACACTTGGAGTTTTGTGTGCAGTTCTGGTCCCCACATTACAGGAAGGATGTGGAGGCTTTGGAGAGGGTGCAGAGGAGGTTTACCAGGATGTTGCCTGGTATGGAGGGGAAATCCTATGAGGAGAGACTGAGAGATTTGGGATTGTTTTCGCTGGAAAGAAGGCGGCTAAGAGGGGATCTCATTGAAACATATAAGATGATTAGAGGTTTAGACAGGGTAGATAGTGATAGCCTTTTTCCTAGGATGGAGAAAGCTAGCACGAGGGGGCACGATTTTAAATTAAGGAGGGGTAGTTATAGGACAGATGTCAGGGGTAGGTTCTTTACCCAGAGGGTGGTGAGGGACTGGAATGCCCTGCCAGCTGCAGTTGTAAATGCACCTAGTTTGGGGGCTTTTAAGAGGTCTGTGGATAGGTTTATGGATGAAAAGGGATTGGTTTAGGCTAGTGGGTCATTGTTTTGTAACTGGTCGGCGCAACATCGTGGGCCGAAGGGCCGGTTCTGCGCTGTTATGTTCTATGTTCTATGTTAAGGGGTTAGCCAATTTGGATTGAGATGGGGAGAAATCTCAAGGGTTGTCAATCTTCGAAATTCTCTATCCTGGAGAGTTACGGGTGTGTATCCATTAAATGTATTCAAGGCTGAGATCAATGTTTTATAGAAATCTGGGAGTACTGCGAGAGGGCAGGAAGGTGGAGTTTGTATGTATGCCCCATCATGATCTCATTGAGATCCAAGGGAGAATGCACAGTTGAAGGAAATTGTTATCAGTAAGAAGGTTGTATTGGAAAAATGAATGGGGTTGAAAGTTACTAAGACCTGATATTAAGTATCCCAGATTGTTGAAAGAGGTTGTGTAAAGATACAGGATATATTGAGTTTCATCTCTCAAAATTTGATAGATACCGGAATGGTTCCTTGAGACTGGAAGGTAACAAGTGTCATCGCCACTATTCAAGAAGGGAGGGAGAGAGAAAACTGGGAATTAGAGACCTGTTACCCTTACATCAGTGACAGGGAAAATGCTAGAATCTATTATAAATGGATACATGGAGAGTCATGATCTGACTGGGCCTAGTCAACATGGATTAACAAATGGGAAATCAACCCTCACAAGCTTGGAGTTTTTGAGGGCGTTACTAACAAAATTGACAAAGGAGAGTCAATAAATATGGAAGGTTTGGATTTTCAGGAGGCTTTTGATACAGCCTCCCGGAGGAGATTGATAAGCAGAATAAAAGTATGTGGGATGGGAGGCAATATATTGGCATCGATTTGGGATTGGTCAGCAGGCAGAGACTATACCAAAGAAGTATTGGCAGGCTGTGACTACTGGGATAACACAAGTACCCGGGCACCAGCTGTTCACAATATATATCAATGATTTGGATGTTGCGACGTCATGTGATCTTTCCAAGCTGGTGAATTACACAAAGCGAGCTGGGAATGTGCGTTGTGACAAAGATGTAAAGCAGCAAAAGGAAGAGTTAGACCGTCTTAGTGAGTGCACAGGGTGTCTCTGTGTGGGTGGAGGGTGTGGGTGTCTCTGTGCGGGTGGAGAGTGCGGGTGGAGGGTGTGGGTGTCTCTATGCGGGTGGAGGGTGTGGGTGTCTCTGTGCGGGTGGAGAGTGCGGGTGGAGGGTGTGGGTGTCTCTGTGCGGGTAGAGGGTGCGGGTGTCTCTGTGCGGGTGGAGGGTGCGGGTGTCTCTGTGTGGGTGGAGGGTGCGGGTGTCTCTGTGTGGGTGGAGGGTGCGGGTGTCTCTGTGCGGGTGGAGGGTGCGGGTGTCTCTGTGTGGGTGGAGGGTGCGGGTGTCTCTGTGTGGGTGGAGGGTGCGGGTGTCTCTGTGTGGGTGGAGGGTGCGGGTGTCTCTGTGCGGGTGGAGGGTGCGGGTGTCTCTGTGCGGGTGGAGGGTGCGGGTGTCTCTGTGTGGGTGGAGGGTGCGGGTGTCTCTGTGCGGGGGGAGGGTGTGGGTGTCTCTGTGAGGGTGGAGGGTGCGGGTGTCTCTGTGCGGGGGGAGGGTGCGGGTGTCTCTGTGCAGGTGGAGGGTGCGGGTGTCTCTGTGCGGGTGTCTCTGTGCGGGTGTCTCTGTGCCGGTGTCTCTGTGTGGGTGGAGGGTGCGGGTGTCTCTGTGCGGGTGGAGGGTGCGGGTGTCTCTGTGTGGGGGGAGGATGCGGGTGTCTCTGTGCGGGTGGAGGGTGCGGGTGTCTCTGTGTGGGTGAAGGGTGCGGGTATCTCTGTGCGGGTAGAGGGTGCGGGTGTCTCTGTGCGGGTAGAGGGTGCGGGTGTCTCTGTGAGGGTGGAGGGTGTGGGTGTCTCTGTGTGGGTGGAGGGTGCGGGTGTCTTTGTGCGGGTGGAGGGTGCGGGAGTCTCTGTGCAGGTGGAGGGTGCGGGTGTCTCTGTGTGGGTGGAGGGTGCGGGTGTCTTTGTGCGGGTGGAGGGTGCGGGAGTCTCTGTGCAGGTGGAGGGTGCGGGTGTCTCTGTGCGGGGGGAGGGTGCGGGTGTCTCTGTGCGGGGGGAGGGTGCGGGTGTCTCTGTGAGGGGGGAGGGTGTGGGTGTCTCTGTGTGGGTGGAGGGTGCGGGTGTCTCTGTGTGGGTGGAGGGTGAGGGTGTCTCTGTGTGGGTGGAGGGTGCGGGTGTCTCTGTGTGGGTGGAGGGTGCGGGTGTCTCTGTGTGGGTGGAGGGTGCGGGTGTCTCTGTGCGGGTGGAGGGTGCGGGTGTCTCTGTGTGGGGGGAGGGTGCGGGTGTCTCTGTGTGGGTGGAGGGTGTGGGTGTCTCTGTGTGGGTGGAGAGTGCGGGTGTCTCTGTGCGGGTGGAGGGTGCGGGTGTCTCTGTGCGGGTGGAGGGTGCGGGTGTCTCTGTGAGGGTGGAGGGTGCGGGTGTCTCTGTGCGGGTGGAGGGTGCGGGTGTCTCTGTGCGGGTGGAGGGTGCGGGTGTCTCTGTGCGGGTGGAGGGTGCGGGTGTATCAGTGTGGGTGGAGAGTGCGGGTGTCTCTGTGCGGGTGGAGGGTGAGGGTGTCTCTGTGCGGGTGGAGGGTGCGTGTGTCTCTGTGCGGGTGGAGGGTGCGGGTGTCTCTGTGTGGGTGGAGGGTGCGGGTGTCTCTGTGCGGGTGGAGGGTGCGGGTGTCTCTGTGCGGGTGGAGGGTGCGTGTGTCTCTGTGCGGGTGGAGGGTGCGGGTGTCTCTGTGTGGGTGGAGAGTGCGGGTGTCTCTGTGAGGGTGGAGGGTGCGGGTGTCTCTGTGTGGGTGGAGAGTGCGGGTGTCTCTGTGCGGGTGGAGGGTGCGGGTGTCTCTGTGCGGGTGGAGGGTGCGGGTGTCTCTGTGTGGGTGGAGAGTGCGGGTGTCTCTGTGCGGGTGGAGGGTGCGGGTGTCTCTGTGCGGGTGGAGGGTGCGGGTGTCTCTGTGCGGGTGGAGGGTGCGGGTGTCTCTGTGTGGGTGGAGGGTGCGGGTGTCTCTGTGCGGGTGGAGGGTGCGGGTGTCTCTGTGCGGGTGGAGGGTGCGGGTGTCTCTGTGTGGGTGGAGGGTGTGGGTGTCTCTGTGCGGCTGGAGGGTGCGGGTGTCTCTGTGCGGGTGTCTCTGTGTCGGTGTCTCTGTGTGGGTGGAGGGTGCGGGTGTCTCTGTGTGGGTGGAGGGTGCGGGTGTCTCTGTGCAGGTGGAGGATGCGGGTGTCTCTGTGCGGGTGGAGGGTGCGGGTGTCTCTGTGTGGGTGAAGGGTGCGGGTATCTCTGTGCGGGTAGAGGGTGCGGGTGTCTCTGTGCGGGTAGAGGGTGCGGGTGTCTCTGTGAGGGTGGAGGGTGTGGGTGTCTCTGTGAGGGTGGAGGGTGAGGGTGTCTCTGTGTGGGTAGAGGGTGCGGGTGTCTCTGTGTGGGTGGAGGGTGCGGGTGTCTCTGTGCGGGTGGAGGGTGTGGGTGTCTCTGTGCGGGTGGAGGGTGCGGGTATCTCTGTGTGGGTGGAGGGTGAGGGTGTCTCTGTGCGGGGGGAGGGTGCGGGTATCTCTGTGTGGGTGCAGGGTGCGGGTGTCTCTGTGCGGGTGGAGGGTGTGGGTGTCTCTGTGCGGGGGGAGGGTGCGGGTGTCTCTGTGCGGGGGGAGGGTGCGAGTGTCTCTGTGTGGGTGGAGGGTGCGGGTGTCTCTGTGTGGGTGGAGGGTGCGGGTGTCTCTGTGTGGGTGGAGGGTGTGGGTGTCTCTGTGTGGGTGGAGGGTGCGGGTGTCTCTGTGCGGGTGGAGGGTGTGGGTGTCTCTGTGCGGGGGGAGGGTGCGGGTGTCTCTGTGCGGGGGGAGGGTGCGGGTGTCTCTGTGCGGGGGGAGGGTGCGGGTGTCTCTGTGTGGGTGGAGGGTGCGGGTGGAGGGTGTGGGTGTCTCTGTGCGGGGGGAGGGTGCGGGTGTCTCTGTGTGGGTGTCTCTGTGCGGGTGGAGGGTGCGGGTGTCTCTGTGCGGGGGGAGGGTGCGGGTGTCTCTGTGCGGGGGGAGGGTGCGAGTGTCTCTGTGCGGGTGGAGGGTGCGGGTGTCTCTGTGCGGGGGGAGGGTGTGGGTGTCTCTGTGCGGGGGGAGGGTGCGGGTGTCTCTGTGCGGGGGGAGGGTGCGAGTGTCTCTGTGCGGGTGGAGGGTGCGGGTGTCTCTGTGCGGGGGGAGGGTGCGGGTGTCTCTGTGCGGGTGGAGGGTGTGGGTGTCTCTGTGCGGGGGGAGGGTGCGGGTGTCTCTGTGCGGGGGGAGGGTGCGAGTGTCTCTGTGCGGGTGGAGGGTGCGGGTGTCTCTGTGCGGGGGGAGGGTGCGGGTGTCTCTGTGCGGGTGGAGGGTGTGGGTGTCTCTGTGCGGGGGGAGGGTGCTGGTGTGTCTGTGTGGGTGGAGGGTGCGGCTGGAGGGTGTGGGTGTCTCTGTGCGGGGGGAGGGTGCGGGTGTCTCTGTGCGGGTGGAGGGTGCGGGTGTCTCTGTGCGGGGGGAGGGTGCGGGTGTCTCTGTGCGGGTGGAGGGTGCGGGTGTCTCTGTGTGGGTGGAGGGTGCGGGTGTCTCTGTGCGGGTGTCTCTGTGTGGGTGTCTCTGTGTGGGTGGAGGGTGCGGGTGTCCCTGTGCGGGTGTCTCTGTGTGGGTGTCTCTGTGTGGGTGGACGGTGCGGGTGTCTCTGTGTGGGTGGAGGGTGCGGGTGTCTCTGTGCGGGTGTCTCTGTGTGGGTGTCTCTGTGCGGGTGGAGGGTGCGGGTGTCTCTGTGTGGGTGGAGGGTGCGGGTGTCTCTGTGTGGGTGGAGGGTGCGGGTGTCTCTGTGTGGGTGGAGGGTGCGGGTGTCTCTGTGAGGGTGGAGGGTGCGGGTGTCTCTGTGTGGGTGGAGGGTGCGGGTGTCTCTTTGCGGGTGTCTCTGTGTGGGTGTCTCTGTGTGGGTGGAGGGTGCGGGTGTCTCTGTGTGGGTGGAGGGTGCGGGTGTCTCTGTGTGGGTGGACGGTGCGGGTGTCTCTGTGTGGGTGTCTCTGTGTGGGTGGAGGGTGCGGGTGTCTCTGTGAGGGTGGAGAGTGCGGGTGTCTCAGTGCGGGTGGAGGGTGCGGGTGTCTCTGTGAGGGTGGAGAGTGCGGGTGTCTCTGTGCGGGTGGAGGGTGCGGGTGTCTCTGTGTGGGTGGAGGGTGAGGGTGTCTCTGTGCGGGTGGAGGGTGCGGGTGTCTCTGTGTGGGTGGAGGGTGAGGGTGTCTCTGTGCGGGTGGAGGGTGCGGGTGTCTCTGTGTGGGTGTCTCTGTGTGGGTGGAGGGTACGGGTGTGTCTGTGCGGGGGGAGGGTGAGGGTGTCTCTGTGCGGGTGGAGGGTGCGGGTGTCTCTGTGCGGGTGGAGGGTGCGGGTGTCTCTGTGTGGGTGGAGGGTGCGGGTGTCTCTGTGTGGGGGGAGGGTGCGGGTGTCTCTGTGCGGGGGGAGGGTGCGGGTGTCTCTGTGCGGGGGGAGGGTGCGGGTGGAGGGTGTGGGTGTCTCTGTGCGGGGGGAGGGTGCGGGTGTCTCTGTGCGGGTGGAGGGTGCGAGTGTCTCTGTGTGGGTGGAGGGTGTGGGTGTCTCTGTGCGGGTGGAGGGTGCGGGTGTCTCTGTGCGGGGGGAGGGTGCGGGTGTCTCTGTGTGGGTGGAGGGTGCGGGTGTCTCTGTGTGGGTGGAGGGTGCGGGTGTCTCTGTGCGGGGGGAGGGTGCGGGTGTCTCTGTGCGGGGGGAGGGTGCGGGTGTCTCTGTGTGGGTGGAGGGTGTGGGTGTCTCTGTGGGGGGGGAGGGTGCGGGTGTCTCTGTGCGGTGGGAGGGTGCGAGTGTCTCTGTGCGGGGGAGGGTGTGAGTGTCTCTGTGTGGGTGGAGGGTGCGGGTGTCTCTGTGCGGGTGGAGGGTGCGGGTGTCTCTGTGTGGGTGGAGGGTGTGGGTGTCTCTGTGTGGGTGGAGGGTGTGGGTGTCTCTGTGTGGGTGGAGGGTGCGGGTGTCTCTGTGCGGGGGGAGGGTGCTGGTGTCTCTGTGCGGGTGGAGGGTGTGGGTGTCTCTGTGCGGGTGGAGGGTGCGGGTGTCTCTGTGCGGGGGGAGGGTGCTGGTGTCTCTGTGTGGGTGGAGGGTGTGGGTGGAGGGTGTGGGTGTCTCTGTGCGGGGGGAGGGTGCGGGTGTCTCTGTGTGGGTGTCTCTGTGCGGGTGGAGGGTGCGGGTGTCTCTGTGTGGGTGGAGGGTGCGGGTGTCTCTGTGTGGGTGGAGGGTGTGGGTGTCTCTGTGTGGGTGGAGGGTGCGGGTGTCTCTGTGCGGGTGTCCCTGTGCGGGTGTCTCTGTGTGGGTGGAGGGTGCGGGTGTCTCTGTGTGGGTGGAGGGTGCGGGTGTCTCTGTGTGGGTGGACGGTGCGGGTGTCTCTGTGTGGGTGGAGGGTGCGGGTGTCTCTGTGCGTGGGGAGGGTGCGGGTGTCTCTGTGCGGGGGGAGGGTGCGGGTGTCTCTGTGCGGGTGGAGGGTGTGGGTGTCTCTGTGCGGGGGGAGGGTGCGGGTGTCTCTGTGTGGGTGGAGGGTGCGGTGGAGGGTGTGGGTGTCTCTGTGCGGGGGGAGGGTGCGGGTGTCTCTGTGCGGGTGGAGGGTGCGGGTGTCTCTGTGCGGGTGGAGGGTGCGGGTGTCTCTGTGCGGGGGGAGGGTGCGGGTGTCTCTGTGCGGGGGGAGGGTGCGGGTGTCTCTGTGCGGGGGGAGGGTGCGGGTGTCTCTGTGCGGGGGGAGGGTGCTGGTGTCTCTGTGTGGGTGGAGGGTGCGGGTGGAGGGTGTGGGTGTCTCTGTGCGGGGGGAGGGTGCGGGTTTCTCTGTGTGGGTGGAGGGTGCGGGTGTCTCTGTGCGGGGGGAGGGTGCGGGTGTCTCTGTGTGGGTGGAGGGTGCGGGTGTCTCTGTGTGGGTGGAGGGTGCGGGTGTCTCTGTGTGGGTGGAGAGTGCGGGTGTCTCTGTGTGGGTGGAGGGTGCGGGTGTCTCTGTGTGGGTGGACGGTGCGGGTGTCTCTGTGTGGGTGGAGGGTGCGGGTGTCTCTGTGAGGGTGGAGAGTGCGGGTGTCTCTGTGTGGGTGGAGGGTGCGGGTGTCTCTGTGAGGGTGGAGAGTGCGGGTGTCTCAGTGCGGGTGGAGGGTGCGGGTGTCTCTGTGAGGGTGGAGAGTGCGGGTGTCTCTGTGAGGGTGGAGGGTGCGGGTGTCTCTGTGTGGGTGGAGGATGCGGGTGTGTCTCTGTGGGTGGAGGGTGCGGGTGTCTCTGTGCGGGTGGAGGGTGCGGGTGTCTCTGTGTGGGTGGAGGGTGCGGGTGTCTCTGTGTGGGGGGAGGGTGCGGGTGTCTCTGTGCGGGGGGAGGGTGCGGGTGTCTCTGTGCGGGGGGAGGGTGCGGGTGTCTCTGTGTGGGTGGAGGGTGCGGGTGGAGGGTGCGGGTGTCTCTGTGCGGGGGGAGGGTGCGGGTGTCTTTGTGTGGGTGTCTCTGTGCGGGGGGAGGGTGCGGGTGTCTCTGTGCGGGGGGAGGGTGCGGGTGTCTCTGTGTGGGTGGAGGGTGCGGGTGTCTCTGTGCGGGGGGAGGGTGTGGGTGTCTCTGTGCGGGGGGAGGGTGCTGGTGTCTCTGTGCGGCGGGAGGGTGCGGGTGTCTCTGTGCGGGTGGAGGGTGCGGGTGTCTCTGTGCGGGTGGAGGGTGTGGGTGTCTCTGTGCGGGGGGAGGGTGCTGGTGTCTCTGTGTGGGTGGAGGGTGCGGGTGGAGGGTGTGGGTGTCTCTGTGCGGAGGGAGGGTGCGGGTGTCTCTGTGTGGGTGTCTCTGTGCGGGTGGAGGGTGCGGGTGTCTCTGTGTGGGTGGAGGTTGCGGGTGTCTCTGTGCGGGTGGAGGGTGCGGGTGTCCCTGTGCGGGTGTCTCTGTGTGGGTGTCTCTTTGTGGGTGGAGGGTGCGGGTGTCTCTGTGCGGGTGTCTCTGTGTGGGTGTCTCTGTGTGGGTGGAGGGTGCGGGTGTCTCTGTGTGGGTGGAGGGTGCGGGTGTCTCTTTGCAGGTGTCTCTGTGTGGGTGTCTCTGTGTGGGTGGAGGGTGTGGGTGTCTCTGTGTGGGTGGAGGGTGCGGGTGTCTCTGTGTGGGTGGACGGTGCGGGTGTCTCTGTGTGGGTGGAGGGTGCGGGTGTCTCTGTGAGGGTGGAGAGTGCGGGTGTCTCTGTGTGGGTGGAGGGCGCGGGTGTCTCTGTGAGGGTGGAGAGTGCGGGTGTCTCAGTGCGGGTGGAGGGTGCGGGTGTCTCTGTGAGGGTGGAGAGTGCGGGTGTCTCTGTGTGGGTGGAGGGTGCGGGTGTGTCTGTGCGGGGGGAGGGTGAGGGTGTCTCTGTGCGGGTGGAGGGTGCGGGTGTCTCTGTGCGGGTGGAGGGTGCGGGTGTCTCTGTGTGGGTGGAGGGTGCGGGTGTCTCTGTGCGGGGGGAGGGTGCGGGTGTCTCTGTGCGAGTGGAGGGTGCGGGTGTCTCTGTGCGGGGGGAGGGTGCGGGTGTCTCTGTGTGGGTGGAGGGTGCGGGTGTCTCTGTGCGGGGTGAGGGTGCGGGTGTCTCTGTGTGGCGGGAGGGTGCGGGTGTCTCTGGGCGGGGGGAGGGTGCGGGTGTCTCTGTGCGGGTGGAGGATGTGGGTGTCTGTGCGGGTAGAGGGTGCGGGTGTCTCTGTGCGGGTGGAGGGTGCGGGTGTCTCTGTGCGGGGGGAGGGTGCGGGTGTCTCTGTGTGGGGGGAGGGTGCGGGTGTCTCTGGGCGGGGGGAGGGTGCGGGTGTCTCTGTGCGGGTGGAGGATGTGGGTGTCTGTGCGGGTAGAGGGTGCGGGTGTCTCTGTGTGGGTGCCACTGTGCGGGTGGAGGGTGCGGGTGTCTCTGTGTGGGTGGAGGGTGCGGGTGTCTCTGTGCGGGTGGAGGGTGCGGGTGTCTCTGTGCGGGTGGAGGGTGTGGGTGTCTCGGTGTGGGTGGAGGGTGCGGGTGTCTCTGTGCGGGGGGAGGGTGCGGGTGTCTCTGTGCGGGTGGAGGGTGCGGGTGTCTCTGTGCGGGTGTCTCTGTGCGGGGGGAGGGTGCGGGTGTCTCTGTGCGGGTGGAGGGTGCGGGTGTCTCTGTGCGGGGGGAGGGTGCGGGTGTCTCTGTGTGTGTGGAGGGTGTGGGTGTCTCTGAGCGGGGGGAGGGTGCGGGTGTCTCTCTGTGGGTGGAGGGTGCGGGTGTCTCTGTGCGGGTGGAGGGTGCGGGTGTCTCTGTGTGGGTGGAGGGTGCGGGTGTCTCTGTGCGGGTGGAGGGTGTGGGTGTCTCTGTGTGGGTGGAGGGTGCGGGTGACTCTGTGCGGGTGGAGGGTGCGGGTATCTCTGTGCGGGTGGAGGGTGTGGGTGTCTCTGTGTGGGTGGAGGGTGAGGGTGTCTCTGTGCGGGTGGAGGGTGAGGGTGTCTCTGTGCGGGTGGAGGGTGAGGGTGTCTCTGTGCGGGTGGAGGGTGCGGGTGTCTCTGTGTGGGTGGAGGGTGCGGGTGTCTCTGTGTGGGTGGAGGGTGCGGGTGTCTCTGTGTGGGTGGAGGGTGCGGGTGTCTCTGTGTGGGTGGAGGGTGAGGGTGTCTCTGTGTGGGTGGAGGGTGCGGGTGTCTCTGTGCGGGGGGAAGGTGCGGGTGTCTCTGTGTGGGTGGAGGGTGAGGGTGTCTCTGTGTGGGTGGAGGGTGCGGGTGTCTCTGTGTGGGTGGAGGGTGCGGGTGTCTCTGTGTGGGTGGAGGGTGCGGGTGTCTCTGTGTGGGTGGAGGGTGCGGGTGTCTCTGTGTGGGTGGAGGGTGCGGGTGTCTCTGTGCGGGTGGAGGGTGCGGGTTTCTCTGTGTGGGTGGAGGGTGCGGGTGTCTCTGTGTGGGTGGAGGGTGCGGGTGTCTCTGTGTGGGTGGAGGGTGAGGGTGTCTCTGTGTGGGTGGAGGGTGCGGGTGTCTCTGTGCGGGTGGAGGGTGCGGGTGTGTCTGTGCGGGTGGAGGGTGCGGGTGTCTCTCTGCAGGGGGAGGGTGCGGGTGTCTCTGTGTGGGGGGAGGGTGCGGGTGTCTCTGTGTGGGTGGAGGGTGCGGGTGTCTCTGTGTAGGTGGAGGGTGCGGGTGTCTCTGTGTGGGTGGAGGGTGCGGGTGTCTCTTTGCGGTGGGAGGGTGCGGGTGTCTCTGTGCGGGTGGAGGGTGCGGGTGTCTCTGTGCGGGTGGAGGGTGAGGGTGTCTCTGTGTGGGTGTCTCTGTGTAGGTGGAGGGTGCGGGTGTCTCTGTGTGGGTGGAGGGTGCGGGTGTCTCTGTGTGGGTGGAGGGTGCGGGTGTCTCTGTGAGGGTGGAGGGTGCGGGTGTCTCTGTGAGGGTGGAGGGTGAGGGTGTCTCTGTGCGGTGGGAGGGTGCAGGTGTCTCTGTGTGGGTGGAGGGTGCGGGTGTCTCTGTGAGGGTGGAGGGTGCGGGTGTCTCTGTGCGGGTGGAGGGTGCGGGTGTCTCTGTGCGGGGGGAGGGTGCGGGCGTGTGTGCGGGTGGACGGTGCGGGTGTCTCTGTGTGGGGGGAGGGTGCGGGTGTCTCTGTGCGGGTGGAGGGTGCGAGTGTGTCTGTGCGGGTGGAGGGTGCGGGTGTCTCTGTGAGGGTAGAGGGTGCGGGTGACTTTGTGCGGGTGGAGGGTGAGGGTGTCTCTGTGCGGGTGTCTCTGTGCGGGGGGAGGGTGCGGGTGTCTCTGTGTGGGTGGAGGGTGCGGGTGTCTCTGTGCGGGTGGAGGGTGCGTGTGTCTCTGTGCGGGTGGAGGGTGCGGGTGTCTCTGTGCGGGTGGAGGGTGCGTGTGTCTCTCTGCGGGTGGAGGGTGCGGGTGTCTTTGTGTGGGTGGAGGGTGCGGGTGTCTCTGTGTGGGTGGAGGGTGCGGGTGTCTCTGTGCGGGGGGAGGGTGCGGGTGTCTCTGTGCGGGTGGAGGGTGCAGGTGTCTCTGTGCGGGTGGAGGGTGTGGGTGTCTCTGTGCGGGTGGAGGGTGCGGGTGTCTCTGTGCGGGGGGAGGGTGCGGGTGTCTCTGTGCGGGGGGAGGGTGCGGGTGTCTCTGTGCGGGTGGAGGGTGTGGGTGACTCTGTGCGGGGGGAGGGTGCGGGTGTCTCTGTGTGGGTGGAGGGTGCGGGTGTCTCTGTGTGGGTGGAGGGTGCGGGTGTCTCTGTGCGGGGGGAGGGTGCGGGTGTCTCTGTGCGGGTGGAGGGTGCAGTTGTCGCTGTGCGGGTGGAGGGTGCGGGTGTCTCTGTCAGAGGGGAGGGTGAGGGTGTCTCTGTGCGGGTGTCTCTGTGCGGGTGGTGGGTGCGGGTGTCTCTGTGCGGGGGGAGGGTGCGGGTGTCTCTGTGCGGGTGGAGGGTGCGGGTGTCTCTGTGCGGGTGGAGGGTGCGGGTGTCTCTGTGTGGGTGGAGGGTGCGGGTGTCTCTGTGCGGGGGGAGGGTGCGGGTGTCTCTGTGCGGGTGGAGGGTGCGGGTGGAGGGTGAGGGTGTCTCTGTGTGGGTGGAGAGTGCGGGTGTCTCTGTGCGGGTGGAGAGTGCGGGTGTCTCTGTGCGGGTGGAGGGTGCGGGTGTCTCTGTGCGGGTGGAGGGTGCGGGTGTCTCTGTGCGGGTGGAGGGTGTGAGTGTCTCTGTGCGGGTGGAGGGTGTGGGTGTCTCTGTGTGCGTGGAGGGTGCGGGTGTCTCTGTGCGGGTGGAGGGTGCGGGTGTCTCTGTGCGGGTGGAGGGTGCGGGTGTCTCTGTGCGGGTGGAGGGTGTGGGTGTCTCTGTGTGCGTGGAGGGTGCGGGTGTCTCTGTGCGGGTGTCTCTGTGTGGGTGGAGGGTGCTGGTGTCTCTGTGTGGGTAGAGGGTGCGGGTGTCTCTGTGTGGGTGGAGGGTGCGGGTGTCTCTGTGCGGGTGTCTCTGTGTGGGTGGAGGGTGCGGGTGTCTCTGTGTGGTTAGAGGGTGCGGGTGTCTCTGTGTGGGTGGAGGGTGCGGGTGTCTCTGTGTGGGGGGAGGGTGCGGGTGTCTCTGTGCGGGTGTCTCTGTGTGGGTGGAGGGTGCGGGTGTCTCTGTGTGGGTAGAGGATGCGGGTGTCTCTGTGTGGGTGGAGGGTGCGGGTGTCTCTGTGCGGGTGGAGGGTGCGGGTGTCTCTGTGCGGGTGGAGGGTGCGGGTGTCTCTCTCAGAGGGGAGGGTGAGGGTGTCTCTGTGCGGGTGTCTGTGTGCGGGTGTCTCTGTGCGGGTGGTGGGTGCGGGTGTCTCTGTGCGGGTGTCTCTGTGCGGGTGGTGGGTGCGGGTGTCTCTGTGTGGGTGGAGGGTGCGGGTGTCTCTGTGTGGGTGGAGGGTGCGGGTGTCTCTGTGCGGGTGGAGGGTGCGGGTGTCTCTGCGCGGGTGGAGGGTGCGGGTGTCTCTGTGCGGGTGGAGGGTGCTGGTGTCTCTGTGCGGGTGTCTCTGTGCGTGTGGAGGGTGCGGGTGTCTCTGTGTGGGTGGAGGGTGCGGGTGTCTCTGTGCGGGGGGAGGGTGCGGGTGTCTCTTTGTGGGGGGAGGGAGCGGGTGTCTCTGGGCGGGGGGAGGGTGAGGGTGTCTCTGTGCGGGTGGAGGATGTGGGTGTCTTTGTGCGGGTGGAGGGTGCGGGTGTCTCTGTGTGGGTGGAGGGTGCGGGTGTCTCTGTGCGGGTGGAGGGTGCGGGTGTCTCTGTGCGGGTGGAGGGTGCGGGTGTCTCTGTGCGGGGGGAGGGTGCGGGTGTCTCTGTGTGGGTGGAGGGTGCGGGTGTCTCTGTGCGGGTGGAGGGTGCGGGTGTCTCTGTGCGGGTGGAGGGTGCGGGTGTCTCTGTGCGGGTGGAGGGTGCGGGTGTCTCTGTGTGGGTGGAGGGTGCGGGTGTCTCTGTGCGGGGGGAGGGTGCGGGTGTCTCTGTGCGGGTGGAGGGTGCGGGTGTCTCTGTGTGGGTGGAGGGTGCGGGTGTCTCTGTGCGGGGGGAGGGTGCGGGTGTCTCTGTGCGGGGGGAGGGTGCGGGTGTCTCTGTGCGGGGGGGAGGGTGCGGGTGTCTCTGTGTGGGTGGAGGGTGCGGGTGTCTCTGTGCGGGGGGAGGGTGCGGGTGTCTCTGTGCGGGTGGAGGGTGCGGGTGTCTCTCTGCAGGGGGAGGGTGCGGGTGTCTCTGTGTGGGGGGAGGGTGCGGGTGTCTCTGTGTGGGTGGAGGGTGCGGGTGTCTCTGTGTAGGTGGAGGGTGCGGGTGTCTCTGTGTGGGTGGAGGGTGCGGGTGTCTCTTTGCGGTGGGAGGGTGCGGGTGTCTCTGTGCGGGTGGAGGGTGCGGGTGTCTCTGTGCGGGGGGAGGGTGAGGGTGTCTCTGTGTGGGTGTCTCTGTGTAGGTGGAGGGTGCGGGTGTCTCTGTGTGGGTGGAGGGTGCGGGTGTCTCTGTGTGGGTGGAGGGTGCGGGTGTCTCTGTGAGGGTGGAGGGTGCGGGTGTCTCTGTGAGGGTGGAGGGTGAGGGTGTCTCTGTGCGGGGGGAGGGTGCAGGTGTCTCTGTGTGGGTGGAGGGTGCGGGTGTCTCTGTGAGGGTGGAGGGTGCGGGTGTCTCTGTGCGGGTGGAGGGTGCGGGTGTCTCTGTGCGGGGGGAGGGTGCGGGTGTGTCTGCGGGTGGACGGTGCGGGTGTCTCTGTGTGGGGGGAGGGTGCGGGTGTCTCTGTGCGGGTGGAGGGTGCGAGTGTGTCTGTGCGGGTGGAGGGTGCGGGTGTCTCTGTGAGGGTAGAGGGTGCGGGTGACTTTGTGCGGGTGGAGGGTGAGGGTGTCTCTGTGCGGGTGTCTCTGTGCGGGTGTCTCTGTGCGGGGGGAGGGTGCGGGTGTCTCTGTGTGGGTGGAGGGTGCGGGTGTCTCTGTGCGGGTGGAGGGTGCCTGTGTCTCTGTGCGGGTGGAGGGTGCGGGTGTCTCTGTGCGGGTGGAGGTTGCGTGTGTCTCTCTGCGGGTGGAGGGTGCGGGTGTCTCTGTGTGGGTGGAGGGTGCGGGTGTCTCTGTGTGGGTGGAGGGTGCGGGTGTCTCTGTGCGGGGGGAGGGTGCGGGTGTCTCTGTGCGGGTGGAGGGTGCAGGTGTCTCTGTGCGGGTGGAGGGTGTGGGTGTCTCTGTGCGGGTGGAGGGTGCGGGTGTCTCTGTGCGGGGGGAGGGTGCGGGTGTCTCTGTGCGGGGGGAGGGTGCGGGTGTCTCTGTGCGGGTGGAGGGTGTGGGTGACTCTGTGCGGGGGGAGGGTGCGGGTGTCTCTGTGTGGGTGGAGGGTGCGGGTGTCTCTGTGTGGGTGGAGGGTGCGGGTGTCTCTGTGCGGGGGGAGGGTGCGGGTGTCTCTGTGCGGGTGGAGGGTGCAGTTGTCGCTGTGCGGGTGGAGGGTGCGGGTGTCTCTGTCAGAGGGGAGGGTGAGGGTGTCTCTGTGCGGGTGTCTCTGTGCGGGTGTCTCTGTGCGGGTGGTGGGTGCGGGTGTCTCTGTGCGGGGGGAGGGTGCGGGTGTCTCTGTGCGGGTGGAGGGTGCGGGTGTCTCTGTGTGGGTGGAGGGTGCGGGTGTCTCTGTGTGGGTGGAGGGTGCGGGTGTCTCTGTGTGGGTGGAGGGTGCGGGTGTCTCTGTGCGGGTGGAGGGTGCGGGTGTCTCTGTGCGGGTGGAGGGTGCGGGTGTCTCTGTGCGGGGGGAGGGTGTGGGTGTCTCTGTGCGGGTGGAGGGTGCGGGTGTCTCTGTGCGGGGGGAGGGTGCGGGTGTCTCTGTGTCGGTGTCTCTGTGTGGCTGGAGGGTGCGGGTGTCTCTGTGCGGGGGGAGGGTGCGGGTGTCTCTGTGCAGGTGGAGGGTGCGGGTGTCTCTGTGCGGGTGGAGGGTGCGGGTGTCTCGGTGTGGGGGGAGGATGCGGGTGTCTCTGTGCGGGTGGAGGGTGCGGGTGTCTCTGTGTGGGTGAAGGGTGCGGGTATCTCTGTGCGGGTAGAGGGTGCGGGTGTCTCTGTGCGGGGGGAGGGTGTGGGTGTCTCTGTGTGGGTGGAGGGTGTGGGTGTCTCTGTGTGGGTGGAGGGTGCGGGTGTCTTTGTGCGGGTGGAGGGTGCGGGAGTCTCTGTGTGGGTGAAGGGTGCGGGTATCTCTGTGCGGGTAGACGGTGCGGGTGTCTCTGTCAGGGTGGAGGGTGTGGGTGTCTCTGTGTGGGTGGAGGGTGCGGGTGTCTTTGTGCGGGTGGAGGGTGCGGGAGTCTCTGTGTGGGTGAAGGGTGCGGGTATCTCTGTGCGGGTAGACGGTGCGGGTGTCTCTGTCAGGGTGGAGGGTGTGGGTGTCTCTGTGTGGGTGGAGGGTGCGGGTGTCTTTTTGCGGGTGGAGGGTGCGGGTGTCTCTGTGTGGGTGAAGGGTGCGGGTATCTCTGTGTGGGTGGAGGGTGCGGGTGTCTCTGTGCGGGTAGAGGGTGCGGGTGTCTCTGTGAGGGTGGAGGGTGTGGGTGTCTCTGTGCGGGTAGAGGGTGCGGGTGTCTCTGTGAGGGTGGAGGGTGCGGGTGTCTCTGTGTAGGTGGAGGGTGCGGGTGTCTTTGTGCGGGTGGAGGGTGCGGGAGTCTCTGTGCGGGTAGAGGGTGCGGGTGTCTCTGTGCGGGTAGAGGGTGCGGGTGTCTCTGTGAGGGTGGAGGGTGCGGGTGTCTCTGTGTAGGTGGAGGGTGCGGGTGTCTCTGTGTGGGTGGAGGGTGCGGGTGTCTCTGTGCGGGTGGAGGGTGCGGGTGTCTCTGTGCGGGTGGAGGGTGCGGGTGTCTCTGTGCGGGTGGAGGGTGCGGGTGTCTCTGTGCGGGTAGAGGGTGCGGGTGTCTCTGTGTAGGTGGAGGGTGCGGGTGTCTCTGTGTGGGTGGAGGGTGCGGGTGTCTCTGTGAGGGTGGAGGGTGCGGGTGTCTCTGTGTGGGTGGAGGGTGCGGGTGTCTCTGTGCGGGTGGAGGGTGCGGGTGTCTCTGTGCGGGTAGAGGGTGCGGGTGTCTCTGTGCGGGTAGAGGGTGCGGGTGTCTCTGTGAGGGTGGAGGGTGCGGGTGTCTCTGTGTAGGTGGAGGGTGCGGGTGTCTCTGTGTGGGGGGAGGGTGCGGGTGTCTCTGTTCGGGTGGAGGGTGAGGGTGTCTATGTGTGGGTGGAGGGTGCGGGTGTCTCTGTGCGGGGGGAGGGTGCGGGTGTCTCTGTGCGGGGGGAGGGTGTGGGTGTCTCTGTTCGGGTGGAGGGTGAGGGTGTCTCTGTGTGGGTGGAGGGTGCGGGTGTCTCTGTGTGGGTGGAGGGTGAGGGTGTCTCTGTGTGGGTGGAGGGTGAGGGTGTCTCTGTGTGGGTGGAGGGTGTGGGTGTCTCTGTGCGGGGGGAGGGTGCGGGTGTCTCTGTGCGGGTAGAGGGTGCGGGTGTCTCTGTGTGGGTGGAGGGTGCGGGTGTCTCTGTGTGGGGGGAGGGTGCGGGTGTCTCTGTGTGGGTGGAGGGTGCGGGTGTCTCTGTGCGGGTGGAGGGTGCGGGTGTTTCTGTGTGGGGGGAGGGTGCGGGTGTCTCTGTGCAGGTGGAGGGTGCGGGTGTCTCTGTGCGGGTGGAGGGTGCGGGTGTCTCTGTGTGGGGGGAGGATGCGGGTGTCTCTGTGCGGGTGGAGGGTGCGGGTGTCTCTGTGCGGGTGGAGGGTGCGGGTGTCTCTGTGTGGGTGAAGGGTGCGGGTATCTCTGTGCGGGTAGAGGGTGCGGGTGTCTCTGTGCGGGTAGAGGGTGCGGGTGTCTCTGTGAGGGTGGAGGGTGTGGGTGTCTCTGTGTAGGTGAAGGGTGCGGGTGTCTCTGTGCGGGTGGAGGGTGCGGGTGTCTTTGTGCGGGTGGAGGGTGCGGGAGTCTCTGTGCAGGTGAAGGGTGCGGGTGTCTCTGTGTGCGGGGAGGGTGCGGGTGTCTCTGTGCGGGGGGAGGGTGCGGGTGTCTCTGTGCGGGGGGAGGGTGTGGGTGTCTCTGTTCGGGTGGAGGGTGAGGGTGTCTCTGTGTGGGTGGAGGGTGCGGGTGTCTCTGTGTGGGTGGAGGGTGAGGGTGTCTCTGTGTGGGTGGAGGGTGAGGGTGTCTCTGTGTGGGTGGAGGGTGTGGGTGTCTCTGTGCGGGGGGAGGGTGCGGGTGTCTCTGTGCGGGTGGAGGGTGAGGGTGTCTCTGTGTGGGTGGAGGGTGCGGGTGTCTCTGTGCGGGTGGAGGGTGCGGGTGTCTCTGTGCGTGTGGAGGGTGCGGGTGTCTCTGTGTGGGTGGAGGGTGAGGGTGTCTCTGTGTGGGTGGAGGGTGCGGGTGTCTCTGTGTGGGGGGAGGGTGCGGGTGTCTCTGTGCGGGGGGAGGGTGTCCGTGTCTCTGTGTGGGTGGAGGGTGCGGGTGTCTCTGTGCGGGTGGAGGGTGCGGGTGTTTCTGTGTGGGGGGAGGGTGCGGGTGTCTCTGTGTGGGTGGAGGGTGCGGGTGTCTCTGTGTGGGTGGAGGGTGCGGGTGTCTCTGTATGGGTGGAGGGTGCGGGTGTCTCTGTGCGGGTGGAGGGTGCGGGTGTCTCTGTGCGGGTGTAGGGTGCGGGTGTCTCTGTGTGGGTGGAGGGTGCGGGTGTCTCTGTGTGGGTGGAGGGTGCGGGTGTCTCTCTGTGGGTGGAGGGTGCGGGTGTCTCTGTGCGGGTGGAGGGTGCGGGTGTCTCTGTGCGGGTGGAGGGTGCGGGTGTCTCTGTGCGGGGGGAGGGTGTGGGTGTCTCTGTGCGGGGGTGGAGGGTGCGGGTGTCTCTGTGCGGGTGTCTCTGTGTCGGTGTCTCTGTGTGGGGGGAGGGTGTGGGTGTCTCTGTGCAGATGGAGGGTGCGGGTGTCTCTGTGCAGATGGAGGGTGCGGGTGTCTCTGTGCGGGTGGAGGGTGCGGGTGTCTCTGTGTGGGTGAAGGGTGCGGGTATCTCTGTGCGGGTGTCTCTGTGCGGGTGGAGGGTGCGGGTGTCTCTGTGAGGGTGGAGGGTGCGGGTGTCTCTGTGCGGGGGGAGGGTGCGGGTGTCTCTGTGCGGGTAGAGGGTGCGGTTGTCTCTGTGAGGGTGGAGGGTGTGGGTGTCTCTGTGTGGGTGAAGGGTGCGGGTATCTCTGTGCGGGTAGAGGGTGCGGGTGTCTCTGTGTGGGTGGAGGGAGCGGGTGTCTCTGTGCGGGGGGAGGGTGCGGCTGTCTCTGTGTGGGTGAAGGGTGCGGGAGTCTCTGTGTGGGTGGAGGGTGCGGGTGTCTCTGTGCGGGTGAAGGGTGCGGGAGTCTCTGTGTGGATGGAGGGTGCGGGTGTCTCTGTGTGGGTGAAGGGTGCGGGAGTCTCTGTGTGGGTGGAGGGTGCGGGTGTCTCTGTGCGGGTGAAGGGTGCGGGAGTCTCTGTGTGGGTGAAGGGTGCGGGTATCTCTGTGCGGGTGTCTCTGTGCGGGGGGAGGGTGCGGGTGTCTCTGTGTGGGTGGAGGGTGAGGGTGTCTCTGTGTGGGTGGAGGGTGAGGGTGTCACTGTGTGGGTGGAGGGTGCGGGTGTCTCTGTGTGGGTGGAGGGTGAGGGTGTCTCTGTGTGGGTGGAGGGTGAGGGTGTCTCTGTGCGGGGGGAGGGTGCGGGTGTCTCTGTGCGGGGGGAGGGTGTGGGTGTCTCTGTGTGGGTAGAGGGTGCGGGTGTCTCTGTGTGGGTGGAGGGTGAGGGTGTCTCTGTGTGGGTGAAGGGTGTGGGTGTCTCTGTGCGGGGGGAGGGTGTGGGTGTCTCTGTGCGGGGGGAGGGTGTGGGTGTCTCTGTGTGGGTGAAGGGTGAGGGTGTCTCTGTGTGGGTGGAGGGTGTGGGTATCTCTGTGTGGGTGGAGGGTGCGGGTGTCTCTGTGCGGGGGGAGGGTGTGGGTGTCTCTGTGTGGGTGGAGGGTGTGGGTATCTCTGTGTGGGTGGAGGGTGTGGGTATCTCTGTGTGGGTGGAGGGTGCGGGTGTCTCTGTGCGGGGGGAGGGTGTGGGTGTCTCTGTGTGGGTGAAGGGTGAGGGTGTCTCTGTGCGGGGGGAGGGTGTGGGTGTCTCTGTGTGGGTGGAGGGTGTGGGTATCTCTGTGCGGGGGGAGGGTGTGGGTGTCTCTGTGCGGGGGGAGGGTGTGGGTGTCTCTGTGTGGGTGGAGGGTGTGGGTGTCTCTGTGCGGGGGGAGGGTGTGGGTGTCTCTGTGTGGGTGGAGGGTGCGGGTGTCTCTGTGCGGGGGGAGGGTGCCGGTGTCTCTGTGCGGGGGGAGGGTGCGGGTGTCTCTGTGCGGGGGGAGGGTGCGGGTGTCTCTGTGCGGGGGGAGGGTGCCGGTGTCTCTGTGCGGGGGGAGGGTGCCGGTGTCTCTGTGCGGGGGGAGGGTGCGGGTGTCTCTGTGCGGGGGGAGGGTGCGGGTGTCTCTGTGCGGGTGGAGGGTGTGGGTGTCTCTGTGCGGGGGGAGGGTGCGAGTGTCTCTGTGTGGGTGGAGGGTTCGGGTGTCTCTGTGTGGGTGGAGGGTGCGGGTGTCTCTGTGCGGGGGGAGGGTGCGGGTGTCTCTGTGTGGGTGGAGGGTGCGGGTGTCTCTGTGCGGGGGGAGGGTGTGGGTGTCTCTGTGCGGGTGGAGGGTGCGGGTGTCTCTGTGCGGGTGTCTCTGTGTCGGTGTCTCTGTGTGGGTGGAGGGTGCGGGTGTCTCTGTGCGGGGGGAGGGTGCGGGTGTCTCTGTGCAGGTGGAGGGTGCGGGTGTCTCTGTGCGGGTGGAGGGTGCGGGTGTCTCTGTGTGGGGGGAGGATGCGGGTGTCTCTGTGCGGGTGGAGGGTGCGGGTGTCTCTGTGCGGGTGGAGGGTGCGGGTGTCTCTGTGTGGGTGAAGGGTGCGGGTATCTCTGTGCGGGTAGAGGGTGCGGGTGTCTCTGTGCGGGTAGAGGGTGCGGGTGTCTCTGTGAGGGTGGAGGGTGTGGGTGTCTCTGTGTAGGTGGAGGGTGCGGGTGTCTTTGTGCGGGTGGAGGGTGCGGGAGTCTCTGTGCAGGTGAAGGGTGCGGGTGTCTCTGTGCGGGGGGAGGGTGCGGGTGTCTCTGTGTGGGTGGAGGGTGCGGGTGTCTCTGTGCGGGGGGAGGGTGCGGGTGTCTTTGTGCGGGGGGAGGGTGTGGGTGTCTCTGTTCGGGTGGAGGGTGAGGGTGTCTCTGTGTGGGTGGAGGGTGCGGGTGTCTCTGTGTGGGTGGAGGGTGAGGGTGTCTCTGTGTGGGTGGAGGGTGAGGGTGTCTCTGTGTGGGTGGAGGGTGTGGGTGTCTCTGTGCGGGGGGAGGGTGCGGGTGTCTCTGTGCGGGTAGAGGGTGCGGGTGTCTCTGTGTGGGTGGAGGGTGCGGGTGTCTCTGTGCGGGTGGAGGGTGCGGGTGTCTCTGTGTGGCGGGAGGGTGCGGGTGTCTCTGTGTGGGTGGAGGGTGCGGGTGTCTCTGTGCGGGTGGAGGGTGCGGGTGTTTCTGTGTGGGGGGAGGGTGCGGGTGTCTCTGTGTGGGTGGAGGGTGCGGGTGTCTCTGTGTGGGTGGAGGGTGCGGGTGTCTCTGTGTGGGTGGAGGGTGCGGGTGTCTCTGTATGGGTGGAGGGTGCGGGTGTCTCTGTGCGGGTGGAGGGTGCGGGTGTCTCTGTGCGGGGGGAGGGTGCGGGTGTCTCTGTGTGGGTGGAGGGTGCGGGTGTCTCTGTGTGGGTGGAGGGTGCGGGTGTCTCTCTGTGGGTGGAGGGTGCGGGTGTCTCTGTGCGGGTGGAGGGTGCGGGTGTCTCTGTGCGGGTGGAGGGTGCGGGTGTCTCTGTGCGGGGGGAAGGTGTGGATGTCTCTGTGCGGGTGGAGGGTGCGGGTGTCTCTGTGTCGGTGTCTCTGTGTGGGGGGAGGGTGTGGGTGTCTCTGTGCAGGGGGAGGGTGTGGGTGTCTCTGTGTGGGGGGAAGGTGTGGGTGTCTCTGTGCGGGTGGAGGGTGCGGGTGTCTCTGTGTCGGTGTCTCTGTGTGGGGGGAGGGTGTGGGTGTCTCTGTGCAGGGGGAGGGTGTGGGTGTCTCTGTGTGGGTGGAGGGTGCGGGTGTCTCTGTGTGGGGGGAGGGTGCGGGTGTCTCTGTGTGGGTGGAGGGTGCGGGTGTCTCTGTGTGGGTGGAGGGTGCGGGTGTCTCTGTGTGGGGGGAGGGTGCGGGTGTCTCTGTGTGGGTGGAGGGTGCGGGTGTCTCTGTGTGGGGGGAGGGTGCGGGTGTCTCTGTGTGGGTGGAGGGTGCGGGTGTCTCTGTGTGGGTGAAGGGTGCGGGTATCTCTGTGCGGGTGTCTCTGTGCGGGTGGAGGGTGCGGGTGTCTCTGTGAGGGTGGAGGGTGTGGGTGTCTCTGTGTGGGTGGAGGGTGCGGGTGTCTCTGTGCGGGTGGAGGGTGCGGGTGTCTCTGTGTGGGTGAAGGGTGCGGGTATCTCTGTGCGGGTGTCTCTGTGCGGGTGGAGGGTGCGGGTGTCTCTGTGAGGGTGGAGGGTGTGGGTGTCTCTGTGTGGGTGGAGGGTGCGGGTGTCTCTGTGAGGGTGGAGGGTGTGGGTGTCTCTGTGTGGGTGGAGGGTGCGGGTGTCTTTGTGCGGGTGGAGGGTGCGGGAGTCTCTGTGAGGGTGGAGGGTGTGGGTGTCTCTGTGTGGGTGGAGGGTGCGGGTGTCTCTGTGAGGGTGGAGGGTGTGGGTGTCTCTGTGTGGGTGGAGGGTGCGGGTGTCTCTGTGAGGGTGGAGGGTGCGGGTGTCTCTGTGTGGGTGGAGGGTGCGGGTGTCTCTGTGCGGGTGGAGGGTGCGGGTGTCTCTGTGCGGGTGGAGGGTGCGGGTGTCTCTGTGCGGGGGGAGGGTGTGGGTGTCTCTGTGCGGGTGGAGGGTGCGGGTGTCTCTGTGCGGGTGTCTCTGTGTCGGTGTCTCTGTGTGGGGGGAGGGTGCGGGTGTCTCTGTGCAGATGGAGGGTGCGGGTGTCTCTGTGCGGTTGGAGGGTGAGGGTGTCTCTGTGTGGGTGGAGGGTGCGGGTGTCTCTGTGTGGGTGGAGGGTGAGGGTGTCTCTGTGTGGGGGGAGGGTGCGGGTGTCTCTGTGCGGGTGGAGGGTGAGGGTGTCTCTGTGTGGGGGGAGGGTGTGGGTGTCTCTGTGTGGGTGGAGGGTGCGGGTATCTCTGTGTGGGTGGAGGGTGAGGGTGTCTCTGTGTGGGTGGAGGGTGAGGGTGTCTCTGTGTGGGTGGAGGGTGCGGGTGTCTCTGTGCGGGTGGAGTGTGCGGGTGTCTCTGTGTGGCGGGAGGGTGCGGGTGTCTCTGTGTGGGTGGAGGGTGCGGGTGTCTCTGTGCGGGTGGAGGGTGCGGGTGTTTCTGTGTGGGGGGAGGGTGCGGGTGTCTCTGTGTGGGTGGAGGGTGCGGGTGTCTCTGTGTGGGTGGAGGGTGCGGGTGTCTCTGTGTGGGTGGAGGGTGCGGGTGTCTCTGTATGGGTGGAGGGTGCGGGTGTCTCTGTGCGGGTGGAGGGTGCGGGTGTCTCTGTGCGGGGGGAGGGTGCGGGTGTCTCTCTGTGGGTGGAGGGTGCGGGTGTCTCTGTGCGGGTGGAGGGTGCGGGTGTCTCTGTGCGGGTGGAGGGTGCGGGTGTCTCTGTGCGGGGGGAAGGTGTGGGTGTCTCTGTGCGGGTGGAGGGTGCGGGTGTCTCTGTGTGGGGGGAAGGTGTGGGTGTCTCTGTGCGGGTGGAGGGTGCGGGTGTCTCTGTGTCGGTGTCTCTGTGTGGGGGGAGGGTGTGGGTGTCTCTGTGCAGGGGGAGGGTGTGGGTGTCTCTGTGTGGGGGGAAGGTGTGGGTGTCTCTGTGCGGGTGGAGGGTGCGGGTGTCTCTGTGTCGGTGTCTCTGTGTGGGGGGAGGGTGTGGGTGTCTCTGTGCAGGGGGAGGGTGTGGGTGTCTCTGTGTGGGTGGAGGGTGCGGGTGTCTCTGTGCAGATGGAGGGTGCGGGTGTCTCTGTGCGGGTGGAGGGTGCGGGTGTCTCTGTGTGGGTGAAGGGTGCGGGTATCTCTGTGCGGGTGTCTCTGTGCGGGTGGAGGGTGCGGGTGTCTCTGTGAGGGTGGAGGGTGTGGGTGTCTCTGTGTGGGTGGAGGGTGCGGGTGTCTCTGTGAGGGTGGAGGGTGTGGGTGTCTCTGTGTGGGTGGAGGGTGCGGGTGTCTTTGTGCGGGTGGAGGGTGCGGGAGTCTCTGTTCAGGTGGAGGGAGCGGGTGTCTCTGTGCGGGGGGAGGGTGCGGGTGTCTCTGTGAGGGTGGAGGGTGTGGGTGTCTCTGTGTGGGTGGAGGGTGCGGGTGTCTCTGTGAGGGTGGAGGGTGCGGGTGTCTCTGTGCGGGTGGAGGGTGCGGGTGTCTCTGTGCGGGTGGAGGGTGCGGGTGTCTCTGTGCGGGTGGAGGGTGCGGGTGTCTCTGTGCGGGGGGAGGGTGTGGGTGTCTCTGTGCGGGTGGAGGGTGCGGGTGTCTCTGTGCGGGTGTCTCTGTGTCGGTGTCTCTGTGTGGGGGGAGGGTGCGGGTGTCTCTGTGCAGATGGAGGGTGCGGGTGTCTCTGTGCGGGTGGAGGGTGAGGGTGTCTCTGTGTGGGTGGAGGGTGCGGGTGTCTCTGTGCGGGGGGAGGGTGCGGGTGTATCTGTGCGGGGGGAGGGTGTGGGTGTCTCTGTGAGGGTGGAGGGTGCGGGTATCTCTGTGCGGGTGGAGGGTGCGGGTATCTCTGTGCGGGTGGAGGGTGCGGGTGTCTCTGTGTGGGTGGAGGGTGCGGGTATCTCTGTGTGGGTGGAGGGTGCGGGTGTCTCTGTGCGGGTGGAGTGTGTGGGTGTCTCTGTGTGGGTGGAGGGTGCGGGTATCTCTGTGTGGGTGGAGGGTGAGGGTGTCTCTGTGTGGGTGGAGGGTGCGGGTGTCTCTGTGTGGGTGGAGGGTGCGGGTGTCTCTGTGTGGGTGGAGGGTGCGGGTATCTCTGTGTGGGTGGAGGGTGCGGGTGTCTCTGTGTGGGTGGAGGGTGCGGGTATCTCTGTGTGGGTGGAGGGTGCGGGTGTCTCTGTGCGGGTGGAGGGTGCGGGTATCTCTGTGTGGGTGGAGGGTGAGGGTGTCTCTGTGTGGGTGGAGGATGCGGGTGTCTCTGTGCGGGGGGAGGGTGCGGGTGTCTCTGTGCGGGGGGAGGGTGCGGGTCTCTCTGTGTGGGTGCAGGGTGCGGGTGTCTCTGTGTGGGTGGAGGGTGCGGGTATCTCTGTGTGGGTGGAGGGTGCGGGTGTCTCTGTGCGGGTGGAGGGTGCGGGTGTCTCTGTGTGGGTATCTCTGTGTGGGTGGAGGCTGAGGGTGTCTCTGTGTGGGTGGAGGATGCGGGTGTCTCTGTGCGGGGGGAGGGTGCGGGTGTCTCTGTGCGGGTGGAGGGTGCGGGTGTCTCTGTGCGGGTGGAGGGTGCGGGTGTCTCTGTGCGGGTGGAGGGTGTGGGTGTCTCTGTGCGGGGGGAGGGTGCGGGTGTCTCTGTGCTGGTGGAGGGTGTGGGTGTCTCTGTGCGGGGGTGGGTGCGGGTGTCTCTGTGTGGGTGGAGGGTGCGGGTGGAGGGTGTGGGTGTCTCTGTGCGGGGGGAGGGTGCGGGTGTCTCTGTGTGGGTGTCTCTGTGCGGGTGGAGGGTGCGGGTGTCTCTGTGTGGGTGGAGGGTGCGGGTGTCTCTGTGCGGGGGGAGGGTGCGGGTGTCTCTGTGCGGGGGGAGGGCGCGGGTGTCTCTGTGTGGGTGCAGGGTGCGGGTGTCTCTGTGCGGGTGGAGGGTGTGGGTGTCTCTGTGCGGGGGGAGGGTGCGGGTGTCTCTGTGCGGGGGGAGGGTGCGAGTGTCTCTGTGTGGGTGGAGGGTGCGGGTGTCTCTGTGCGGGTGGAGGGTGTGGGTGTCTCTGTGTGGGTGGAGGGTGCGGGTGTCTCTGTGCGGGTGGAGGGTGTGGGTGTCTCTGTGCGGGGGGAGGGTGCGGGTGTCTCTGTGCGGGTGGAGGGTGTGGGTGTCTCTGTGTGGGGGGAGGGTGCGGGTGTCTCTGTGCGGGTGGAGGATGTGGGTGTCTCTGTGCGGGTGGAGGGTGCGGGTGGAGGGTGTGGGTGTCTCTGTGCGGGTGGAGGGTGCGGGTGTCTCTGTGCGGGTGTCTCTGTGTGGGTGTCTCTGTGTGGGTGTCTCTGTGTGGGTGGAGGGTGCGGGTGTCTCTGTGTGGGTGGAGGGTGCGGGTGTCTCTGTGCGGGTGTCTCTGTGTGGGTGTCTCTGTGTGGGTGTCTCTGTGTGGGTGGAGGGTGCGGGTGTCTCTGTGTGGGTGGAGGGTGCGGGTGTCTCTGTGTGGGTGGAGGGTGCGGGTGTCTCTGTGTGGGTGGAGGGTGCAGGTGTCTCTGTGTGGGTGGAGGGTGCGGGTGTCTCTGTGTGGGTGGACGGTGCGGGTGTCTCTGTGTGGGTGGAGGGTGCGGGTGTCTCTGTGAGGGTGGAGAGTGCGGGTGTCTCTGTGAGGGTGGAGGGTGCGGGTGTCTCTGTGCGGGTGGAGGGTGCGGGTGTCTCTGTGTGGGTGGAGGGTGCGGGTGTCTCTGTGTGGGTGGAGGGTGTGGGTGTCTCTGTGTGGGTGGAGGGTGTGGGTGTCTCTGTGTGGGTGGAGGGTGTGGGTGTCTCTGTGCGGGGGGAGGGTGAGGGTGGCTCTGTGCGGGTGGAGGGTGCGGGTGTCTCTGTGCGGGTGGAGGGTGCGGGTGTCTCTGTGTGGGTGGAGGGTGCGGGTGTCTCTGTGCGGGTGGAGGGTGTTGGTGTCTCTGTGCGGGGGGTGGGTGCGGGTGTCTCTGTGCGGGGGGAGGGTGCGGGTGTCTCTGTGTGGTTGGAGGGTGCGGGTGTCTCTGTGCGGGTGGAGGGTGCGGGTGTCTCTGTGCGGGGGGAGGGTGTGGGTGTCTCTGTGTGGGTGGAGGGTGCGGGTGTCTCTGTGCGAGTGGAGGGTGTGGGTGTCTCTGTGTGGGTGGAGGGTGCGGGTGTCTCTGTGCGGGTGGAGGGTGCGGGTGTCTTTGTGCGGGTGGAGGGTGCGGGTGTCTCTGTGCGGGGGGAGGGTGCGGGTGTCTTTGTGCGGGTGGAGGGTGCGGGTGTCTCTGTGCGGGTGGAGGGTGCGGGTGTCTTTGTGCGGGTGGAGGGTGCGGGTGTCTCTGTGCGGGGGGAGGGTGTGGGTGTCTCTGTGTGGGTGGAGGGTGCGGGTGTCTCTGTGCGAGTGGAGGGTGTGGGTGTCTCTGTGTGGGTGGAGGGTGCGGGTGTCTCTGTGTGGGTGGAGGGTGCGGGTGTCTCTGTGCGGGGTGAGGGTGCGGGTGTCTCTGTGCGGGGGGAGGGTGTGGGTGTCTCTGTGTGGGTGGAGGGTGCGGGTGTCTCTGTGTGGGTGGAGGGTGCGGGTGTCTCTGTGCGGGTGGAGGGTGCGGGTGTCTCTGTGCGGGTGTCTCTGTGCGGGTGGAGGGTGCGGGTGTCTCTGTGCGGGTGTCTCTGTGCGGGTGGGGGGTGCGGGTGTCTCTGTGTGGGTGGAGGGTGCGGGTGTCTCTGTGCGGGGGGAGGGTGCGGGTGTCTCTGTGCGGGTGGAGGGTGCGGGTGTCTCTGTGTGGGTGAAGGGTGCGGGTGTCTCTGTGCGGGTGGAGGGTGTGGGTGTCTCTGTGTGGGTGGAGGGTGCGGGTGTCTCTGTGCGGGTGTCTCTGTGCGGGTGGAGGGTGCGGGTGTCTCTGTGTGGGTGGAGGGTTAGGGTGTCTCTGTGTGGGTGGAGGGTGCGGGTGTCTCTGTGCGGGGGGAGGGTGCGGGTGTCTCTGTGCGGGGGGAGGGTGTGGGTGTCTCTGTGTGGGTGGAGGGTGAGGGTGTCTCTGTGTGGGTGGAGGGTGAGGGTGTCTCTGTGTGGGTGGAGGGTGCGGGTGTCTCTGTGCGGGGGGAGGGTGCGGGTGTCTCTGTGCGGGGGGAGGGTGAGGGTGTCTCTGTGTGGGTGGAGGGTGAGGGTGTCTCTGTGTGGGTAGAGGGTGCGGGTGTCTCTGTGTGGGTGGAGGGTGCGGGTGTCTCTGTGCGGGTGGAGGGTGTGGGTGTCTCTGTGTGGGTGGAGGGTGCGGGTATCTCTGTGTGGGTGGAGGGTGAGGGTGTCTCTGTGTGGGTGGAGGGTGAGGGTGTCTCTGTGTGGGTGGAGGGTGCGGGTGTCTCTGTGCGGGGGGAGGGTGCGGGTGTCTCTGTGCGGGGGGAGGGTGAGGGTGTCTCTGTGTGGGTGGAGGGTGAGGGTGTCTCTGTGTGGGTAGAGGGTGCGGGTGTCTCTGTGTGGGTGGAGGGTGCGGGTGTCTCTGTGCGGGTGGAGGGTGTGGGTGTCTCTGTGTGGGTGGAGGGTGCGGGTATCTCTGTGTGGGTGGAGGGTGAGGGTGTCTCTGTGTGGGTGGAGGGTGCGGGTGTCTCTGTGTGGGTGGAGGGTGCGGGTGTCTCTGTGTGGGTGGAAGGTGCGGGTATCTCTGTGTGGGTGGAGGGTGCGGGTGTCTCTGTGTGGGTGGAGGGTGCGGGTATCTCTGTGTGGGTGGAGGGTGCGGGTGTCTCTGTGCGGGTGGAGGGTGCGGGTATCTCTGTGTGGGTGGAGGGTGAGGGTGTCTCTGTGTGGGTGGAGGATGCGGGTGTCTCTGTGCGGGGGGAGGGTGCGGGTGTCTCTGTGCGGGGGGAGGGTGCGGGTGTCTCTGTGTGGGTGGAGGATGCGGGTGTCTCTGTGTGGGTGGAGGGTGTGGGTGTCTCTGTGTGGGTGGAGGGTGCGGGTGTCTCTGTGTGGGTGCAGGGTGCGGGTGTCTCTGTGCGGGTGGAGGGTGCGGGTGTCTCTGTGCGGGTGGAGGGTGTGGGTGTCTCTGTGCGGGGGTGGGTGCGGGTGTCTCTGTGTGGGTGGAGGGTGTGGGTGTCTCTGTGCGGGGGGAGGGTGCGGGTGTCTCTGTGTGGGTGTCTCTGTGCGGGTGGAGGGTGCGGGTGTCTCTGTGTGGGTGGAGGGTGCGGGTGTCTCTGTGCGGGGGGAGGGTGCGGGTGTCTCTGTGCGGGGGGAGGGTGCGGGTGTCTCTGTGTGGGTGGAGGATGCGGGTGTCTCTGTGTGGGTGGAGGGTGTGGGTGTCTCTGTGTGGGTGGAGGGTGCGGGTGTCTCTGTGTGGGTGCAGGGTGCGGGTGTCTCTGTGCGGGTGGAGGGTGTGGGTGTCTCTGTGCGGGGGGAGGGTGCGGGTGTCTCTGTGCGGGGGGAGGGTGCGAGTGTCTCTGTGTGGGTGGAGGGTGCGGGTGTCTCTGTGCGGGTGGAGGGTGTGGGTGTCTCTGTGCGGGGGGAGGGTGCGGGTGTCTCTGTGTGGGTGTCTCTGTGCGGGTGGAGGGTGCGGGTGTCTCTGTGTGGGTGGAGGGTGCGGGTGTCTCTGTGCGGGGGGAGGGTGCGGGTGTCTCTGTGCGGGGGGAGGGCGCGGGTGTCTCTGTGTGGGTGCAGGGTGCGGGTGTCTCTGTGCGGGTGGAGGGTGTGGGTGTCTCTGTGCGGGGGGAGGGTGCGGGTGTCTCTGTGCGGGGGGAGGGTGCGAGTGTCTCTGTGTGGGTGGAGGGTGCGGGTGTCTCTGTGTGGGTGGAGGGTGTGGGTGTCTCTGTGCGGGGGAGGGTGCGGGTGTCTCTGTGTGGGTGGAGGGTGCGGGTGGAGGGTGTGGGTGTCTCTGTGCGGGTGGAGGATGTGGGTGTGTCTGTGCGGGTGGAGGGTGCGGGTGTCTCTGTGTGGGTGGAGGGTGCGGGTGTCTCTGTGCGGGTGTCTCTGTGTGGGTGTCTCTGTGTGGGTGTCTCTGTGTGGGTGGAGGGTGCGGGTGTCTCTGTGTGGGTGGAGGGTGCGGGTGTCTCTGTGTGGGTGGAGGGTGCGGGTGTCTCTGTGTGGGTGGAGGGTGCGGGTGTCTCTGTGTGGGTGGAGGGTGCGGGTGTCTCTGTGAGGGTGGAGGGTGCGGGTGTCTCTGTGTGGGTGGAGGGTGCGGGCGTCTCTGTGCGGGTGTCTCTGTGTGGGTGTCTCTGTGTGGGTGGAGGGTGCGGGTGTCTCTGTGTGGGTATCTCTGTGCGGGTGGAGGGTGCGGGTGTCTCTGTGCGGGTGGAGGGTGCGGGTGTCTCTGTGTGGGTGGAGGGTGCGGGTGTCTCTGTGCGGGTGGAGGGTGCGACACAGTGAGCACGTGAGGGAGGGTGTGGGTGTCTCTGTGTGGGTGGAGGGTGCGGGTGTCTCTGTGCGAGTGGAGGGTGTGGGTGTCTCTGTGTGGGTGGAGGGTGCGGGTGTCTCTGTGTGGGTGGAGGGTGCGGGTGTCTCTGTGCGGGGGGAGGGTGTGGGTGTCTCTGTGTGGGTGGAGGGTGCAGGTGTCTCTGTGTGGGTGGAGGGTGCGGGTGTCTCTGTGCGGGTGGAGGGTGCGGGTGTCTCTGTGCGGGTGGAGGGTGCGGGTGTCTCTGTGCGGGTGTCTCTGTGCGGGTGGAGGGTGCGGGTGTCTCTGTGTGGGTGGAGGGTGCGGGTGTCTCTGTGCGGGGGGAGGGTGCGGGTGTCTCTGTGCGGGTGGAGGGTGCGGGTGTCTCTGTGTGGGTGAAGGGTGCGGGTGTCTCTGTGTGGGTGAAGGGTGCGGGTGTCTCTGTGCGGGTGGAGGGTGCGGGTGTCTCTGTGCGGGTGGAGGGTGCGGGTGTCTCTGTGTGGGTGAAGGGTGCGGGTGTCTCTGTGTGGGTGGAGGGTGCGGGTGTCTCTGTGTGGGTGGAGGGTGCGGGTATCTCTGTGCGGGTAGAGGGTGAGGGTGTCTCTGTGCAGGTGGAGGGTGTGGGTGTCTTTGTGCGGGTGGAGGGTGCGGGTGTCTCTGTGCGGGGGGAGGGTGTGGGTGTCTCTGTGCGGGTGGAGGGTGCGGGTGTCTCTGTGTGGGTGAAGGGTGCGGGTATCTCTGTGCGGGTAGAGGGTGAGGGTGTCTCTGTGCAGGTGGAGGGTGTGGGTGTCTTTGTGCGGGTGGAGGGTGCGGGTGTCTCTGTGCGGGGGGAGGGTGTGGGTGTCTCTGTGTGGGTGGAGGGTGAGGGTGTCTCTGTGCGGGTGGAGGGTGTGGGTGTCTCTGTGTGGGTGGAGGGTGCGGGTGTCTCTGTGCGGGTGGAGGGTGCGAGTGTCTCTGTGTGGGTGGAGGGTGTGGGTGTCTCTGTGTGGGGGGAGGGTGAGGGTGTCTCTGTGCGGGTGGAGGGTGCGGGTGTCTCTGTGTGGGGGGAGGGTGCGGGTGTCTCTGTGCGGGTGGAGGGTGCCCGTGTCTCTGTGAGGGTGGAGGGTGTGGGTGTCTCTGTGCGGGTGGAGGGTGCGGGTGTCTCTGTGTGGGTGGAGGGTGTGGGTGTCTCTGTGCGGATGGAGGGTGCGGGTGCCTCTGTGAGGGGGGAGGGTGCGGGTGTCTCTGTGCGGGTGGAGGGTGCGAGTGTCTCTGTGTGGGTGGAGGGTGTGGGTGTCTCTGTGCGGGGGGAGGGTGCGGGTGTCTCTGTGCGGGGGGAGGATGCGGGTGTCTCTGTGTGGGTGCAGGGTGCGGGTGTCTCTGTGCGGGTGGAGGGTGTGGGTGTCTCTGTGCGGGGGGAGGGTGCGAGTGTCTCTGTGCGGGTGGAGGGTGCGGGTGTCTCTGTGCGGGGGGAGGGTGCGAGTGTCTCTGTGCGGGTGGAGGGTGTGGGTGTCTCTCTGTGGGTGGAGGGTTCGGGTGTCTCTGTGCAGGTGGAGGGTGTGGGTGTCTCTGTGCGGGCCGAGGGTGCGTGTGTCTCTGTGTGGGTGGAGGGTGCGGGTGTCTCTGTGCGGGTGGAGGGTGTGGGTGTCTCTCTGTGGGTGGAGGGTGTGGGTGTCTCTGTCCGGGGGAGGGTGCGGGTGTCTCTGTGTGGGTGGAGGGTGCGGGTGGAGGGTGTGGGTGTCTCTGTGCGGGTGGAGGGTGCGGGTGTCTCTGTGTGGGTGGAGGGTGCGGGTGGAGGGTGTGGGTGTCTCTGTGCGGGGGGAGGGTGCGGGTGTCTCTGTGCGGGTGGAGGGTGAGGGTGTCTCTGTGCGGGTGGAGGGTGCGGGTGTCTCTGTGTGGGTGCAGGGTGCGGGTGTCTCTGTGCGGGTGGAGGGTGTGGGTGTCTCTGTGCGGGGGGAGGGTGCGGGTGTCTCTGTGCGGGGGGAGGGTGCGAGTGTCTCTGTGTGGGTGGAGTGTGCGGGTGTCTCTGTGCGGGTGGAGGGTGTGGGTGTCTCTGTGTGGGTGGAGGGTGCAGGTGTCTCTGTGCGGGTGGAGGGTGTGGGTGTCTCTGTGCGGGTGGAGGGTGCGGGTGTCTCTGTGCGGGGGGAGGGTGCGGGTGTCTCTGTGCGGGTGGAGGGTGTGGGTGTCTCTGTGCGGGTGGAGGGTGTGGGTGTCTCTGTGCGGGGGGAGGGTGTGGGTGTCTCTGTGCGGGTGGAGGGTGTGGGTGTCTCTGTGCGGGTGGAGGGTGTGGGTGTCTCTGTGCGGGTGGAGGGTGCGGGTGTCTCTGTGCGGGGGGAGGGTGTGGGTGTCTCTGTGCGGGTGGAGGGTGTGGGTGTCTCTGTGCGGGTGGAGGGTGCGGGTGTCTCTGTGTGGGTGGAGGGTGCGGGTGTCTCTGTGCGGGTGGAGGGTGCGGGTGTCTCTGTGTGCGTGGAGGGTGCGGGTGTCTCTGCGCGGGTGTCTCTGTGTGGGTGGAGGGTGCGGGTGTCTCTGTGTGGGTGGAGGGTGCGGGTGTCTCTGTGCAGGTGGAGGGTGTGGGTGTCTTTGTGCGGGTGGAGGGTGCGGGTGTCTCTGTGTGGGTGGTGGGCGGGGGTGTCTCTGTGCGGGTGGAGGGTGTGGGTGTCTCTGTGCGGGTGGAGGGTGCGGGTGTCTCTGTGTGGGTGAAGGGTGCGGGTATCTCTGTGCGGGTAGAGGGTGAGGGTGTCTCTGTGCAGGTGGAGGGTGTGGGTGTCTTTGTGCGGGTGGAGGGTGCGGGTGTCTCTGTGCGGGGGGAGGGTGTGGGTGTCTCTGTGTGGGTGGAGGGTGAGGGTGTCTCTGTGCGGGTGGAGGGTGTGGGTGTCTCTGTGTGGGTGGAGGGTGCGGGTGTCTCTGTGCGGGTGGAGGGTGCGAGTGTCTCTGTGTGGGTGGAGGGTGTGGGTGTCTCTGTGTGGGGGGAGGGTGAGGGTGTCTCTGTGCGGGTGGAGGGTGCGGGTGTCTCTGTGTGGGGGGAGGGTGCGGGTGTCTCTGTGCGGGTGGAGGGTGTGGGTGTCTCTGTGTGGGTGGAGGGTGTGGGTGTCTCTGTGCGGGTGGAGGGTGCGGGTGTCTCTGTGTGGGTGGAGGGTGTGGGTGTCTCTGTGCGGATGGAGGGTGCGGGTGCCTCTGTGAGGGGGGAGGGTGCGGGTGTCTCTGTGCGGGTGGAGGGTGCGAGTGTCTCTGTGTGGGTGCAGGGTGCGGGTGTCTCTGTGCGGGGGGAGGGTGCGGGTGTCTCTGTGCGGGGGGAGGGTGCGGGTGTCTCTGTGTGGGTGCAGGGTGCGGGTGTCTCTGTGCGGGTGGAGGGTGTGGGTGTCTCTGTGCGGGGGGAGGGTGCGGGGGGAGGGTGCGAGTGTCTCTGTGCGGGTGGAGGGTGTGGGTGTCTCTCTGTGGGTGGAGGGTGCGGGTGTCTCTGTGCAGGTGGAGGGTGTGGGTGTCTCTGTGCGGGGGGAGGGTGTGGGTGTCTCTCTGTGGGTGGAGGGTGTGGGTGTCTCTGTGCGGGTGGAGGGTGTGGGTGTCTCTCTGTGGGTGGAGGGTGCGGTGGAGGGTGTGGGTGTCTCTGTGCGGGGGGAGGGTGCGGGTGTCTCTGTGCGGGTGGAGGGTGCGGGTGTCTCTGTGCGGGTGGAGGGTGCGGGTGTCTCTGTGCGGGGGGAGGGTGCGGGTGTCTCTGTGCGGGGGGAGGGTGCGGGTGTCTCTGTGCGGGGGGAGGGTGCGGGTGTCTCTGTGCGGGGGGAGGGTGCTGGTGTCTCTGTGTGGGTGGAGGGTGCGGGTGGAGGGTGTGGGTGTCTCTGTGCGGGGGGAGGGTGCGGGTTTCTCTGTGTGGGTGGAGGGTGCGGGTGTCTCTGTGCGGGGGGAGGGTGCGGGTGTCTCTGTGTGGGTGGAGGGTGCGGGTGTCTCTGTGTGGGTGGAGGGTGCGGGTGTCTCTGTGTGGGTGGAGGGTGCGGGTGTCTCTGTGTGGGTGGAGGGTGCGGGTGTCTCTGTGTGGGTGGACGGTGCGGGTGTCTCTGTGTGGGTGGAGGGTGCGGGTGTCTCTGTGAGGGTGGAGAGTGCGGGTGTCTCTGTGTGGGTGGAGGGTGCGGGTGTCTCTGTGAGGGTGGAGAGTGCGGGTGTCTCAGTGCGGGTGGAGGGTGCGGGTGTCTCTGTGAGGGTGGAGAGTGCGGGTGTCTCTGTGAGGGTGGAGGGTGCGGGTGTCTCTGTGTGGGTGGAGGATGCGGGTGTGTCTCTGTGGGTGGAGGGTGCGGGTGTCTCTGTGCGGGTGGAGGGTGCGGGTGTCTCTGTGTGGGTGGAGGGTGCGGGTGTCTCTGTGTGGGGGGAGGGTGCGGGTGTCTCTGTGCGGGGGGAGGGTGCGGGTGTCTCTGTGCGGGGGGAGGGTGCGGGTGTCTCTGTGTGGGTGGAGGGTGCGGGTGGAGGGTGCGGGTGTCTCTGTGCGGGGGGAGGGTGCGGGTGTCTTTGTGTGGGTGTCTCTGTGCGGGGGGAGGGTGCGGGTGTCTCTGTGCGGGGGGAGGGTGCGGGTGTCTCTGTGTGGGTGGAGGGTGCGGGTGTCTCTGTGCGGGGGGAGGGTGTGGGTGTCTCTGTGCGGGGGGAGGGTGCTGGTGTCTCTGTGCGGCGGGAGGGTGCGGGTGTCTCTGTGCGGGTGGAGGGTGCGGGTGTCTCTGTGCGGGTGGAGGGTGTGGGTGTCTCTGTGCGGGGGGAGGGTGCTGGTGTCTCTGTGTGGGTGGAGGGTGCGGGTGGAGGGTGTGGGTGTCTCTGTGCGGAGGGAGGGTGCGGGTGTCTCTGTGTGGGTGTCTCTGTGCGGGTGGAGGGTGCGGGTGTCTCTGTGTGGGTGGAGGTTGCGGGTGTCTCTGTGCGGGTGGAGGGTGCGGGTGTCCCTGTGCGGGTGTCTCTGTGTGGGTGTCTCTTTGTGGGTGGAGGGTGCGGGTGTCTCTGTGCGGGTGTCTCTGTGTGGGTGTCTCTGTGTGGGTGGAGGGTGCGGGTGTCTCTGTGTGGGTGGAGGGTGCGGGTGTCTCTGTGTGGGTGGAGGGTGCGGGTGTCTCTGTGTGGGTGGAGGGTGCGGGTGTCTCTGTGAGGGTGGAGGGTGCGGGTGTCTCTGTGTGGGTGGAGGGTGCGGGTGTCTCTTTGCAGGTGTCTCTGTGTGGGTGTCTCTGTGTGGGTGGAGGGTGTGGGTGTCTCTGTGTGGGTGGAGGGTGCGGGTGTCTCTGTGTGGGTGGACGGTGCGGGTGTCTCTGTGTGGGTGGAGGGTGCGGGTGTCTCTGTGAGGGTGGAGAGTGCGGGTGTCTCTGTGTGGGTGGAGGGCGCGGGTGTCTCTGTGAGGGTGGAGAGTGCGGGTGTCTCAGTGCGGGTGGAGGGTGCGGGTGTCTCTGTGAGGGTGGAGAGTGCGGGTGTCTCTGTGTGGGTGGAGGGTGCGGGTGTGTCTGTGCGGGGGGAGGGTGAGGGTGTCTCTGTGCGGGTGGAGGGTGCGGGTGTCTCTGTGCGGGTGGAGGGTGCGGGTGTCTCTGTGTGGGTGGAGGGTGCGGGTGTCTCTGTGCGGGGGGAGGGTGCGGGTGTCTCTGTGCGAGTGGAGGGTGCGGGTGTCTCTGTGCGGGGGGAGGGTGCGGGTGTCTCTGTGTGGGTGGAGGGTGCGGGTGTCTCTGTGCGGGGTGAGGGTGCGGGTGTCTCTGTGTGGCGGGAGGGTGCGGGTGTCTCTGGGCGGGGGGAGGGTGCGGGTGTCTCTGTGCGGGTGGAGGATGTGGGTGTCTGTGCGGGTAGAGGGTGCGGGTGTCTCTGTGCGGGTGGAGGGTGCGGGTGTCTCTGTGCGGGGGGAGGGTGCGGGTGTCTCTGTGTGGGGGGAGGGTGCGGGTGTCTCTGGGCGGGGGGAGGGTGCGGGTGTCTCTGTGCGGGTGGAGGATGTGGGTGTCTGTGCGGGTAGAGGGTGCGGGTGTCTCTGTGTGGGTGCCACTGTGCGGGTGGAGGGTGCGGGTGTCTCTGTGTGGGTGGAGGGTGCGGGTGTCTCTGTGCGGGTGGAGGGTGCGGGTGTCTCTGTGCGGGTGGAGGGTGTGGGTGTCTCGGTGTGGGTGGAGGGTGCGGGTGTCTCTGTGCGGGGGGAGGGTGCGGGTGTCTCTGTGCGGGTGGAGGGTGCGGGTGTCTCTGTGCGGGTGTCTCTGTGCGGGGGGAGGGTGCGGGTGTCTCTGTGCGGGTGGAGGGTGCGGGTGTCTCTGTGCGGGGGGAGGGTGCGGGTGTCTCTGTGTGTGTGGAGGGTGTGGGTGTCTCTGAGCGGGGGGAGGGTGCGGGTGTCTCTCTGTGGGTGGAGGGTGCGGGTGTCTCTGTGCGGGTGGAGGGTGCGGGTGTCTCTGTGTGGGTGGAGGGTGCGGGTGTCTCTGTGTGGGTGGAGGGTGCGGGTGTCTCTGTGCGGGTGGAGGGTGTGGGTGTCTCTGTGTGGGTGGAGGGTGCGGGTGACTCTGTGCGGGTGGAGGGTGCGGGTATCTCTGTGCGGGTGGAGGGTGTGGGTGTCTCTGTGTGGGTGGAGGGTGAGGGTGTCTCTGTGCGGGTGGAGGGTGAGGGTGTCTCTGTGCGGGTGGAGGGTGAGGGTGTCTCTGTGCGGGTGGAGGGTGCGGGTGTCTCTGTGTGGGTGGAGGGTGCGGGTGTCTCTGTGCGGGGGGAGGGTGCGGGTGTCTCTGTGCGGGTGGAGGGTGCGGGTGTCTCTGTGTGGGTGGAGGGTGAGGGTGTCTCTGTGCGGGGGGAGGGTGCGGGTGTCTCTGTGTGGGTGGAGGGTGCGGGTGTCTCTGTGTGGGTGGAGGGTGAGGGTGTCTCTGTGTGGGTGGAGGGTGCGGGTGTCTCTGTGCGGGGGGAAGGTGCGGGTGTCTCTGTGTGGGTGGAGGGTGAGGGTGTCTCTGTGTGGGTGGAGGGTGCGGGTGTCTCTGTGTGGGTGGAGGGTGCGGGTGTCTCTGTGTGGGTGGAGGGTGCGGGTGTCTCTGTGTGGGTGGAGGGTGCGGGTGTCTCTGTGTGGGTGGAGGGTGCGGGTGTCTCTGTGCGGGTGGAGGGTGCGGGTTTCTCTGTGTGGGTGGAGGGTGCGGGTGTCTCTGTGTGGGTGGAGGGTGCGGGTGTCTCTGTGTGGGTGGAGGGTGAGGGTGTCTCTGTGTGGGTGGAGGGTGCGGGTGTCTCTGTGCGGGTGGAGGGTGCGGGTGTGTCTGTGCGGGTGGAGGGTGCGGGTGTCTCTCTGCAGGGGGAGGGTGCGGGTGTCTCTGTGTGGGGGGAGGGTGCGGGTGTCTCTGTGTGGGTGGAGGGTGCGGGTGTCTCTGTGTAGGTGGAGGGTGCGGGTGTCTCTGTGTGGGTGGAGGGTGCGGGTGTCTCTTTGCGGTGGGAGGGTGCGGGTGTCTCTGTGCGGGTGGAGGGTGCGGGTGTCTCTGTGCGGGTGGAGGGTGAGGGTGTCTCTGTGTGGGTGTCTCTGTGTAGGTGGAGGGTGCGGGTGTCTCTGTGTGGGTGGAGGGTGCGGGTGTCTCTGTGTGGGTGGAGGGTGCGGGTGTCTCTGTGAGGGTGGAGGGTGCGGGTGTCTCTGTGAGGGTGGAGGGTGAGGGTGTCTCTGTGCGGTGGGAGGGTGCAGGTGTCTCTGTGTGGGTGGAGGGTGCGGGTGTCTCTGTGAGGGTGGAGGGTGCGGGTGTCTCTGTGCGGGTGGAGGGTGCGGGTGTCTCTGTGCGGGGGGAGGGTGCGGGCGTGTGTGCGGGTGGACGGTGCGGGTGTCTCTGTGTGGGGGGAGGGTGCGGGTGTCTCTGTGCGGGTGGAGGGTGCGAGTGTGTCTGTGCGGGTGGAGGGTGCGGGTGTCTCTGTGAGGGTAGAGGGTGCGGGTGACTTTGTGCGGGTGGAGGGTGAGGGTGTCTCTGTGCGGGTGTCTCTGTGCGGGGGGAGGGTGCGGGTGTCTCTGTGTGGGTGGAGGGTGCGGGTGTCTCTGTGCGGGTGGAGGGTGCGTGTGTCTCTGTGCGGGTGGAGGGTGCGGGTGTCTCTGTGCGGGTGGAGGGTGCGTGTGTCTCTCTGCGGGTGGAGGGTGCGGGTGTCTTTGTGTGGGTGGAGGGTGCGGGTGTCTCTGTGTGGGTGGAGGGTGCGGGTGTCTCTGTGCGGGGGGAGGGTGCGGGTGTCTCTGTGCGGGTGGAGGGTGCAGGTGTCTCTGTGCGGGTGGAGGGTGTGGGTGTCTCTGTGCGGGTGGAGGGTGCGGGTGTCTCTGTGCGGGGGGAGGGTGCGGGTGTCTCTGTGCGGGGGGAGGGTGCGGGTGTCTCTGTGCGGGTGGAGGGTGTGGGTGACTCTGTGCGGGGGGAGGGTGCGGGTGTCTCTGTGTGGGTGGAGGGTGCGGGTGTCTCTGTGTGGGTGGAGGGTGCGGGTGTCTCTGTGCGGGGGGAGGGTGCGGGTGTCTCTGTGCGGGTGGAGGGTGCAGTTGTCGCTGTGCGGGTGGAGGGTGCGGGTGTCTCTGTCAGAGGGGAGGGTGAGGGTGTCTCTGTGCGGGTGTCTCTGTGCGGGTGTCTCTGTGCGGGTGGTGGGTGCGGGTGTCTCTGTGCGGGGGGAGGGTGCGGGTGTCTCTGTGCGGGTGGAGGGTGCGGGTGTCTCTGTGCGGGTGGAGGGTGCGGGTGTCTCTGTGTGGGTGGAGGGTGCGGGTGTCTCTGTGCGGGGGGAGGGTGCGGGTGTCTCTGTGCGGGTGGAGGGTGCGGGTGGAGGGTGAGGGTGTCTCTGTGTGGGTGGAGAGTGCGGGTGTCTCTGTGCGGGTGGAGAGTGCGGGTGTCTCTGTGCGGGTGGAGGGTGCGGGTGTCTCTGTGCGGGTGGAGGGTGCGGGTGTCTCTGTGCGGGTGGAGGGTGTGGGTGTCTCTGTGTGCGTGGAGGGTGCGGGTGTCTCTGTGCGGGTGGAGGGTGCGGGTATCTCTGTGCGGGTGGAGGGTGCGGGTGTCTCTGTGTGCGTGGAGGGTGCGGGTGTCTCTGTGCGGGTGGAGGGTGTGGGTGTCTCTGTGTGCGTGGAGGGTGCGGGTGTCTCTGTGCGGGTGGAGGGTGCGGGTGTCTCTGTGCGGGTGGAGGGTGCGGGTGTCTCTGTGCGGGTGGAGGGTGCGGGTGTCTCTGTGTGGGTGGAGGGTGAGGGTGTCTCTGTGCGGGTGGAGAGTGCGGGTGTCTCTGTGCGGGTGGAGGGTGCGGGTGTCTCTGTGCGGGTGGAGGGTGCGGGTGTCTCTGTGCGGGTGGAGGGTGTGGGTGTCTCTGTGTGCGTGGAGGGTGCGGGTGTCTCTGTGCGGGTGTCTCTGTGTGGGTGGAGGGTGCTGGTGTCTCTGTGTGGGTAGAGGGTGCGGGTGTCTCTGTGTGGGTGGAGGGTGCGGGTGTCTCTGTGCGGGTGTCTCTGTGTGGGTGGAGGGTGCGGGTGTCTCTGTGTGGTTAGAGGGTGCGGGTGTCTCTGTGTGGGTGGAGGGTGCGGGTGTCTCTGTGTGGGGGGAGGGTGCGGGTGTCTCTGTGCGGGTGTCTCTGTGTGGGTGGAGGGTGCGGGTGTCTCTGTGTGGGTAGAGGATGCGGGTGTCTCTGTGTGGGTGGAGGGTGCGGGTGTCTCTGTGCGGGTGGAGGGTGCGGGTGTCTCTGTGCGGGTGGAGGGTGCGGGTGTCTCTCTCAGAGGGGAGGGTGAGGGTGTCTCTGTGCGGGTGTCTGTGTGCGGGTGTCTCTGTGCGGGTGGTGGGTGCGGGTGTCTCTGTGCGGGTGTCTCTGTGCGGGTGGTGGGTGCGGGTGTCTCTGTGTGGGTGGAGGGTGCGGGTGTCTCTGTGTGGGTGGAGGGTGCGGGTGTCTCTGTGCGGGTGGAGGGTGCGGGTGTCTCTGCGCGGGTGGAGGGTGCGGGTGTCTCTGTGCGGGTGGAGGGTGCTGGTGTCTCTGTGCGGGTGTCTCTGTGCGGGTGGAGGGTGCGGGTGTCTCTGTGTGGGTGGAGGGTGCGGGTGTCTCTGTGCGGGGGGAGGGTGCGGGTGTCTCTTTGTGGGGGGAGGGAGCGGGTGTCTCTGGGCGGGGGGAGGGTGAGGGTGTCTCTGTGCGGGTGGAGGATGTGGGTGTCTTTGTGCGGGTGGAGGGTGCGGGTGTCTCTGTGTGGGTGGAGGGTGCGGGTGTCTCTGTGCGGGTGGAGGGTGCGGGTGTCTCTGTGCGGGTGGAGGGTGCGGGTGTCTCTGTGCGGGGGGAGGGTGCGGGTGTCTCTGTGTGGGTGGAGGGTGCGGGTGTCTCTGTGCGGGTGGAGGGTGCGGGTGTCTCTGTGCGGGTGGAGGGTGCGGGTGTCTCTGTGCGGGTGGAGGGTGCGGGTGTCTCTGTGTGGGTGGAGGGTGCGGGTGTCTCTGTGCGGGGGGAGGGTGCGGGTGTCTCTGTGCGGGTGGAGGGTGCGGGTGTCTCTGTGTGGGTGGAGGGTGCGGGTGTCTCTGTGCGGGGGGAGGGTGCGGGTGTCTCTGTGCGGGGGGAGGGTGCGGGTGTCTCTGTGCGGGGGGGAGGGTGCGGGTGTCTCTGTGTGGGTGGAGGGTGCGGGTGTCTCTGTGCGGGGGGAGGGTGCGGGTGTCTCTGTGCGGGTGGAGGGTGCGGGTGTCTCTCTGCAGGGGGAGGGTGCGGGTGTCTCTGTGTGGGGGGAGGGTGCGGGTGTCTCTGTGTGGGTGGAGGGTGCGGGTGTCTCTGTGTAGGTGGAGGGTGCGGGTGTCTCTGTGTGGGTGGAGGGTGCGGGTGTCTCTTTGCGGTGGGAGGGTGCGGGTGTCTCTGTGCGGGTGGAGGGTGAGGGTGTCTCTGTGTGGGTGTCTCTGTGTAGGTGGAGGGTGCGGGTGTCTCTGTGTGGGTGGAGGGTGCGGGTGTCTCTGTGTGGGTGGAGGGTGCGGGTGTCTCTGTGAGGGTGGAGGGTGCGGGTGTCTCTGTGAGGGTGGAGGGTGAGGGTGTCTCTGTGCGGGGGGAGGGTGCAGGTGTCTCTGTGTGGGTGGAGGGTGCGGGTGTCTCTGTGAGGGTGGAGGGTGCGGGTGTCTCTGTGCGGGTGGAGGGTGCGGGTGTCTCTGTGCGGGGGGAGGGTGCGGGTGTGTCTGCGGGTGGACGGTGCGGGTGTCTCTGTGTGGGGGGAGGGTGCGGGTGTCTCTGTGCGGGTGGAGGGTGCGAGTGTGTCTGTGCGGGTGGAGGGTGCGGGTGTCTCTGTGAGGGTAGAGGGTGCGGGTGACTTTGTGCGGGTGGAGGGTGAGGGTGTCTCTGTGCGGGTGTCTCTGTGCGGGTGTCTCTGTGCGGGGGGAGGGTGCGGGTGTCTCTGTGTGGGTGGAGGGTGCGGGTGTCTCTGTGCGGGTGGAGGGTGCCTGTGTCTCTGTGCGGGTGGAGGGTGCGGGTGTCTCTGTGCGGGTGGAGGTTGCGTGTGTCTCTCTGCGGGTGGAGGGTGCGGGTGTCTCTGTGTGGGTGGAGGGTGCGGGTGTCTCTGTGTGGGTGGAGGGTGCGGGTGTCTCTGTGCGGGGGGAGGGTGCGGGTGTCTCTGTGCGGGTGGAGGGTGCAGGTGTCTCTGTGCGGGTGGAGGGTGTGGGTGTCTCTGTGCGGGTGGAGGGTGCGGGTGTCTCTGTGCGGGGGGAGGGTGCGGGTGTCTCTGTGCGGGGGGAGGGTGCGGGTGTCTCTGTGCGGGTGGAGGGTGTGGGTGACTCTGTGCGGGGGGAGGGTGCGGGTGTCTCTGTGTGGGTGGAGGGTGCGGGTGTCTCTGTGTGGGTGGAGGGTGCGGGTGTCTCTGTGCGGGGGGAGGGTGCGGGTGTCTCTGTGCGGGTGGAGGGTGCAGTTGTCGCTGTGCGGGTGGAGGGTGCGGGTGTCTCTGTCAGAGGGGAGGGTGAGGGTGTCTCTGTGCGGGTGTCTCTGTGCGGGTGTCTCTGTGCGGGTGGTGGGTGCGGGTGTCTCTGTGCGGGGGGAGGGTGCGGGTGTCTCTGTGCGGGTGGAGGGTGCGGGTGTCTCTGTGTGGGTGGAGGGTGCGGGTGTCTCTGTGTGGGTGGAGGGTGCGGGTGTCTCTGTGTGGGTGGAGGGTGCGGGTGTCTCTGTGCGGGTGGAGGGTGCGGGTGTCTCTGTGCGGGTGGAGGGTGCGGGTGTCTCTGTGCGGGGGGAGGGTGTGGGTGTCTCTGTGCGGGTGGAGGGTGCGGGTGTCTCTGTGCGGGGGGAGGGTGCGGGTGTCTCTGTGTCGGTGTCTCTGTGTGGCTGGAGGGTGCGGGTGTCTCTGTGCGGGGGGAGGGTGCGGGTGTCTCTGTGCAGGTGGAGGGTGCGGGTGTCTCTGTGCGGGTGGAGGGTGCGGGTGTCTCGGTGTGGGGGGAGGATGCGGGTGTCTCTGTGCGGGTGGAGGGTGCGGGTGTCTCTGTGTGGGTGAAGGGTGCGGGTATCTCTGTGCGGGTAGAGGGTGCGGGTGTCTCTGTGCGGGGGGAGGGTGTGGGTGTCTCTGTGTGGGTGGAGGGTGTGGGTGTCTCTGTGTGGGTGGAGGGTGCGGGTGTCTTTGTGCGGGTGGAGGGTGCGGGAGTCTCTGTGTGGGTGAAGGGTGCGGGTATCTCTGTGCGGGTAGACGGTGCGGGTGTCTCTGTCAGGGTGGAGGGTGTGGGTGTCTCTGTGTGGGTGGAGGGTGCGGGTGTCTTTGTGCGGGTGGAGGGTGCGGGAGTCTCTGTGTGGGTGAAGGGTGCGGGTATCTCTGTGCGGGTAGACGGTGCGGGTGTCTCTGTCAGGGTGGAGGGTGTGGGTGTCTCTGTGTGGGTGGAGGGTGCGGGTGTCTTTTTGCGGGTGGAGGGTGCGGGTGTCTCTGTGTGGGTGAAGGGTGCGGGTATCTCTGTGTGGGTGGAGGGTGCGGGTGTCTCTGTGCGGGTAGAGGGTGCGGGTGTCTCTGTGAGGGTGGAGGGTGTGGGTGTCTCTGTGCGGGTAGAGGGTGCGGGTGTCTCTGTGCGGGTAGAGGGTGCGGGTGTCTCTGTGAGGGTGGAGGGTGCGGGTGTCTCTGTGTAGGTGGAGGGTGCGGGTGTCTTTGTGCGGGTGGAGGGTGCGGGAGTCTCTGTGCGGGTAGAGGGTGCGGGTGTCTCTGTGCGGGTAGAGGGTGCGGGTGTCTCTGTGAGGGTGGAGGGTGCGGGTGTCTCTGTGTAGGTGGAGGGTGCGGGTGTCTCTGTGTGGGTGGAGGGTGCGGGTGTCTCTGTGCGGGTGGAGGGTGCGGGTGTCTCTGTGCGGGTGGAGGGTGCGGGTGTCTCTGTGCGGGTGGAGGGTGCGGGTGTCTCTGTGCGGGTAGAGGGTGCGGGTGTCTCTGTGTAGGTGGAGGGTGCGGGTGTCTCTGTGTGGGTGGAGGGTGCGGGTGTCTCTGTGAGGGTGGAGGGTGCGGGTGTCTCTGTGTGGGTGGAGGGTGCGGGTGTCTCTGTGCGGGTGGAGGGTGCGGGTGTCTCTGTGCGGGTAGAGGGTGCGGGTGTCTCTGTGCGGGTAGAGGGTGCGGGTGTCTCTGTGAGGGTGGAGGGTGCGGGTGTCTCTGTGTAGGTGGAGGGTGCGGGTGTCTCTGTGTGGGGGGAGGGTGCGGGTGTCTCTGTTCGGGTGGAGGGTGAGGGTGTCTCTGTGTGGGTGGAGGGTGCGGGTGTCTCTGTGCGGGGGGAGGGTGCGGGTGTCTCTGTGCGGGGGGAGGGTGTGGGTGTCTCTGTTCGGGTGGAGGGTGAGGGTGTCTCTGTGTGGGTGGAGGGTGCGGGTGTCTCTGTGTGGGTGGAGGGTGAGGGTGTCTCTGTGTGGGTGGAGGGTGAGGGTGTCTCTGTGTGGGTGGAGGGTGTGGGTGTCTCTGTGCGGGGGGAGGGTGCGGGTGTCTCTGTGCGGGTAGAGGGTGCGGGTGTCTCTGTGTGGGTGGAGGGTGCGGGTGTCTCTGTGTGGGGGGAGGGTGCGGGTGTCTCTGTGTGGGTGGAGGGTGCGGGTGTCTCTGTGCGGGTGGAGGGTGCGGGTGTTTCTGTGTGGGGGGAGGGTGCGGGTGTCTCTGTGCAGGTGGAGGGTGCGGGTGTCTCTGTGCGGGTGGAGGGTGCGGGTGTCTCTGTGTGGGGGGAGGATGCGGGTGTCTCTGTGCGGGTGGAGGGTGCGGGTGTCTCTGTGCGGGTGGAGGGTGCGGGTGTCTCTGTGTGGGTGAAGGGTGCGGGTATCTCTGTGCGGGTAGAGGGTGCGGGTGTCTCTGTGCGGGTAGAGGGTGCGGGTGTCTCTGTGAGGGTGGAGGGTGTGGGTGTCTCTGTGTAGGTGAAGGGTGCGGGTGTCTCTGTGCGGGTGGAGGGTGCGGGTGTCTTTGTGCGGGTGGAGGGTGCGGGAGTCTCTGTGCAGGTGAAGGGTGCGGGTGTCTCTGTGTGCGGGGAGGGTGCGGGTGTCTCTGTGCGGGGGGAGGGTGCGGGTGTCTCTGTGCGGGGGGAGGGTGTGGGTGTCTCTGTTCGGGTGGAGGGTGAGGGTGTCTCTGTGTGGGTGGAGGGTGCGGGTGTCTCTGTGTGGGTGGAGGGTGAGGGTGTCTCTGTGTGGGTGGAGGGTGAGGGTGTCTCTGTGTGGGTGGAGGGTGTGGGTGTCTCTGTGCGGGGGGAGGGTGCGGGTGTCTCTGTGCGGGTGGAGGGTGAGGGTGTCTCTGTGTGGGTGGAGGGTGCGGGTGTCTCTGTGCGGGTGGAGGGTGCGGGTGTCTCTGTGCGGGTGGAGGGTGCGGGTGTCTCTGTGTGGGTGGAGGGTGAGGGTGTCTCTGTGTGGGTGGAGGGTGCGGGTGTCTCTGTGTGGGGGGAGGGTGCGGGTGTCTCTGTGCGGGGGGAGGGTGTCCGTGTCTCTGTGTGGGTGGAGGGTGCGGGTGTCTCTGTGCGGGTGGAGGGTGCGGGTGTTTCTGTGTGGGGGGAGGGTGCGGGTGTCTCTGTGTGGGTGGAGGGTGCGGGTGTCTCTGTGTGGGTGGAGGGTGCGGGTGTCTCTGTGCGGGGGGAGGGTGCGGGTGTCTCTGTGCGGGTGGAGGGTGCGGGTGTCTCTGTGCGGGTGGAGGGTGCGGGTGTCTCTGTGCGGGGGGAGGGTGCGGGTGTCTCTGTGTGGGGGGAGGGTGTGGGTGTCTCTGTGCAGATGGAGGGTGCGGGTGTCTCTGTGCGGGTGGAGGGTGCGGGTGTCTCTGTGAGGGTGGAGGGTGCGGGTGTCTCTGTGCGGGGGGAGGGTGCGGGTGTCTCTGTGCGGGTAGAGGGTGCGGTTGTCTCTGTGAGGGTGGAGGGTGTGGGTGTCTCTGTGTGGGTGAAGGGTGCGGGTATCTCTGTGCGGGTAGAGGGTGTGGGTGTCTCTGTGTGGGTGGAGGGTGCGGGAGTCTCTGTTCAGGTGGAGGGAGCGGGTGTCTCTGTGCGGGGGGAGGGTGCGGCTGTCTCTGTGTGGGTGAAGGGTGCGGGAGTCTCTGTGTGGGTGGAGGGTGCGGGTGTCTCTGTGCGGGTGAAGGGTGCGGGAGTCTCTGTGTGGATGGAGGGTGCGGGTGTCTCTGTGTGGGTGAAGGGTGCGGGAGTCTCTGTGTGGGTGGAGGGTGCGGGTGTCTCTGTGCGGGGGGAGGGTGCGGGTGTCTCTGTGCGGGGGGAGGGTGCGGGTGTCTCTGTGTGGGTGGAGGGTGAGGGTGTCTCTGTGTGGGTGGAGGGTGAGGGTGTCACTGTGTGGGTGGAGGGTGCGGGTGTCTCTGTGTGGGTGGAGGGTGAGGGTGTCTCTGTGTGGGTGGAGGGTGAGGGTGTCTCTGTGCGGGGGGAGGGTGCGGGTGTCTCTGTGCGGGGGGAGGGTGTGGGTGTCTCTGTGTGGGTAGAGGGTGCGGGTGTCTCTGTGTGGGTGGAGGGTGAGGGTGTCTCTGTGTGGGTGAAGGGTGTGGGTGTCTCTGTGCGGGGGGAGGGTGTGGGTGTCTCTGTGCGGGGGGAGGGTGTGGGTGTCTCTGTGTGGGTGAAGGGTGAGGGTGTCTCTGTGTGGGTGGAGGGTGTGGGTATCTCTGTGTGGGTGGAGGGTGCGGGTGTCTCTGTGCGGGGGGAGGGTGTGGGTGTCTCTGTGTGGGTGGAGGGTGTGGGTATCTCTGTGTGGGTGGAGGGTGTGGGTATCTCTGTGTGGGTGGAGGGTGCGGGTGTCTCTGTGCGGGGGGAGGGTGTGGGTGTCTCTGTGTGGGTGAAGGGTGAGGGTGTCTCTGTGCGGGGGGAGGGTGTGGGTGTCTCTGTGTGGGTGGAGGGTGTGGGTATCTCTGTGCGGGGGGAGGGTGTGGGTGTCTCTGTGCGGGGGGAGGGTGTGGGTGTCTCTGTGTGGGTGGAGGGTGTGGGTGTCTCTGTGCGGGGGGAGGGTGTGGGTGTCTCTGTGTGGGTGGAGGGTGCGGGTGTCTCTGTGCGGGGGGAGGGTGCCGGTGTCTCTGTGCGGGGGGAGGGTGCGGGTGTCTCTGTGCGGGGGGAGGGTGCGGGTGTCTCTGTGCGGGGGGAGGGTGCCGGTGTCTCTGTGCGGGGGGAGGGTGCCGGTGTCTCTGTGCGGGGGGAGGGTGCGGGTGTCTCTGTGCGGGGGGAGGGTGCGGGTGTCTCTGTGCGGGTGGAGGGTGTGGGTGTCTCTGTGCGGGGGGAGGGTGCGAGTGTCTCTGTGTGGGTGGAGGGTGCGGGTGTCTCTGTGTGGGTGGAGGGTGCGGGTGTCTCTGTGCGGGGGGAGGGTGCGGGTGTCTCTGTGTGGGTGGAGGGTGCGGGTGTCTCTGTGCGGGGGGAGGGTGTGGGTGTCTCTGTGCGGGTGGAGGGTGCGGGTGTCTCTGTGCGGGTGTCTCTGTGTCGGTGTCTCTGTGTGGGTGGAGGGTGCGGGTGTCTCTGTGCGGGGGGAGGGTGCGGGTGTCTCTGTGCAGGTGGAGGGTGCGGGTGTCTCTGTGCGGGTGGAGGGTGCGGGTGTCTCTGTGTGGGGGGAGGATGCGGGTGTCTCTGTGCGGGTGGAGGGTGCGGGTGTCTCTGTGTGGCGGGAGGGTGCGGGTGTCTCTGTGTGGGTGGAGGGTGCGGGTGTCTCTGTGCGGGTGGAGGGTGCGGGTGTTTCTGTGTGGGGGGAGGGTGCGGGTGTCTCTGTGTGGGTGGAGGGTGCGGGTGTCTCTGTGTGGGTGGAGGGTGCGGGTGTCTCTGTGTGGGTGGAGGGTGCGGGTGTCTCTGTGTGGGTGGAGGGTGCGGGTGTCTCTGTGTGGGTGGAGGGTGCGGGTGTCTCTGTATGGGTGGAGGGTGCGGGTGTCTCTGTGTGGGTGGAGGGTGCGGGTGTCTCTGTGTGGGTGGAGGGTGCGGGTGTCTCTGTGTGGGTGGAGGGTGCGGGTGTCTCTGTGTGGGTGGAGGGTGCGGGTGTCTCTGTGTGGGTGGAGGGTGCGGGTGTCTCTGTATGGGTGGAGGGTGCGGGTGTCTCTGTGCGGGTGGAGGGTGCGGGTGTCTCTGTGCGGGGGGAGGGTGCGGGTGTCTCTGTGTGGGTGGAGGGTGCGGGTGTCTCTGTGTGGGTGGAGGGTGCGGGTGTCTCTCTGTGGGTGGAGGGTGCGGGTGTCTCTGTGCGGGTGGAGGGTGCGGGTGTCTCTGTGCGGGTGGAGGGTGCGGGTGTCTCTGTGCGGGGGGAAGGTGTGGATGTCTCTGTGCGGGTGGAGGGTGCGGGTGTCTCTGTGTGGGGGGAAGGTGTGGGTGTCTCTGTGCGGGTGGAGGGTGCGGGTGTCTCTGTGTCGGTGTCTCTGTGTGGGGGGAGGGTGTGGGTGTCTCTGTGCAGGGGGAGGGTGTGGGTGTCTCTGTGTGGGGGGAAGGTGTGGGTGTCTCTGTGCGGGTGGAGGGTGCGGGTGTCTCTGTGTCGGTGTCTCTGTGTGGGGGGAGGGTGTGGGTGTCTCTGTGCAGGGGGAGGGTGTGGGTGTCTCTGTGTGGGTGGAGGGTGCGGGTGTCTCTGTGTGGGGGGAGGGTGCGGGTGTCTCTGTGTGGGTGGAGGGTGCGGGTGTCTCTGTGTGGGTGGAGGGTGCGGGTGTCTCTGTGTGGGGGGAGGGTGCGGGTGTCTCTGTGTGGGTGGAGGGTGCGGGTGTCTCTGTGTGGGGGGAGGGTGCGGGTGTCTCTGTGTGGGTGGAGGGTGCGGGTGTCTCTGTGTGGGTGAAGGGTGCGGGTATCTCTGTGCGGGTGTCTCTGTGCGGGTGGAGGGTGCGGGTGTCTCTGTGAGGGTGGAGGGTGTGGGTGTCTCTGTGTGGGTGGAGGGTGCGGGTGTCTCTGTGCGGGTGGAGGGTGCGGGTGTCTCTGTGTGGGTGAAGGGTGCGGGTATCTCTGTGCGGGTGTCTCTGTGCGGGTGGAGGGTGCGGGTGTCTCTGTGAGGGTGGAGGGTGTGGGTGTCTCTGTGTGGGTGGAGGGTGCGGGTGTCTCTGTGAGGGTGGAGGGTGTGGGTGTCTCTGTGTGGGTGGAGGGTGCGGGTGTCTTTGTGCGGGTGGAGGGTGCGGGAGTCTCTGTTCAGGTGGAGGGAGCGGGTGTCTCTGTGCGGGGGGAGGGTGCGGGTGTCTCTGTGAGGGTGGAGGGTGTGGGTGTCTCTGTGTGGGTGGAGGGTGCGGGTGTCTCTGTGAGGGTGGAGGGTGCGGGTGTCTCTGTGTGGGTGGAGGGTGTGGGTGTCTCTGTGCAGGTGGAGGGTGCGGGTGTCTCTGTGTGGGTGGAGGGTGCGGGTGTCTCTGTGCAGGTGGAGGGTGCGGGTGTCTCTGTGCGGGTGGAGGGTGCGGGTGTCTCTGTGCGGGGGGAGGGTGTGGGTGTCTCTGTGCGGGTGGAGGGTGCGGGTGTCTCTGTGCGGGTGTCTCTGTGTCGGTGTCTCTGTGTGGGGGGAGGGTGCGGGTGTCTCTGTGCAGATGGAGGGTGCGGGTGTCTCTGTGCGGGTGGAGGGTGAGGGTGTCTCTGTGTGGGTGGAGGGTGCGGGTGTCTCTGTGTGGGTGGAGGGTGAGGGTGTCTCTGTGTGGGGGGAGGGTGCGGGTGTCTCTGTGCGGGTGGAGGGTGAGGGTGTCTCTGTGTGGGGGGAGGGTGTGGGTGTCTCTGTGTGGGTGGAGGGTGCGGGTATCTCTGTGTGGGTGGAGGGTGAGGGTGTCTCTGTGTGGGTGGAGGGTGAGGGTGTCTCTGTGTGGGTGGAGGGTGCGGGTGTCTCTGTGCGGGTGGAGTGTGCGGGTGTCTCTGTGTGGCGGGAGGGTGCGGGTGTCTCTGTGTGGGTGGAGGGTGCGGGTGTCTCTGTGCGGGTGGAGGGTGCGGGTGTTTCTGTGTGGGGGGAGGGTGCGGGTGTCTCTGTGTGGGTGGAGGGTGCGGGTGTCTCTGTGTGGGTGGAGGGTGCGGGTGTCTCTGTGTGGGTGGAGGGTGCGGGTGTCTCTGTATGGGTGGAGGGTGCGGGTGTCTCTGTGCGGGTGGAGGGTGCGGGTGTCTCTGTGCGGGGGGAGGGTGCGGGTGTCTCTGTGTGGGTGGAGGGTGCGGGTGTCTCTGTGTGGGTGGAGGGTGCGGGTGTCTCTCTGTGGGTGGAGGGTGCGGGTGTCTCTGTGCGGGTGGAGGGTGCGGGTGTCTCTGTGCGGGTGGAGGGTGCGGGTGTCTCTGTGCGGGGGGAAGGTGTGGGTGTCTCTGTGCGGGTGGAGGGTGCGGGTGTCTCTGTGTGGGGGGAAGGTGTGGGTGTCTCTGTGCGGGTGGAGGGTGCGGGTGTCTCTGTGTCGGTGTCTCTGTGTGGGGGGAGGGTGTGGGTGTCTCTGTGCAGGGGGAGGGTGTGGGTGTCTCTGTGTGGGGGGAAGGTGTGGGTGTCTCTGTGCGGGTGGAGGGTGCGGGTGTCTCTGTGTCGGTGTCTCTGTGTGGGGGGAGGGTGTGGGTGTCTCTGTGCAGGGGGAGGGTGTGGGTGTCTCTGTGTGGGTGGAGGGTGCGGGTGTCTCTGTGCAGATGGAGGGTGCGGGTGTCTCTGTGCGGGTGGAGGGTGCGGGTGTCTCTGTGTGGGTGAAGGGTGCGGGTATCTCTGTGCGGGTGTCTCTGTGCGGGTGGAGGGTGCGGGTGTCTCTGTGAGGGTGGAGGGTGTGGGTGTCTCTGTGTGGGTGGAGGGTGCGGGTGTCTCTGTGAGGGTGGAGGGTGTGGGTGTCTCTGTGTGGGTGGAGGGTGCGGGTGTCTTTGTGCGGGTGGAGGGTGCGGGAGTCTCTGTTCAGGTGGAGGGAGCGGGTGTCTCTGTGCGGGGGGAGGGTGCGGGTGTCTCTGTGAGGGTGGAGGGTGTGGGTGTCTCTGTGTGGGTGGAGGGTGCGGGTGTCTCTGTGAGGGTGGAGGGTGCGGGTGTCTCTGTGCGGGTGGAGGGTGCGGGTGTCTCTGTGCGGGTGGAGGGTGCGGGTGTCTCTGTGCGGGTGGAGGGTGCGGGTGTCTCTGTGCGGGGGGAGGGTGTGGGTGTCTCTGTGCGGGTGGAGGGTGCGGGTGTCTCTGTGCGGGTGTCTCTGTGTCGGTGTCTCTGTGTGGGGGGAGGGTGCGGGTGTCTCTGTGCAGATGGAGGGTGCGGGTGTCTCTGTGCGGGTGGAGGGTGAGGGTGTCTCTGTGTGGGTGGAGGGTGCGGGTGTCTCTGTGCGGGGGGAGGGTGCGGGTGTATCTGTGCGGGGGGAGGGTGTGGGTGTCTCTGTGAGGGTGGAGGGTGCGGGTATCTCTGTGCGGGTGGAGGGTGCGGGTATCTCTGTGCGGGTGGAGGGTGCGGGTGTCTCTGTGTGGGTGGAGGGTGCGGGTATCTCTGTGTGGGTGGAGGGTGCGGGTGTCTCTGTGCGGGTGGAGTGTGTGGGTGTCTCTGTGTGGGTGGAGGGTGCGGGTATCTCTGTGTGGGTGGAGGGTGAGGGTGTCTCTGTGTGGGTGGAGGGTGCGGGTGTCTCTGTGTGGGTGGAGGGTGCGGGTGTCTCTGTGTGGGTGGAGGGTGCGGGTATCTCTGTGTGGGTGGAGGGTGCGGGTGTCTCTGTGTGGGTGGAGGGTGCGGGTATCTCTGTGTGGGTGGAGGGTGCGGGTGTCTCTGTGCGGGTGGAGGGTGCGGGTATCTCTGTGTGGGTGGAGGGTGAGGGTGTCTCTGTGTGGGTGGAGGATGCGGGTGTCTCTGTGCGGGGGGAGGGTGCGGGTGTCTCTGTGCGGGGGGAGGGTGCGGGTCTCTCTGTGTGGGTGCAGGGTGCGGGTGTCTCTGTGTGGGTGGAGGGTGCGGGTATCTCTGTGTGGGTGGAGGGTGCGGGTGTCTCTGTGCGGGTGGAGGGTGCGGGTGTCTCTGTGTGGGTATCTCTGTGTGGGTGGAGGGTGAGGGTGTCTCTGTGTGGGTGGAGGATGCGGGTGTCTCTGTGCGGGGGGAGGGTGCGGGTGTCTCTGTGCGGGTGGAGGGTGCGGGTGTCTCTGTGCGGGTGGAGGGTGCGGGTGTCTCTGTGCGGGTGGAGGGTGTGGGTGTCTCTGTGCGGGGGGAGGGTGCGGGTGTCTCTGTGCTGGTGGAGGGTGTGGGTGTCTCTGTGCGGGGGTGGGTGCGGGTGTCTCTGTGTGGGTGGAGGGTGCGGGTGGAGGGTGTGGGTGTCTCTGTGCGGGGGGAGGGTGCGGGTGTCTCTGTGTGGGTGTCTCTGTGCGGGTGGAGGGTGCGGGTGTCTCTGTGTGGGTGGAGGGTGCGGGTGTCTCTGTGCGGGGGGAGGGTGCGGGTGTCTCTGTGCGGGGGGAGGGCGCGGGTGTCTCTGTGTGGGTGCAGGGTGCGGGTGTCTCTGTGCGGGTGGAGGGTGTGGGTGTCTCTGTGCGGGGGGAGGGTGCGGGTGTCTCTGTGCGGGGGGAGGGTGCGAGTGTCTCTGTGTGGGTGGAGGGTGCGGGTGTCTCTGTGCGGGTGGAGGGTGTGGGTGTCTCTGTGTGGGTGGAGGGTGCGGGTGTCTCTGTGCGGGTGGAGGGTGTGGGTGTCTCTGTGCGGGGGGAGGGTGCGGGTGTCTCTGTGCGGGTGGAGGGTGCGGGTGTCTCTGTGCGGGTGGAGGATGTGGGTGTCTCTGTGCGGGTGGAGGGTGCGGGTGGAGGGTGTGGGTGTCTCTGTGTGGGTGGAGGGTGCGGGTGTCTCTGTGCGGGTGGAGGATGTGGGTGTCTCTGTGCGGGTGGAGGGTGCGGGTGGAGGGTGTGGGTGTCTCTGTGCGGGTGGAGGGTGCGGGTGTCTCTGTGCGGGTGTCTCTGTGTGGGTGTCTCTGTGTGGGTGTCTCTGTGTGGGTGGAGGGTGCGGGTGTCTCTGTGTGGGTGGAGGGTGCGGGTGTCTCTGTGCGGGTGTCTCTGTGTGGGTGTCTCTGTGTGGGTGTCTCTGTGTGGGTGGAGGGTGCGGGTGTCTCTGTGTGGGTGGAGGGTGCGGGTGTCTCTGTGTGGGTGGAGGGTGCGGGTGTCTCTGTGTGGGTGGAGGGTGCAGGTGTCTCTGTGTGGGTGGAGGGTGCGGGTGTCTCTGTGTGGGTGGACGGTGCGGGTGTCTCTGTGTGGGTGGAGGGTGCGGGTGTCTCTGTGAGGGTGGAGAGTGCGGGTGTCTCTGTGAGGGTGGAGGGTGCGGGTGTCTCTGTGCGGGTGGAGGGTGCGGGTGTCTCTGTGTGGGTGGAGGGTGCGGGTGTCTCTGTGTGGGTGGAGGGTGTGGGTGTCTCTGTGTGGGTGGAGGGTGTGGGTGTCTCTGTGTGGGTGGAGGGTGTGGGTGTCTCTGTGCGGGGGGAGGGTGAGGGTGGCTCTGTGCGGGTGGAGGGTGCGGGTGTCTCTGTGCGGGTGGAGGGTGCGGGTGTCTCTGTGTGGGTGGAGGGTGCGGGTGTCTCTGTGCGGGTGGAGGGTGTTGGTGTCTCTGTGCGGGGGGTGGGTGCGGGTGTCTCTGTGCGGGGGGAGGGTGCGGGTGTCTCTGTGTGGTTGGAGGGTGCGGGTGTCTCTGTGCGGGTGGAGGGTGCGGGTGTCTCTGTGCGGGGGGAGGGTGTGGGTGTCTCTGTGTGGGTGGAGGGTGCGGGTGTCTCTGTGCGAGTGGAGGGTGTGGGTGTCTCTGTGTGGGTGGAGGGTGCGGGTGTCTCTGTGCGGGTGGAGGGTGCGGGTGTCTTTGTGCGGGTGGAGGGTGCGGGTGTCTCTGTGCGGGGGGAGGGTGCGGGTGTCTTTGTGCGGGTGGAGGGTGCGGGTGTCTCTGTGCGGGTGGAGGGTGCGGGTGTCTTTGTGCGGGTGGAGGGTGCGGGTGTCTCTGTGCGGGGGGAGGGTGTGGGTGTCTCTGTGTGGGTGGAGGGTGCGGGTGTCTCTGTGCGAGTGGAGGGTGTGGGTGTCTCTGTGTGGGTGGAGGGTGCGGGTGTCTCTGTGTGGGTGGAGGGTGCGGGTGTCTCTGTGCGGGGTGAGGGTGCGGGTGTCTCTGTGCGGGGGGAGGGTGTGGGTGTCTCTGTGTGGGTGGAGGGTGCGGGTGTCTCTGTGTGGGTGGAGGGTGCGGGTGTCTCTGTGCGGGTGGAGGGTGCGGGTGTCTCTGTGCGGGTGTCTCTGTGCGGGTGGAGGGTGCGGGTGTCTCTGTGCGGGTGTCTCTGTGCGGGTGGGGGGTGCGGGTGTCTCTGTGTGGGTGGAGGGTGCGGGTGTCTCTGTGCGGGGGGAGGGTGCGGGTGTCTCTGTGCGGGTGGAGGGTGCGGGTGTCTCTGTGTGGGTGAAGGGTGCGGGTGTCTCTGTGCGGGTGGAGGGTGTGGGTGTCTCTGTGTGGGTGGAGGGTGCGGGTGTCTCTGTGCGGGTGTCTCTGTGCGGGTGGAGGGTGCGGGTGTCTCTGTGTGGGTGGAGGGTTAGGGTGTCTCTGTGTGGGTGGAGGGTGCGGGTGTCTCTGTGCGGGGGGAGGGTGCGGGTGTCTCTGTGCGGGGGGAGGGTGTGGGTGTCTCTGTGTGGGTGGAGGGTGAGGGTGTCTCTGTGTGGGTGGAGGGTGAGGGTGTCTCTGTGTGGGTGGAGGGTGCGGGTGTCTCTGTGCGGGGGGAGGGTGCGGGTGTCTCTGTGCGGGGGGAGGGTGAGGGTGTCTCTGTGTGGGTGGAGGGTGAGGGTGTCTCTGTGTGGGTAGAGGGTGCGGGTGTCTCTGTGTGGGTGGAGGGTGCGGGTGTCTCTGTGCGGGTGGAGGGTGTGGGTGTCTCTGTGTGGGTGGAGGGTGCGGGTATCTCTGTGTGGGTGGAGGGTGAGGGTGTCTCTGTGTGGGTGGAGGGTGAGGGTGTCTCTGTGTGGGTGGAGGGTGCGGGTGTCTCTGTGCGGGGGGAGGGTGCGGGTGTCTCTGTGTGGGTAGAGGGTGAGGGTGTCTCTGTGTGGGTGGAGGGTGCGGGTATCTCTGTGTGGGTGGAGGGTGAGGGTGTCTCTGTGTGGGTGGAGGGTGCGGGTGTCTCTGTGTGGGTGGAGGGTGCGGGTGTCTCTGTGTGGGTGGAAGGTGCGGGTATCTCTGTGTGGGTGGAGGGTGCGGGTGTCTCTGTGTGGGTGGAGGGTGCGGGTATCTCTGTGTGGGTGGAGGGTGCGGGTGTCTCTGTGCGGGTGGAGGGTGCGGGTATCTCTGTGTGGGTGGAGGGTGAGGGTGTCTCTGTGTGGGTGGAGGATGCGGGTGTCTCTGTGCGGGGGGAGGGTGCGGGTGTCTCTGTGCGGGGGGAGGGTGCGGGTGTCTCTGTGTGGGTGGAGGATGCGGGTGTCTCTGTGTGGGTGGAGGGTGTGGGTGTCTCTGTGTGGGTGGAGGGTGCGGGTGTCTCTGTGTGGGTGCAGGGTGCGGGTGTCTCTGTGCGGGTGGAGGGTGCGGGTGTCTCTGTGCGGGTGGAGGGTGTGGGTGTCTCTGTGCGGGGGTGGGTGCGGGTGTCTCTGTGTGGGTGGAGGGTGTGGGTGTCTCTGTGCGGGGGGAGGGTGCGGGTGTCTCTGTGTGGGTGTCTCTGTGCGGGTGGAGGGTGCGGGTGTCTCTGTGTGGGTGGAGGGTGCGGGTGTCTCTGTGCGGGGGGAGGGTGCGGGTGTCTCTGTGCGGGGGGAGGGTGCGGGTGTCTCTGTGTGGGTGGAGGATGCGGGTGTCTCTGTGTGGGTGGAGGGTGTGGGTGTCTCTGTGTGGGTGGAGGGTGCGGGTGTCTCTGTGTGGGTGCAGGGTGCGGGTGTCTCTGTGCGGGTGGAGGGTGTGGGTGTCTCTGTGCGGGGGGAGGGTGCGGGTGTCTCTGTGCGGGGGGAGGGTGCGAGTGTCTCTGTGTGGGTGGAGGGTGCGGGTGTCTCTGTGCGGGTGGAGGGTGTGGGTGTCTCTGTGCGGGGGGAGGGTGCGGGTGTCTCTGTGCGGGGGGAGGGTGCGGGTGTCTCTGTGCGGGTGGAGGGTGTGGGTGTCTCTGTGCGGGGGTGGGTGCGGGTGTCTCTGTGTGGGTGGAGGGTGCGGGTGGAGGGTGTGGGTGTCTCTGTGCGGGGGGAGGGTGCGGGTGTCTCTGTGTGGGTGTCTCTGTGCGGGTGGAGGGTGCGGGTGTCTCTGTGTGGGTGGAGGGTGCGGGTGTCTCTGTGCGGGGGGAGGGTGCGGGTGTCTCTGTGCGGGGGGAGGGCGCGGGTGTCTCTGTGTGGGTGCAGGGTGCGGGTGTCTCTGTGCGGGTGGAGGGTGTGGGTGTCTCTGTGCGGGGGGAGGGTGCGGGTGTCTCTGTGCGGGGGGAGGGTGCGAGTGTCTCTGTGTGGGTGGAGGGTGCGGGTGTCTCTGTGCGGGTGGAGGGTGTGGGTGTCTCTGTGTGGGTGGAGGGTGCGGGTGTCTCTGTGCGGGTGGAGGGTGTGGGTGTCTCTGTGCGGGGGGAGGGTGCGGGTGTCTCTGTGTGGGTGGAGGGTGTGGGTGTCTCTGTGCGGGGGGAGGGTGCGGGTGTCTCTGTGTGGGTGGAGGGTGCGGGTGGAGGGTGTGGGTGTCTCTGTGCGGGTGGAGGATGTGGGTGTGTCTGTGCGGGTGGAGGGTGCGGGTGTCTCTGTGTGGGTGGAGGGTGCGGGTGTCTCTGTGCGGGTGTCTCTGTGTGGGTGTCTCTGTGTGGGTGGAGGGTGCGGGTGTCTCTGTGTGGGTGGAGGGTGCGGGTGTCTCTGTGTGGGTGGAGGGTGCGGGTGTCTCTGTGTGGGTGGAGGGTGCGGGTGTCTCTGTGTGGGTGGAGGGTGCGGGTGTCTCTGTGAGGGTGGAGGGTGCGGGTGTCTCTGTGTGGGTGGAGGGTGCGGGCGTCTCTGTGCGGGTGTCTCTGTGTGGGTGTCTCTGTGTGGGTGGAGGGTGCGGGTGTCTCTGTGTGGGTATCTCTGTGCGGGTGGAGGGTGCGGGTGTCTCTGTGCGGGTGGAGGGTGCGGGTGTCTCTGTGTGGGTGGAGGGTGCGGGTGTCTCTGTGCGGGTGGAGGGTGCGGGTGTCTCTGTGCGGGGGGAGGGTGTGGGTGTCTCTGTGTGGGTGGAGGGTGCGGGTGTCTCTGTGCGAGTGGAGGGTGTGGGTGTCTCTGTGTGGGTGGAGGGTGCGGGTGTCTCTGTGTGGGTGGAGGGTGCGGGTGTCTCTGTGCGGGGGGAGGGTGTGGGTGTCTCTGTGTGGGTGGAGGGTGCAGGTGTCTCTGTGTGGGTGGAGGGTGCGGGTGTCTCTGTGCGGGTGGAGGGTGCGGGTGTCTCTGTGCGGGTGGAGGGTGCGGGTGTCTCTGTGCGGGTGTCTCTGTGCGGGTGGAGGGTGCGGGTGTCTCTGTGTGGGTGGAGGGTGCGGGTGTCTCTGTGCGGGGGGAGGGTGCGGGTGTCTCTGTGCGGGTGGAGGGTGCGGGTGTCTCTGTGTGGGTGAAGGGTGCGGGTGTCTCTGTGTGGGTGAAGGGTGCGGGTGTCTCTGTGCGGGTGGAGGGTGCGGGTGTCTCTGTGCGGGTGGAGGGTGCGGGTGTCTCTGTGTGGGTGAAGGGTGCGGGTGTCTCTGTGTGGGTGGAGGGTGCGGGTGTCTCTGTGTGGGTGGAGGGTGCGGGTATCTCTGTGCGGGTAGAGGGTGAGGGTGTCTCTGTGCAGGTGGAGGGTGTGGGTGTCTTTGTGCGGGTGGAGGGTGCGGGTGTCTCTGTGCGGGGGGAGGGTGTGGGTGTCTCTGTGCGGGTGGAGGGTGCGGGTGTCTCTGTGTGGGTGAAGGGTGTGGGTATCTCTGTGCGGGTAGAGGGTGAGGGTGTCTCTGTGCAGGTGGAGGGTGTGGGTGTCTTTGTGCGGGTGGAGGGTGCGGGTGTCTCTGTGCGGGGGGAGGGTGTGGGTGTCTCTGTGTGGGTGGAGGGTGAGGGTGTCTCTGTGCGGGTGGAGGGTGTGGGTGTCTCTGTGTGGGTGGAGGGTGCGGGTGTCTCTGTGCGGGTGGAGGGTGCGAGTGTCTCTGTGTGGGTGGAGGGTGTGGGTGTCTCTGTGTGGGGGGAGGGTGAGGGTGTCTCTGTGCGGGTGGAGGGTGCGGGTGTCTCTGTGTGGGGGGAGGGTGCGGGTGTCTCTGTGCGGGTGGAGGGTGCCCGTGTCTCTGTGTGGGTGGAGGGTGTGGGTGTCTCTGTGCGGGTGGAGGGTGCGGGTGTCTCTGTGTGGGTGGAGGGTGTGGGTGTCTCTGTGCGGATGGAGGGTGCGGGTGCCTCTGTGAGGGGGGAGGGTGCGGGTGTCTCTGTGCGGGTGGAGGGTGCGAGTGTCTCTGTGTGGGTGGAGGGTGTGGGTGTCTCTGTGCGGGGGGAGGGTGCGGGTGTCTCTGTGCGGGGGGAGGATGCGGGTGTCTCTGTGTGGGTGCAGGGTGCGGGTGTCTCTGTGCGGGTGGAGGGTGTGGGTGTCTCTGTGCGGGGGGAGGGTGCGAGTGTCTCTGTGCGGGTGGAGGGTGCGGGTGTCTCTGTGCGGGGGGAGGGTGCGAGTGTCTCTGTGCGGGTGGAGGGTGTGGGTGTCTCTCTGTGGGTGGAGGGTTCGGGTGTCTCTGTGCAGGTGGAGGGTGTGGGTGTCTCTGTGCGGGCCGAGGGTGCGTGTGTCTCTGTGTGGGTGGAGGGTGCGGGTGTCTCTGTGCGGGTGGAGGGTGTGGGTGTCTCTCTGTGGGTGGAGGGTGTGGGTGTCTCTGTGCGGGGGGAGGGTGCGGGTGTCTCTGTGTGGGTGGAGGGTGCGGGTGGAGGGTGTGGGTGTCTCTGTGCGGGTGGAGGGTGCGGGTGTCTCTGTGTGGGTGGAGGGTGCGGGTGGAGGGTGTGGGTGTCTCTGTGCGGGGGGAGGGTGCGGGTGTCTCTGTGCGGGTGGAGGGTGAGGGTGTCTCTGTGCGGGTGGAGGGTGCGGGTGTCTCTGTGTGGGTGCAGGGTGCGGGTGTCTCTGTGCGGGTGGAGGGTGTGGGTGTCTCTGTGCGGGGGGAGGGTGCGGGTGTCTCTGTGCGGGGGGAGGGTGCGAGTGTCTCTGTGTGGGTGGAGTGTGCGGGTGTCTCTGTGCGGGTGGAGGGTGTGGGTGTCTCTGTGTGGGTGGAGGGTGCAGGTGTCTCTGTGCGGGTGGAGGGTGTGGGTGTCTCTGTGCGGGTGGAGGGTGCGGGTGTCTCTGTGCGGGGGGAGGGTGCGGGTGTCTCTGTGCGGGTGGAGGGTGTGGGTGTCTCTGTGCGGGGGGAGGGTGTGGGTGTCTCTGTGTGGGTGGAGGGTGCGGGTGGAGGGTGTGGGTGTCTCTGTGCGGGTGGAGGGTGTGGGTGTCTCTGTGCGGGTGGAGGGTGCGGGTGTCTCTGTGTGGGTGGAGGGTGCGGGTGTCTCTGTGCGGGTGGAGGGTGCGGGTGTCTCTGTGTGCGTGGAGGGTGCGGGTGTCTCTGCGCGGGTGTCTCTGTGTGGGTGGAGGGTGCGGGTGTCTCTGTGTGGGTGGAGGGTGCGGGTGTCTCTGTGCAGGTGGAGGGTGTGGGTGTCTTTGTGCGGGTGGAGGGTGCGGGTGTCTCTGTGTGGGTGGTGGGCGGGGGTGTCTCTGTGCGGGTGGAGGGTGTGGGTGTCTCTGTGCGGGTGGAGGGTGCGGGTGTCTCTGTGTGGGTGAAGGGTGCGGGTATCTCTGTGCGGGTAGAGGGTGAGGGTGTCTCTGTGCAGGTGGAGGGTGTGGGTGTCTTTGTGCGGGTGGAGGGTGCGGGTGTCTCTGTGCGGGGGGAGGGTGTGGGTGTCTCTGTGTGGGTGGAGGGTGAGGGTGTCTCTGTGCGGGTGGAGGGTGTGGGTGTCTCTGTGTGGGTGGAGGGTGCGGGTGTCTCTGTGCGGGTGGAGGGTGCGAGTGTCTCTGTGTGGGTGGAGGGTGTGGGTGTCTCTGTGTGGGGGGAGGGTGAGGGTGTCTCTGTGCGGGTGGAGGGTGCGGGTGTCTCTGTGTGGGGGGAGGGTGCGGGTGTCTCTGTGCGGGTGGAGGGTGTGGGTGTCTCTGTGTGGGTGGAGGGTGTGGGTGTCTCTGTGCGGGTGGAGGGTGCGGGTGTCTCTGTGTGGGTGGAGGGTGTGGGTGTCTCTGTGCGGATGGAGGGTGCGGGTGCCTCTGTGAGGGGGGAGGGTGCGGGTGTCTCTGTGCGGGTGGAGGGTGCGAGTGTCTCTGTGTGGGTGCAGGGTGCGGGTGTCTCTGTGCGGGGGGAGGGTGCGGGTGTCTCTGTGCGGGGGGAGGGTGCGGGTGTCTCTGTGTGGGTGCAGGGTGCGGGTGTCTCTGTGCGGGTGGAGGGTGTGGGTGTCTCTGTGCGGGGGGAGGGTGCGGGGGGAGGGTGCGAGTGTCTCTGTGCGGGTGGAGGGTGTGGGTGTCTCTCTGTGGGTGGAGGGTGCGGGTGTCTCTGTGCAGGTGGAGGGTGTGGGTGTCTCTGTGCGGGGGGAGGGTGTGGGTGTCTCTCTGTGGGTGGAGGGTGTGGGTGTCTCTGTGCGGGTGGAGGGTGTGGGTGTCTCTCTGTGGGTGGAGGGTGTGGGTGTCTCTGTGCGGGGGGAGGGTGCGGGTGTCTCTGTGTGGGTGGAGGGTGCGGGTGGAGGGTGTGGGTCTCTCTGTGCGGGGGGAGGGTGCGGGTGTCTCTGTGCGGGTGGAGGGTGAGGGTGTCTCTGTGCGGGTGGAGGGTGCGGGTGTCTCTGTGCGGGGGGAGGGTGCGGGTGTCTCTGTGTGGGTGCAGGGTGCGGGTGTCTCTGTGTGGGTGGAGGGTGTGGGTCTCTCTGTGCGGGGGGAGGGTGCGGGTGTCTCTGTGCGGGTGGAGGGTGAGGGTGTCTCTGTGCGGGTGGAGGGTGCGGGTGTCTCTGTGTGGGGGGAGGGTGCGAGTGTCTCTGTGTGGGTGGAGGGTGCGGGTGTCTCTGTGCGGGTGGAGGGTGTGGGTGTCTCTGTGTGGGGGGAGGGTGCAGGTGTCTCTGTGCGGGTGGAGGGTGTGGGTGTCTCTGTGCGGGGGGAGGGTGCGGGTGTCTCTGTGCGGGTGGAGGGTGTGTGTGTCTCTGTGCGGGGGGAGGGTGTGGGTGTCTCTGTGTGGGTGGAGGGTGCGGGTGGAGGGTGTGGGTGTCTCTGTGCGGGTGGAGGGTGTGGGTGTCTCTGTGCGGGTGGAGGGTGCGGGTGTCTCTGTGTGGGTGGAGGGTGCGGGTGTCTCTGTGCGGGTAGAGGGTGCGGGTGTCTCTGTGTGGGTGGAGGGTGCGGGTGTCTCTGCGCGGGTGTCTCTGTGTGGGTGGAGGGTGCGGGTGTCTCTGTGTGGGTGGAGGGTGCGGGTGTCTCTGTGCGGGTGTCTCTGTGTGGGTGTCTCTGTGTGGGTGGAGGGTGCGGGTGTCTCTGTGCGGGTGGAGGGTGCGGGTGTCTCTGTGTGGGTGGAGGGTGCGGGTGTCTCTGTGTGGGTGGAGGGTGCGGGTGTCTCTGTGTGGGTGGAGGGTGCGGGTGTCTCTGTGTGGGTGGAGGGTGCGGGTGTCTCTGTGAGGGTGGAGGGTGCGGGTGTCTCTGTGTGGGTGGAGGGTGCGGGTGTCTCTGTGCGGGTGTCTCTGTGTGGGTGTCTCTGTGTGGGTGGAGGGTGCGGGTGTCTCTGTGCGGGTGGAGGGTGCGGGTGTCTCTGTGAGGGTGGAGGGTGCGGGTGTCTCTGTGTGGGTGGACGGTGCGGGTGTCTCTGTGTGGTTGAGGGTGCGGGTGTCTCTGTGAGGGTGGAGAGTGCGGGTGTCTCTGTGTGGGTGGAGGGTGCGGGTGTCTCTGTGAGGGTGGAGGGTGCGGGTGTCTCTGTGTGGGTGGAGGGTGTGGGTGTCTCTGTGTGGGTGGAGGGTGTGGGTGTCTCTGTGCGGGGGGAGGGTGTGGGTGTCTCTGTGCGGGGGGAGGGTGAGGGTGTCTCTGTGCGGGTGGAGGGTGCGGGTGTCTCTGTGCGGGTGGAGGGTGTGGGTGTCTCTGTGTGGGTGGAGGGTGTGGGTGTCTCTGTGCGGGTGGAGGGTTCGGGTGTCTCTGTGCGGGGGGAGGGTGTGGGTGTCTCTGTGTGGGTGGAGGGTGCGGGTGTCTCTGTGCGAGTGGAGGGTGCGGGTGTCTCTGTGTGGGTGGAGGGTGCGGGTGTCTCTGTGTGGGTGGAGGGTGCGGGTGTCTCTGTGCGGGGTGAGGGTGCGGGTGTCTCTGTGCGGGGGGAGGGTGTGGGTGTCTCTGTGTGGGTGGAGGGTGCGGGTGTCTCTGTGTGGGTGGAGGGTGCGGGTGTCTCTGTGCGGGTGGAGGGTGCGGGTGTCTCTGTGCGGGTGGAGGGTGCGGGTGTCTCTGTGCGGGTGGAGGGTGCGGGTGTCTCTGTGCGGGTGTCTCTGTGCGGGTGGAGGGTGCGGGTGTCTCTGTGTGGGTGGAGGGTGCGGGTGTCTCTGTGTGGGTGGAGGGTGTGGGTGTCTCTGTGTGGGTGGAGGGTGAGGGTGTCTCTGTGTGTGTGGAGGGTGCGGGTGTCTCTGTGCGGGTGGAGGGTGCGGGTGTCTCTGTGCGGGGGGAGGGTGCGGGTGTCTCTGTGCGGGTGGAGGGTGCGGGTGTCTCTGTGTGGGTGAAGGGTGCGGGTGTCTCTGTGCGGGTGGAGGGTGTGGGTGTCTCTGTGTGGGTGGAGGGTGCGGGTGTCTCTGTGCGGGTGGAGGGTGCGGGTGTCTCAGTGAGGGTGGAGGGTGCGGGTGTCTCTGTGTGGGTGGAGGGTGCGGGTGTCTCTGTGTGGGTGGAGGGTGCGGGTGTCTCTGTGCGGGTGGAGGGTGCGGGTGTCTCTGTGTGGGTGGAGGGTGCGGGTGTCTCTGTGCGGGTGGAGGGTGCGGGTGTCTCTGTGTGGGTGGAGGGTGCGGGTGTCTCTGTGTGGGTGGAGGGTGCGGGTGTCTCTGTGTGGGTGGAGGGTGCGGGTGTCTCTGTGCGGGTGGAGGGTGGGGATGTCTCTGTGTGGGTGGAGGGTGCGGGTGTCTCTGTGCGGGTGGAGGCTGTGGGTGTCTCTGTGCGGGTGGAGGGTGCGGGTGTCTCTGTGTGGGTGAAGGGTGCGGGTATCTCTGTGCGGGTAGAGGGTGCGGGTGTCTCTGTGCGGGTGGAGGGTGCGGGTGTCTCTGTGCGGGCAGAGGGTGCGGGTGTCTCTGTGCGGGGGGAGGGTGTGGGTGTCTCTGTGCGGGTGGAGGGTGCGGGTGTCTCTGTGCGGGTAGAGGGTGAGGGTGTCTCTGTGCGGGTGGAGGGTGTGGGTGTCTTTGTGCGGGTGGAGGGTGCGGATGTCTCTTTGCGGGTAGAGGGTGCGGGTGTCTCTGTGAGGGTGGAGGGTGTGGGTGTCTCTGTGAGGGTGGAGGGTGTGGGTGTCTTTGTGCGGGTGGAGGGTGCGGGTGTCTCTGTGAGGGTGGAGGGTGTGGGTGTCTCTGTGTGGGGGGAGGGTGTGGGTGTCTCTGTGCGGGTGGAGGGTGCGGGTGTCTCTGTGCGGGTAGAGGGTGAGGGTGTCTCTGTGCGGGGGGAGGGTGTGGGTGTCTCTGTGTTGGTGGAGGGTGTGGGTGTCTCTGTGTGGGTGGAGGGTGCGGGTGTCTCTGTGTGGGGGGAGGGTGTGGGTGTCTCTGTGTGGGTGGAGGGTGCGGGTGTCTCTGTGTGGGTGGAGGGTGAGGGTGTCTCTGTGTGGGGAGAGGGTGAGGGTGTCTCTGTGCGGGGGGAGGGTGTGGGTGTCTCTGTGTTGGTGGAGGGTGTGGGTGTCTCTGTGTGGGTGGAGGGTGCGGGTGTCTCTGTGTGGGTGGAGGGTGTGGGTGTCTCTGTGTTGGTGGAGGGTGTGGGTGTCTCTGTGTGGGTGGAGGGTGCGGGTGTCTCTGTGTGGGTGGAGGGTGCGGGTGTCTCTGTGTGGGTGGAGGGTGCGGGTGTCTCTGTGTGGGTGGAGGGTGCGGGTGTCTCTGTGTGGGTGGAGGTTGCGGGTGTCTCTGTGTGGGTGGAGGGTGCGGGTGTCTCTGTGTGGGTGGAGGGTGCGGGTGTCTCTGTGTGGGTGGAGGGTGCGGGTGTCTCTGTGTGGGTGGAGGGTGCGGGTGTCTCTGTGCGGGTGGAGGGTGCGGGTGTCTCTGTGTGGGTGGAGGGTGCGGGTGTCTCTGTGTGGGTGGAGGGTGCGGGTGTGTCTGTGTGGGTGGAGGGTGCGGGTGTCTCTGTGTGGGTGGAGGGTGCGGGTGTCTCTGTGTGGGGGGAGGGTGCGGGTGTCTCTGTGTGGGGGGAGGGTGCGGGTGTGTCTGTGTGGGTGGAGGGTGTGGGTGTCTCTGTGTGGGTGGAGGGTGCGGGTGTCTCTGTGTGGGGGGAGGGTGCGGGTGTCTCTGTGTTGGTGGAGGGTGAGGGTGTCTCTGTGCGGGTAGAGGGTGCGGGTGTCTCTGTGTGGGTGGAGGGTGCGGGTGTCTCTGTGTTGGTGGAGGGTGCGGGTGTCTCTGTGTTGGTGGAGGGTGCGGGTGTCTCTGTGTTGGTGGAGGGTGCGGGTGTCTCTGTGTGGGTGGAGGGTGCGGGTGTCTCTGTGTTGGTGGAGGGTGTGGGTGTCTCTGTGTGGGGGGAGGGTGCGGGTGTCTCTGTGCGGGTGGAGGGTGCGGGTGTCTCTGTGTGGGTGGAGGGTGCGGGTGTCTCTGTGTTGGTGGAGGGTGCGGGTGTCTCTGTGTGGGTGGAGGGTGCGGGTGTCTCTGTGTTGGTGGAGGGTGTGGGTGTCTCTGTGTGGGGGGAGGGTGCGGGTGTCTCTGTGCGGGTGGAGGGTGCGGGTGTCTCTGTGTTGGTGGAGGGTGTGGGTGTCTCTGTGTGGGGGGAGGGTGCGGGTGTCTCTGTGCGGGTGGAGGGTGCGGGTGTCTCTGTGTGGGTGGAGGGTGCGGGTGTCTCTGTGTTGGTGGAGGGTGCGGGTGTCTCTGTGTGGGTGGAGGGTGTGGGTGTCTCTGTGTGGGTGGAGGGTGCGGGTGTCTCTGTGCGGGTGGAGGGTGCGGGTGTCTCTGTGCGGGTGGAGGGTGCGGGTGTCTCTGTGTGGGTGGAGGGTGCGGGTGTCTCTGTGCGGGTGGAGGGTGCGGGTGTCTCTGTGTTGGTGGAGGGTGTGGGTGTCTCTGTGTGGGGGGAGGGTGCGGGTGTCTCTGTGCGGGTGGAGGGTGCGGGTGTCTCTGTGTGGGTGGAGGGTGCGGGTGTCTCTGTGTTGGTGGAGGGTGCGGGTGTCTCTGTGTGGGTGGAGGGTGCGGGTGTCTCTGTGTTGGTGGAGGGTGTGGGTGTCTCTGTGTGGGGGGAGGGTGCGGGTGTCTCTGTGCGGGTGGAGGGTGCGGGTGTCTCTGTGTGGGTGGAGGGTGCGGGTGTCTCTGTGTTGGTGGAGGGTGTGGGTGTCTCTGAGTTGGTGGAGGGTGTGGGTGTCTCTGTGTGGGTGGAGGGTGCGGGTGTCTCTGTGTGGGTGGAGGGTGCGGGTGTCTCTGTGTTGGTGGAGGGTGTGGGTGTCTCTGTGTGGGTGGAGGGTGCGGGTGTCTCTGTGTGGGTGGAGGGTGCGGGTGTCTCTGTGTGGGTGGAGGGTGCGGGTGTCTCTGTGTTGGTGGAGGTGTGGGTGTCTCTGTGTGGGTGGAGGGTGTGGGTGTCTCTGTGTGGTGGAGGGTGCGGGTGTCTCTGTGTGGGTGGAGGGTGCGGGTGTCTCTGTGTTGGTGGAGGGTGTGGGTTGTCTCTGTGTGGGTGGAGGGTGCGGGTGTCTCTGTGCGGGTGGAGGGTGAGGGTGTCTCTGTGTTGGTGGAGGGTGTGGGTGTCTCTGAGTTGGTGGAGGGTGTGGGTGTCTCTGTGTGGGTGGAGGGTGCGGGTGTCTCTGTGTGGGTGGAGGGTGCGGGTGTCTCTGTGTTGGTGGAGGGTGTGGGTGTCTCTGTGTGGGTGGAGGGTGCGGGTGTCTCTGTGTGGGTGGAGGGTGCGGGTGTCTCTGTGTGGGTGTCTCTGTGCGGGTGTCTCTGTGCGGGGGGAGGGTGTGGGTGTCTCTGTGTGGATGAAGGGTGAGGGTGTCTCTGTGCGGGTGGAGGGTGTGGGTGTCTCTGTGGGTGGAGGGTGCGGGTGTCTCTGTGGGGTGGAGGGTGCGAGTGTCTCTGTGTGGGTGGAGGGTGTGGGTGTCTCTGTGTGGGGGGAGGGTGAGGGTGTCCTCTGTGCGGGTGGAGGGTGCGGGTGTCTCTGTGCGGGTGGAGGGGTGCGGGTGTCTCTGTGTGGGTGGAGGGTGTGGGTGTCTCTGTGCGGGTGGAGGGTGCGGGTGTCTCTGTGTGGGTGGAGGGTGTGGGTGTCTCTGTGCGGGTGGAGGGTGCGGGTGCCTCTGTGAGGGGGGAGGGGTGTGGGTGTCTCTGTGCGGGTGTCTCTGTGCGGGTGTCTCTGTGTGGGTGAAGGGTGAGGGGTGTCTCTGTGTGGGTGGAGGGTGCGGGTGTCTCTGTGTTGGTGGAGGGTGCGGGTGTCTCTGTGCGGGTGGAGGGTGCGGGTGTCTCTGTGCGGGTGGAGGGTGCGGGTGTCTCTGTGCGGGTGGAGGGTGCGGGTGTCTCTGTGCGGGTGGAGGGTGCGGGTGTCTCTGTGTGGGTGGAGGGTGCGGGTGTCTCTGTGCGGGTGGAGGGTGCGGGTGTCTCTGTGTGGTGGAGGGTGCGGGTGTCTCTGTGCGGGTGGAGGGTGCGGGTATCTCTGTGCGGGTGGAGGGTGCGGGTGTCCTCTGTGCGGGTGTCTCTGTGCGGGTGGAGGGTGCGGGTGTCTCTGTGTGGGTGGAGGGTGCGGGTGTCTCTGTGCGGGTGGAGGGTGCGGGTGTCTCTGTGCAGGTGGAGGGTGCGGGTGTCTCTGTGCGGTGGAGTCTCTGTGCGGGTGTCTCTGTGCGGGTGGAGGGTGCGGGTGTCTCTGTGTGGGTGGAGGGTGCGGGTGTCTCTGTGCGGGTGGAGGGTGCGGGTGTCTCTGTGTGGGTGAAGGGTGCGGGTATCTCTGTGCGGGTAGAGGGTGCGGGTGTCTCTGTGAGGGTGGAGGGTGCGGGTGTCTCTGTGCGGGTGGAGGGTGCGGGGTGTCTCTGTGAGGGTGGAGGGTGTGGGTGTCTCTGTGTGGGTGGTGGGTGCGAGTGTCTTTGTGCGGGTGGAGGGTGCGGGAGTCTCTGTGCAGGTGGAGGGTGCGGGTGTCTCTGTGCGGGGGGAGGGTGTGGGGTGTCTCTGTGCGGGTGGAGGGTGCGGGTGTCTCTGTGTGGGTGAAGGGTGCGGGTGTCTCTGTGTGGGTGAAGGGTGCGGGTGTCTCTGTGCGGGTGGAGGGTGCGGGTGTCTCTGTGTGGGTGGAGGGTGTGGGTGTCTCTGTGTGGGTGGAAGGTGTGGGTGTCTCGTGTGGGTGGAGGGGTGCGGGTGTCTCTGTGCGGGTGGAGGGTGCGGGTGTCTCTGTGTGGGTGGAGGGTGCGGGTGTCTCTGTGTGGGTGGAGGGTGTGGGTGTCTCTGTGTGGGTGGAGGGTGCGGGTGTCTCTGTGCGGGTGTCTCTGTGCGGGTGGAGGGTGCGGGTGTCTCTGTGTGGGTGGAGGGTGCGGGTGTCTCTGTGCGGGTGGAGGGTGCGGGTGTCTCTGTGTGGGTGAGGGTGCGGGTATCTCTGTGCGGGTAGAGGGTGCGGGTGTCTCTGTGCGGGTAGAGTGTGCGGGTGTCTCTGTGAGGGTGGAGGGTGCGGGGTGTCTCTGTGCGGGTGGAGGGTGCGGGTGTCTCTGTGAGGGTGGAGGGTGTGGGTGTCTCTGTGTGGGTGGTGGGTGCGAGTGTCTTTGTGCGGGTGGAGGGTGCGGGAGTCTCTGTGCAGGTGGAGGGTGCGGGTGTCTCTGTGCGGGGGGGAGGGTGTGGGTGTCTCTGTGCGGGTGGAGGGTGCGGTGTCTCTGTGTGGGTGAAGGGTGCGGGTGTCTCTGTGTGGGTGAAGGGTGGCGGTGTCTCTGTGCGGGTGGAGGGTGCGGGTGTCTCTGTGTGGGTGGAGGGTGCGGGTGTCTCTGTGCGGGTGGAGGGTGCGGGTGTCTCTGTGTGGGTTGGAGGGGTGCGGGTGTCTCTGTGTGGGTGGAGGGTGTGGGGTGTCTCTGTGTGGGTGGAGGGTGCGGGTGTCTCTGTGTGGGGGTGAGGGGTGCGGGTGTCTCTGTGTGGGTGGAGGGTGCGGGTGTCTCTGTGTGGGTGGAGGGTGAGCGGGTGTCTCTGTGCGGGTGGAGGGTGCGGGTGTCTCTGTGTGGGTGGAGGGTGCGGGTGTCTCTGTGCGGGTCGGAGGGTGCGGGTGTCTCTGTGCGGGTGGAGGGTGCGGGTGTCTCTGTGTGGGTGAAGGGTGCGGGTGTCTCTGTGTGGGTGGAAGGTGTGGGTGTCTCTGTGTGGGTGGAAGGTGTGGGTGTCTCTGTGTGGGTGGAGGGTGCGGGTGTCTCTGTGCGGGTGGAGGGTCGGGTCTGTGTGGGTGGAGGGTGTGGGTTGTCTCTGTGTGGGTGGAAGGTGTGGGTGTCTCTGTGTGGGTGGAGGGTGCGGGTGTCTCTGTGCGGGTGGAGGGGTGCGGGTGTCTCTGTGTGGGTGGAGGTGTGGGTGTCTCTGTGTGGGTGGAGGGTTGCGGGTGTCTCTGTGTGGGGGGAGGGTGCGGGTGTCTCTCTGTGGGTGGAGGGTGTGGGTGTCTCTGTGTGGGTGGAGGGTGCGGGTGTCTCTGTGTGGGGGGAGGGTGCGGGTGTCTCTGTGCGGGTGTCTCTGTGTGGGTGGAGGGTCGGGTGTCTCTGTGTGGGTGGAGGGTGCGGGTGTCTCTGTGTGGGTGGAGGGTGAGGGTGTCTCAGTGTGGGTGGAGGGTGCGGGTGTCTCTGTGTGGGTGGAGGGGTGTGGGTGTCTCTGTGTTGGTGGAGGGTGAGGGACACAGTGAGCGACTCTGTGTGGGTGGAGCGTGTGGGTGTCTCTGTGTTGGTGGAGGGTGCGGGTGTCTCTGTGTTGGTGGAGGGTGCGGGTGTCTCTGTGTGGGTGGAGGGTGAGGGTGTCTCTGTGCGGGTGTCTCTGTGCGGGGGAGGGTGTGGGTGTCTCTGTGTGGGTGGAGGGTGAGGGTGTCTCTGTGCGGGTGGAGGGTGTGGGTGTCTCTGTGTGGGTGGAGGGTGTGGGTGTCTCTGTGTGGGGGGAGGCTGAGGGTGTCTCTGTGCGGGGTGGAGGGTGCGGGTGTCTCTGTGTGGGGGGAGGATGCCTGTGTCTCTGTGCGGGTGGAGGGTGCGGGTGTCTCTGTGTGGGTGGAGGGTGTGGGTGTCTCTGTGCGGGTGGAGGGGTGGCGGGTGTCTCTGTGTGGGTGGAGGGGGTGTGGGTGTCTCTGTGCGGGTGGAGGGTGCGGGTGCCTCTGTGAGGGGGGAGGGTGCGGTGTGTCTCTGTGCGGGTGGAGGGTGTGGGTGTCTCTGTGCGGGGTGGAGGGTGCGGGTGTCTCTGTGTGGGTGGAGGGTGTGGGTGTCTCTGTGCGGGTGGACGGGTGCGAGTGTCTCTGTGTGGGTGGAGGGTGTGGGTGTCCTCTGTGCGGGGGGAGGGTGCGGGTGTCTCTGTGCGGGTGGAGGGTGCGGGTGTCTCCGTGCGGGGGGAGGGTGCGGGTGTCTCTGTGCGGGGGGAGGGTGCGGGTGACTCTGTGTGGGTGCAGGGTGTGGGTGTCTCTGTGAGGGGTGGAAGGTGTGGGTGTCTCTGTGCGGGTGGAGGGTGCGGGTGTCTCTGTGAGGGTGGAGGGTGCGGGTGTCTCTGTGTGGTTGGAGGGTGCGGGTGTCTCTGTGTGGGTGGAGGGTGCGGGTGTCTCTGTGAGGGTGGGAGGGTGTGGGTGTCTCTGTGAGGGTGGAAGGTGTGTGGTGTCTCTGTGCGGGTGGAGGGTGCGGGTGTCTCTGTGCGGGGGGAGGTGCGAGTGTCTCTGTGTGGGTGGAGGGTGTGGGTGTCTCTGTGAGGGTGGAAGGTGTGGGTGTCTCTGTGCGGGTGGAGGGTGTGGGTGTCTCTGTGCGGGTGGAGGGTGCGGGTGTCTCTGTGAGGGTGGAAGGTGTGGTGTCTCTGTGTGGGTGGAGGGTGCGGGTGTCTCTGTGCGGGGGGAGGGTGCGAGTGTCTCTGTGTGGGTGGGAGGGTGTGGGTGTCTCTGTGAGGGTGGAAGGTGTGGGTGTCTCTGTGTGGGTGGAGGGTGCGGGTGTCTCTGTGTGGGTGGAGGGTGCGGGTGTCTCTGTGAGGGTGGAGGGTTGGCGGGTGTCTCTGTGTGGTTGGAGGGTGCGGGTGGTCTCTGTGTGGGTTGAGGGTGCGGGTGTCTCTGTGAGGGTGGAGGGTGCAGGGTGTCTCTGTGAGGGGTGGAGGGTGCGGGTGTCTCTGTGTGGGTGGTGGGTGCGGGTGTCTCTGTGTGGGTGGAGGGTGCGAGTTGTCTCTGTGTGGGTGGAGGGTGCGGGTGTCTCTGTGAGGGTGGAGGGTGCGGGTGTCTCTGTGTGGTTGGAGGGTGCGGGTGTCTCTGTGTGGGTTGAGGGTGCGGGTGTCTCTGTGAGGGTGGAGGGTGCGGTGTGTCTCTGTGAGGGTGGAGGGTGCGGGTGTCTCTGTGTGGGTGGAGGGTGCGGGTGTCTCTGTGAGGGTGGAGGGTGCGGGTGTCTCTGTGAGGGTGGAGGGTGCGGGTGTCTCTGTGAGGGTGGAGGGTGCGGGTGTCTCTGTGTGGGTGGAGGGTGCGGGTGTCTCTGTGTGGGTTGAGGGTGCGGGTGTCTCTGTGAGGGTGGAGGGTGCGGGTGTCTCTGTGCGGGTTGGAGGGTGCGGGTGTCTCTGTGTGGGTGGAGGGTGCGGGTGTCTCTGTGAGGGTTGGCCATGGGAGGGCGGCTGTCTCTGTGAGGGTGGAGGGTGCGGGTGTCTCTGTGAGGGTGGGAGGGTGCGGGGTGTCTCTGTGAGGGTGGAGGGTGCGGGTGTCTCTGTTGAGGCGTGGAGGGTGCGGGTGTCTCTGTGAGGGTGGAGGGTGCGGGTGTCTCTGTGCGGGGGAGGGTGTGGGTGTCTCTGTGTGGGTGGAGGGGTGTGGGTGTCTCTGTGTGGGTGGAGGGTGCGGGTGTCTCTGTGAGGGTGGAGGGTGCGGCTGTCTCTGTGAGGGTGGAGGGTGCGGGTGTCTCTGTGAGGGTGGAGGGTGCGGGTGTCTCTGTGAGGGTGGAGGGTGCGGGTGTCTCTGTGAGGGTGGAGGGTGCGGGTGTCTCTGTGTGGGGTGGAGGGTGCGGGTGTCTCTGTGTGTGTGGAGGGTGCGGGTGTCTCTGTGAGGGTGGAGTGTGCGGGTGTCTCTGTGTGTGTGGAGGGTGCGGGTGTCTCTGTGCGGGTAGAGGGGTGCGGGTGTCTCTGTGAGGGGGGAGGGTGCGGGTGTCTCTGTGTGGGTGGAGGGTGTGGGTGTCTCTGTGTGGGTGGGGGTGCGGGTGTCTCTGTGTGGGTGGAGGGTGCGGGTGTCTCTGTGAGGGGTGGAGGGTGCGGGTGTCTCTGTGAGGGTGGAGGGTGCGGGTGTCTCTGTGAGGGTGTCTCTGTGCGGGTGGAGGGGTGCGGGTGTCTCTGTGTGTGTGGAGGGTGCGGGTGTCTCTGTGAGGGAGGAGGGTGCGGGTGTCTCTGTGAGGGTGGAGGGTGCGGGTGTGTCTGTGAGGGGAGGAGGGTGCGGGTGTCTCTGTGAGGGGGGAGGGTGCGGGTGTCTCTGTGAGGGTGGTGGGTGTGGGTGTCTCTGTGCGGGTAGAGGGTGCGGGTGTCTCTGTGAGGGGGGAGGGTGCGGTGTCTCTGTGTGGGTGGAGGTGCGGGCGTCTCTGTGTGGGTGGAGGGTGCGGGTGTCTCTGTGTGGGTGGAGGGTGCGGGTGTCTCTGTGAGGGTGGAGGGTGCGGGTGTCTCTGTGAGGGTGGAGGGTGCGGGTGTCTCTGTGCGGTGGAGGGTGCGGGTGTCCTCTGTGTGTGTGGAGGGTGTGCGGGGTGTCTCTGTGAGGGTAGAGGGTGCTGCTGACGTGTTGAGTCACTGCGCTGGGACTCAGTATTACAATATAATTGACAGCACTGACCCTCCCCACACTCACTCCTTTCCCAGTCAGGAGCACTCAGCACAGCTTCTGAAATTGCTGCTGATCAGGGTAGAAAGCTGGTGTCCGAATTTGTATAGCATCCTTATTTCCCATATTCTATGACGACTTTTGTTTAGGCAGAATGTTAATCAGAATAAACTATCCTCAGATATTCCTGCAGGAATGTAATTAGGCAAAATTAGTCCTAATAATTAACAAATTAACACCACGTTGAAAATTAACACTACATAAAGCGATAGCAGGATGGGAGACCCAAAGCTTGGGTTTTAAAGAGTGATTTGTGGGAGAGAGGTGGAGGAATCTCCAAACTTTACCCTGGGTAGCCGAATACCTGGTCACTGGTGGGAGAGTGTTTATTTATCAGCAATTGCCAGCTCGAGGACTGTGGCATGAACTCCAAGATGATGACTGTGAACCTCTTCCCCCTCCACCCTCCCCGTATTCCCCTGTGTGGGGGAGGGGTGTCTCCCTCCCCCACACTCATCTCCCCCTCACACCCTCCACACATTCCCCCACATCCTCCCTCCTCTCTGCATCCTACCTCCCGGTCCACACATTCCCCTCCACACCCTCCCTCCCCCACACTCATCTCCCTCACACCCTCCACACATTCCCCCACAATCCTCCCTCCTCTCTGCATCCTACCTCCGGTCCACACATTCCCCCCGCACCCTCCCTCCCCACACTCATTCCCCTCACACCCTCCACACATTCCCCCCACATCCTCCTCCTCTCTGCATCCTACCTCCGGTCCACACATTCCCCCCGCACCCCTCTCTCCCCCACACTCATTCCCCTCACACCCTCCACACATTCCCCCACATCCTCCCTCCGGTCCACACATTCCCCTCCACACCCTCCCTCCCCCACACTCATACCCCCTCACACCCTCCACACATTCCCCCACATCCTCCCTCCTCTCTGCATCCTACCTCCGGGTCCACACAGTCCCCCGCACCCTCCCTCCCCCCACACTTCATTCCCCTCACACCCTCCACACATTCCCCCACATCCTCCCTCCTCTCTGCATCCTACCTCCGGTCTACACATTCCCCCCGCACCCTCCCTCCCCCACACTCATTCCCCTCACACCCTCCACACATTCCCCCCACATCCTCCCTCCGGTCCACACATTCCCCTCCACACCCTCCCTCCCCCACACACATTCCCCTCACACCCTCCACACATTTCCCCCCACATCCTCCCTCCAAGTCCACACATTCCCCCCGCACCCTCCCTCCCCTCCACACATTCCCCCATACCCTCCCTCCGGTCCACACATTCCCCCCGCACCCTCCTCCCCCACACACATTCCCCCATACCCTCGCTCCTCCACACATTCCCCCCCAACAACCTCCCTCCCCCCACACACATTCCCCCCCCCTCCTCTCCACACATTCCCCCACAACCCTCCCTCCCCTCCACACATTCCCCCCCTCCCCTCCACACATTCCCCCCCACACCACTCCCTCCCCTCCACACATCCCCTCCCCACCTCCCTCCTCTCCACACATTCCCCCCCACACCCTCCCTCCCCTCCACACATTCCCCCCCCTCCCCTCACACCATTCCCCCCCACACCCTCCCTCCCCTCCTTTCATTCCCCTCCCCACCTCCCTCCCCTCCACACATTCCCCCCCACCACCCTCCCTCCCCCTCCACACATTCCCCTCCCCACCTCCCTCCCCTCCTTTCATTCCCCTCCCCACCTCCCTCCTCTCCACACATTCCCCTCCCCACCTCCCTCCCCTCCACACATTCCCCTCCCCACCTCCCTCCCCTCCACACATTCCCCTCCCCACCTCCCTCCCCTCCACACATTCCCCTCCCCACCTCCCTCCCCTCCACACATTCCCCTCCCCACCTCCCTCCTCTCCACACATTCCCCCACATCCTCCCTCCTCTCCACATTCTCCCCCACACCCTCCCCTCCCCTCCACACATTCCCCCCCCTTACACCCTCCCTCCCCTCCACACATTCCCCCCACACCCTCCCTCTCCTCCTCACATTCCCCTCCCCCACCTCCCTCCTCTCCACACATTCCCTCCCACACCCTGGCCCCCACCCCCCATCCTCCCCACCATCCCCACCCTCCCCATTCCTCTGCTGTGTCAGGCTGCTGTCCCAGTGTCCCCAGTTGGGTGAATAGATCTTTCTCAGTGTGGGTGTATGTTGGGGAGATTGGAGTGGTGACTTGAACAGAGTGTGAGCACAGGAACACCGTCTGCCCTGCAGTTATTGTATTTGGCAACACCGATACGTACGCACACACAGTGCGGTGTATCCCCTGTGAACTCATGGTGAAATCAAGAACTCGGGAGCTGTAGTAGGCCACTCAGCCCATCGAACCTCCTCCGCCATTCATTACGACTAAACTGATCTTCATTTTCCCACCTGCTCCCCGTATCCCTTAATTCATCGAAAGACCAACCGTCGGTCTATCCCAGTCTTAACTGTATTCAACGATGGAGTGTCCATAACCCCCTGGGTAGACAATTCCAAAGATTCACAAAAGTTTTTGATGTTTATTTATTAGTGTCACGAGTCGGCTTCCATTAACACGAAGTTGCTGTGAAAATCACAACTCTCTGAGTGTAAAAATGTTTCCCTCATCTCACTCCCCAACGATCGGCCTCATACCGGGACTGTGCCCCTCGCTTTAGACTCTCTGAGCAGCGGAAACAATCTCTCAGTGTCCACCCTGTCAAACGCCTTCAGAATCGTAGAATACCTGCCTCGCAGAAGGAGGCCATTTGGCCCATCCAGTCTGCATCGATCACAATCAGGTCCTTTTCCCATAACCCCACTTATTTGCCCTGCTAATCTCCTGACCCTGGGGTCAAGTTAGCGTGGCCAGTTAACCTAAAACGCACACCTTTTGGAGTGTGGGGAGGAAACTGGAGCATCCGGAGGAACGTACAGGGCACTGGTGAGGCCGCAGCTGGAATACTGTGTGCAGTTTTGGGCGCCGCACCTGCGCAAGGATATTTTGGCCCTGGAGGGAGTGCAGAGGAGGTTTACTAGGCTGATGCCGGAGTTGAGGGATTGAGCTATGAGGAGAGGCTGAATAAACTGGGCTTGTACTCGTTAGAGTTTAGAAGAATGAGGGGAGATCTCATTGAGACGTATAAGATGATGAATGGGATGGATAGGATAGAGGTGGAGAGACTCTTCCCGCTCAAAAAAGACAGTAGGGACCAGGGGGCACAGCCTCAAGATAAAGGGGAGGCGGTTTAGAACGGAGTTGGAGGAGGAACTTCTTCACTCAAAGGGTGGTGAATCTCTGGAATTCTCTGCCCGTTGAAGTGGGTGGAGGCTGCCTTGCTAAATATATTAAGACGCGGGTTAATGGGTTTTTGATGAGAGAGGGGATTAAGGGTTATGGGGAGAGGGCGGGAATGTGGAACTGAGCCACGACAGATCAGCCATGATCTTATTGAATGGCGGGGCAGGGCTCGAGGGGCCAGATGGCCTACTCCTGCTCCTATTTCTTATGTTCTTATGAAACCCACGCTGACACGGGAAGAATGTGCAAACTCCACCCGGACAGCGACCCGAGGCTGGAATTGGACCTGGGTCCCTGGCGCTGTGAGGCAGCAGTGCTAACCACTGTGCCACCATGCCAGCCTTGTATCTTTCAATGAGATCACCTCTCATTCTAAACTCTGGAGAATGTAGGCCCAGTTTTGTTAGCCTCTCATTGCACTGGGCGTGACAGTTAAGAAATTTGCTTTGTCAATTTACTATCTGTATGGGAGTAGATGTTGCTTTCTACTCAAATGTAGTTGAGGTATAATACAGAGATATGAAATAGGAGCAGGAGTAGGCCATTCAGCTCCTCTAGCCTGCTCTGCTATTCAGTAATCGTGGCGGATCTGTTTGTGTTGAGTTCCACATTCCATCAACTGTTGGCCCCCTTGCCCAACAACAAATCTATTCTTCTTGTCTCCAAAATATTCAATGCTCCCACTTCCACCACCTTCTGAAATTGCACAACCCTCTGAGGTTGTGAAAAATTCTCCGCACCTCTGTCTTTAAAAGGCGACCCCTGGTTTTCACACAGTGTCCCGTTAGTTCACCCACAGGAGAAACATCCTTCCCACATCCATCCTGTCAAGGCTGTTTCAAGGATCTTATATATTTCAATCAAGTCACCCCTCATGCTTCCAAACTCCAGCAGAAACAGGCCCAGTCTGTCCAACATTTTCTTATAAGACATTCCAGATATTAATTTAGTAAACCTCCTCTGAACTGCCTCCAATGCATTTACAGCCTTCCTTAAATAAGGAGGAATTGCAGAGTATTGGAGATGTGGTCTCACCAGTGCCCTGTATAACTGAATCATAACATCCTTAGGTTTATGTTCAATTCCTCTTGTAATGAAATGATAGCGTTCCAGTAGAGTTCTTGATTACTTGCTCCACCTACACACAAACTTGTTGTGACTCATGCACAAGGACACCTCGATCCCTTGGCATCTCAGCATTTTGCAGTCATCTCCCATTGGAGTAATATTCTATTACTTCTATTACTCCAATGGTAATTGGAGTAATATTCTATTACTCTAATTACCTGAAGGAGGTTCACCAGGCTGATACCCGAAATGAGGGGGTTAGCTTATGAGGAGAGATTGAATAGACTGGGCCTGGACTCGTTGGAGTTTAGAAGGCTGAGGGGGATCTTAGAGAGACTTACAAGATAATGAAGGGGCTAGATAGGGTAGAGGTAGAGAGATTCTTTCCACTTAGAAAGGAAACCAGAACTAGAGGGCACACCCTCAAAATAAGGGGGGGGGGGGCAGTTTAGAACAGAGTTGAGGAGGAACTTCTTCTCTCAGAGGATAGTGAATCTCTGGAATTCTCTGCCCGTTGAAGTGGTGGAGGCTACCTCATTGTATATGTTTAAGTCACGGGTGGATAGATTTCTGCTCGATAAGGGAATTAAGGGTTATGAATGGGATGGATAGGATAGAGATGGAGAGGCTCTTCCCGCTCAGAAAGGACAGTAGGACTAGGGGGCACAGCCTCAAGATAAAGGGGGGGGCGGTTTAGAATGGAGTTGAGGAGGAACTTCTTCACTCAAAGGGTGGTGAATCTCTGGAATTCTCTGCCCGTTGAAGTGGTGGAGGCTGCCTCGCTAAATATTTTTAAGAAGCGGGTTGATGGGTTTTTGATAAGAGAGGGGATTAAGGGTTATGGGGAGAGGGCTGGAATGTGGAACTGATCCACTTCAGATCAGCCATGATCTTATTGAATGGCGGGGCAGGCTCGAAGGGCTAGATGGCCTACTCCTGCTCCTATTTCTTATGTTCTTACTTATTTATTCTCACTGCAAAAGTGAAACTTCACATTTTGCAACATTATACTCTCCATTGGCCAGATTTTTGTCCACTCACTTAACCTATTCATATCCGCCTGCAAGCTCCTTATGTCCTCTCCACAATATGCTTTTCTATCAACCTTTGTGTCATCTGCAAATCTGGCAACCTTGTTTTTGCTCCCACTGGTCAGTGTCTCCATGTACGTTCACTGGATGTGAAGATAATTGCCCATCCCGAGTTGTCCGATATTGAGTTGCCCCCTCTGCCATTTCAGATGGGCATTACCCGCTATGGCTCTGGAGTCACATGTAGGCCAGACCGCGTAAGGACGGCAGATTTCCTTCCCTAAAGGACATTAGTGAAACGGATGAGCTTTCATGACAATTGATGATAGTTGTCAATGGTTACCATTACCAAGAATAATCTTTTGTTTTCCTCAAACTGCACTGGTGGAATTTGAAATCATGTTTTCTTACTAGTAGTGCAGCACTCCCTTAAAAAAAAAGGCAATGCAGTGGAGAAACTGATGTTACAGAATCTCCTTCATTTTCCACAGAGGCCTGCGGCCTAACAGGCAGACTGCAGTGGAGGGGTTTTGGAACAAGCTGTTCCGTATATGAAAACCCTGTCTCACTGATCATGACGATCGTTTTATAAGCTACGATCACATTTGGTGTACAGAAGAGATTGCAGTCAATGTGTGGATCCACCTTCTTCTGCTGGGAAAAAGATACAAAAGCCTGAGTTTGCGTACCAACTAACTCAAGAATAGCCTCCTCCCTGCGGTCATTAGACTTTTCAATGGACCGACCTTATTATTAAGTTGATCTTTCTCTGTACCCGAGCTATGACTGCACCACTACATTCTCTAATCTCTCTTTCCTTCTTCTCTATGAACAGTATGCTTTGTCTGTATAGCACGCAAGAAACAACACTCTTCACCGTATACTAATACATGCGACAATAATAAATCAAATCAAACCAGAGAAACATTCTGCCATCACGTCAGAGCATTGCCACATCACTTTGGACACACCCTGAGTGCTGTGAGCGTGATAAAAATGCACACAGTGAGCACGTGAGGGAGACACAAACCTGGGGTAAACAGTGTGGAGTTGCACATCTTTAAAAAGTTGATGAATGAATATGTCATGTCATCTTTGCTGGGGAGGGAGGGGTGGGGGAATTGCTGTTTTTTTTTTTCAAAAATATACTTTATTCATAAAAAAAAACTCAACTAATCCATTTCAAATGTACAGGGCTTCGAATAGCAAATCAAAACATTTTTACAGATCTGTCCAAATTACAGTGTCTACTTTCAACACTCAAAAAAAACTATATCCATGTCTCAATATTACAATTACTAATTACAAGAATTACATTTCAGTTCTTAAAAATATATACATGCCTCAATAGATTTCTGTGTGCCGTTAGTGGTCAGGTTGGCACACAGTTACGCAGGTCGAGGGTGTTCTGCAGTTCCCGGGCCCTCGGTCTGCCTCTGTTAAAGGCCTTACAGTGTGGCCTTTCCCCATTGTACCTTTGCGGCATCAAAGGTGCTGCATTCTCTGATAGATGCCCACTCTTTGGGCAGTTTGGTGAGCAGTTTATACTCAGGCTCCACCACAGTAATGTAGTTATTGATCCCCTGCATTAAGTTCTCTCTCCGTTTGGCAATTAGTGCTTATTGAGCATTATGCCTGGGCATGAAGTCAGAATCCCCAATGCTCCTCAGACCTATGAGAGTAGGTGCAGTTGGTGATGCAGTGAGCTATTTGCATAGTGTCCAGTATCCTGCAGACTACCTCCCTGTCTCTGGGGCCTGCAGCTGAGATTGCTGAGGGTATGTCATCACTGCTGTGTGAAAATCTGTGTTAGGGTGGCTGATTGTGTTCTAACCAATTGCCTTTGAACAAGAGCAGAGAGTTTCTGATTTTTTTATATATATATATGTGTGTGTGTGTGTGTGTGTGGTCTGGCTGCTTGCGCATCTGGTGTAAGTACATGGTAAGCGCTCTGACTTTGGAAGGTTTCTGTCTGTGTCTGTCGTCTGTCACACAGTGAGCACGTGA